>JAODUD010000033.1:23517496-23535558 GCA_026784285.1 Stomatorhinus walkeri | reverse complement strand
CCTATAGAAATGAATGAGCGGTCCCCATAAGGATATGTTTACCCTACATGTGTGTGTGTGTGTGTGTGTGCGCGCGCACACCCTGCGATGGTTTGGCGCCCTGTCCTGCGTTATTCCCAGCCTTGCACCCTAGCTTCCTGTTTTTGGCTGCAGACTCCCACAACCCTGCACAGGACCAGTAACTACTGAAAATGGGTAGAATACAAATTCCATTTTAGATTTGCTAATTTATACTGCAGAATAATATCTACAATACAGTGATGCAATAAATAATACAGTAAATTCATTAGAAACTACTTTTATGCACAAAAATACAATTATTTACCAGTCATATTTCTGTGAACCTCTATCATAAAATAGATAGCTCAGGTCCTTTTTAATTCATAAATTGAGCACTCCAGCTTTCTCCTACTTATGAAATGTAATCTTATGGGTGGCATCTAAAACATGTACTAATATCGTTAATGAAACTTTGGCCTGTGTTGTTTTAAGGACATAGTGGCCATTTAATGGAAGCGATAATGTACTTGGGACTGTAATATATCAAAAATATAATATAATATAATGAGGCTGTTGGGCACAAGGCAGATATATAGCTTTAATAATTAATACAGTAAACTATGCTAAAATAATCTCCATTGCATCTACAAAAATGTAACTTAGCATGCCATTTAAATTACTGGTGAACTGTTTTACGACAATATAGATCTATTGCATTAAAATCCCATCATTTAAAAAAATAACTGCCTTTTTTCTTATAGCTGTTATTGTTTTATGTTATATTTTATCATAACAGCTTGGGTAGTAAGCTCTAAAAACGTAAAAACAGAAAACCCAACCCAAAATCTTTTCCCCAACTATATTTAACGCAGAGGATTGATTAGGTAAGTGTCTTAATATACAATGTGAAATTTAAGAAATTAAAGAATGATACGTAACAGAATGAAGACTAACATAGTCTTGTCTATTGATTGGTCGCATCTAATTGTGTCACAGCAGCCTCCTGTCAGCGCTCCAAGCAGCCAGATGCAGCCAATGGCACGGCATTTCACCTGCGTATCAGACACCCTGGTGATGAAATGAGGAGCTCCCTGAGTGACGCATTGTGCTTGTTTGCCGCTGACTCACTGTGCTTCCCATTGACTTCTCTTGGTTTTTCAACTCCTCACCTGCTTTCTTTGACCTGCTCTGTTGAATATGGTTGAACCTTGAAAATGGTTGGACTCAGTATCTGCATTTCCCTGGATCTCTTTCCTGACTTGGCTTCTGTTCTCACCCTGATCCCGGTACTGGTCATTCCTTGTTGTGAATCATTAAATCTGCTTTATCTGCACTTGGATCAGAAGTCCTTCATTACAAATGTTGCAGTATCAGAATATCACAGCCTCTTATTCAGCGATGAGCGACCTATATTTTAAATTGGCTCCATTTTAATTGTCTGGATAAAGTTTAAAGTAATCTTTTGGAAAGCCTGGGCAGCTTGGCAAGCGACAAGACACAGAGACTTTCCAGTGGATAGCAGTTTTATTTCCTTATGGTGCTTTTCAGGGACAGATGGAAGTAGGGGAGATGGCCAGTTTAGTGGGGGAAAATACAAACAAAATACCTGACTCTGGAATGTACCTCTCTGAATGTGACTCTGGAATGGACCTATCTGATTGCGACTCTGGAAGGTACCTCTCTGAATGTGACTCTGGAATATACCTCTTTGAATGTGACTCTGGAATGTACCTCTCTGAATGTGACTCTGGAATGGATCTGTCTGAATGTGACTCTGGAATGCACCTGTCTGAATGTGACTCTGTAATGTACCTCTCTGATTGTGACTCTGGAATGTACCTCTCTGAATGTGACTCTGGAATGTACCTCTCTGAATGTGACTCGTGACTCTGGAATGGACCTGTCTGAATGTGACTCTGGTATAGACCTGTCTGAATTGACTCTGGAATGGACCTGTCTGAATGTGACTCTGGAATGTACCTGTCTGAATGTGACTCTGGAATGGACCTGTCTGAATGTCACTTTGGAATGGACCTGTCTGAATGTGACTCTAGAATGGACCTGTCTGAATGTGATTCTGGAATGGACCTGTCTGATTGTGACTCTAGAATGGACGTGTCTGAATGTGACTCTAGACGGGACCTGTCTGAATGAGACTTGAGAATGCTGCTCTGGAGTCAGGGGGTGGGGATGTATACAAGTAAGACATAAATTTGGGATACTGTCAGAAAAGAAATATTTTCAAACCTCCTGGGGTGAGGGCAGGTGGAATAAACCAGCCTGAACGACTGTGATCAGCTTTCAAAACGGACAGTGGGCAAACACATCCTACTTCCCCTTTTTATGTGACCACGCTGAATTTTTATTATTAATTTATCTAATGTAATCATTTCCCAATATTCCATAAACAGCTGTAAAGTTCAAATGAGGTTTTGTGTGTGGTGGCTGTTTCATTCTGTATCAGATTAACCTCACAGAGTGCCATGCCTCCGGGAGCTCAGAAATATAAAGAATTTAAGCTTTGCCTGAGTGCCTGATAAATCCAAGCCTGCTTTTTGACCTGCTTTTTTTCCTAGATAGTGATTCTGTATTATTTCAACATGGCCCTTAGATGGTCCTTGCAAGACAGAAGAGCTCCAAAGCTTTTCCAGACTAAAGGCCCCACCAAAGAAGAGCTGTGTGAATTTTCTTTGAAGGTTTAAAGTTAATTAAGAAGTACATGAGAAATTAAGCAGCACAGAGGAAAAAAGTGGCATATTCTGCAAAGAGCTATATAATATGGGGGGTGGCGAGTAGCTGGTGGAGAAGAGGTCTAGGAAGCTGGTTATGATGTAAGCTTCCAGACAGCTCATTGATTGCTCTGGTCTTTCTAGGTTATCTTTAATAACCACATGCCCTTTTTCGTTTACAGAATCAAGCGGCCAAGTTTATTGTTCATGGTGTCAAAACTATATCAAGTTTAAATTACTGTAAAGTCCTCCTCAGACTGCCCCCTGGGTTGTGTCCTGGATTTCCTGGGATGGGCCCCAGGCTCATTGTGACACTATATGTAGTGTGGGAGCTGGATGGATGGATGGACACTTATAACATATTAAGGATTTTGAGTATATACAATCATCATGGCTCTCTATAGTTTGCATAATTATACAAAAACAGGAAACCCTGTTTTAGAGTTGCTACACTATGCAGTCCCCAGGTTAAAAATGTCAAGTCATGTCAAGTTAAATTTAATATCCCGCCGGGGAAATTTAGGTTACAGCCAGGCATTTAAAAAGGAATACAACAAATAAATAAATGATACAAGATTAAAACCAGATACCAACGTAGGGACAATGACCAATACATAATACAAAACAGACCATCTACAAAACCATGCTATTATAGATGTCTGGCTTGCAGTCAACTCATACTTATGAGGGGTCTGCAATAGAGCCTTTTATTTTAAAAATTTGAGTTAAATACAGTGGTTTGTAATGATGAATGTATGCAAGTACTACGTTGTGACGCTCCTGAAAACATTATGCGAGGTGCAGTACAGTACAATATTTACTATACTTTTGCTATTGCTGTATAATGATTAGTATTATTATAAGTTCTGCATTATTAGTTTTCTGACTTACCTAGACAGACTTAGACCACGGATCTTGATCGTAATCTGGGGACTGTCTGTATGTGTATTCACATGTGATCAGTACCTGGACATGATGTTGAATGTTGAAATCTGAAAAGTTTCAGAAGGAACCCATGAGATTCTCTGTTCTTATCTAAACTTACAAGACTCAGGCTGCCGTGAATGTGCTTACACAGCCTATTTTAATGACAATAACACAAGGCTTGTTTGCCGAAGTCCTTGATCTCTTTGGGAGTCTGTGAAGCTGCTAAAACGTGCAGTTGAGGTCCATTTTACTAGGAGAGCACAATGGGATTTACACGTTAAGTGTGAAAGTTACCCAGGCTGTGAATTTACATTAATAGATATGTAAATCAGGGCGTTTTTTGAAAGACCCCCTAAACTGTGGGAAAACTGTGGTTCATATGTGGTTGAAGAATAGCATTACGCTCTAAATGTATTTTGGAGTGGAGTGAAAAACATAAGGAATATTTAGCATGCAGAATACAGACGGTAACCTTAATTAATGGCACTGACTTGTAATGCCTGCAAGAATTTCAAAATTTTATGAGTTGTGTCATGAATATGGAAACATCAATACTCTTCCTAGAGCAGGCCGTTTTCCAAAACCGAACAACATTGCAAAAAATACATTAGTAGAAACTGACCACGGCCCTAGGGATTACTCTGACAGACAGTAAGGAGATGCGTGGCTGGGAGCAAGAACCTGTCCTTTGGACAACAACATGCCGCTAAAGGCAGAACTAGAGCCTGAAAGAAACCACTATGGCCAGTTTGCAGTTACATAAAAATGTATCCTGTGAAGTGATGAGCACAAAACGGGGGGTGAGGATGGAGATCGCAGTAAGACGGTAACCTCAGACATGCAGCCAAGGCAGAGGAGGAAGCACACTGAACCTGCAGACGCACGCTGGACCCTGCTGGCAGTCCGTGGATTGATTTTAAGTTCACCAGGGCTCCCCAATGAACAAATCTGTATGGGAGAATGGGCAGCAGTCCCCGAATCCATATGGTGAAACGAGAGAGATAAACACCCAGCATCTGAGGCGGAGTTTTCTTTCATTTGCTAGTACGCTAGTCTCTAAACATACCAACCGACTGAAACACAGCAGAGCTTCTGCGTAGAATCTACGCTGTTGGCATTTATAAGTACAGAATAGCCATGTGCTCTACGCTGTGCCCCACGCCATAGCCTGACACACACCTCCCCAGAACTGTTACTAATACGGTGCAGCGACGCAGATCGCATACAAGTATGAATGCTCACAATGGCGTAGGCCACTTGCATAGGCCACGGAGTAAACTCAGCATAGGCCGTGGAGTAAACTCAGCATAGGCCGTGGAGTAAACTCAGCATAGGCCACGGAGTAAACTCAGCATAGGCCACGGAGTAAACTCAGCATAGGCCACGGAGTAAACTCAGCATAGGCCACGGAGTAAACTCTGTATAGGCCACGGAGTAAACTCAGCATAGGCCGCGGAGTAAACTCAGCATAGGCCGCGGAGTGAACTCAGCATAGGCCGCGGAGTAAACTCAGCATAGGCCGCGGAGTAAACTCAGCATAGGCTTGATGCGGAAGCTTGTATTGGCCTTGAGGAGGAACATGGACTGAAGCTCCTCTCACTGGGATCTCAATTGGTTGCAATAAGGGAGAAGACCAATGAACAACGGATTCAAAAAAGTCTTTCCACCACAAAAGCAGGTGTATTTGATTAAAAGAAAACTACAGAAATTAACAATCACAGCTGTGAATGAGATTATTTAAAAATAGAGCTTGTACCCCCTAACCTTCAAGCAGAGGGCCCTTGCTGCCCTGCTGGTTCCCTTTCAGCCCGATTTGATTAATTGATCTGGGAGCAGGTGAAGGTGTATTTTTTCATGCTTCCCCATATCTGCACACACAAAGTGATTATTTAGCAGTATAACATTAGACTCATATTTAGTATTTTGTCATAATTTCAGCATTTTATCCTTTTTATATCTGTGTCTTAGAAGTGAAGATACCATAGAGGTTGATGTATTTTGTATTGTATATAAATATGTGTCCTTTATTTGTCGTGTGTTTGATTGATTGCCTAGAATGAGGCTCCTCATGTGAATTGTTGCTCAGAATCCCAGACCAGCAGAGATATTTTCCAGTTCCTCTGTTATGACAAGTTGCCTTCAAAAGCAAATTAATTGTTAGCAGACTATAATTAATCACTCCTACCACAGCCATGACCCAGAATAGACTCACTTGGGTTGTGCTTCTATCGAAGATTTGTTACATTTATCCTGTACTTCTGACGAGAGTGATGCTCATCAACGTGTGTGCCAGATGTGTTGAGAAGGATTAAACGGTAAAGTACCTTCCTCACAAACCGTTGAAAATGGTTAATTAGCAAAATAATTATCAGTACAAATGCATCAGCTATTTTTGTATTTTTGCAGCACATTTTTATCTCATTAGCTCTCAGAATGTGCTTTCTCAATCGTTAATATAGGACTCCAACGTTTTTTATACACATATATTTTACTTAAGAATTTCCTTTTGAAATGGGAAAGTCAGGTTCCAATTTCATTCAACTTCGTAAAACCTTTTTTACTGTAAAAACTTAAAATACTCTTGAAAAAGTAATTATCTCCCAGCTCCTTAAAACCTGTGGAGTTTAAGCTGGGGTGAGTTCAGACACATTTTATATGTACTGAGCAGTCTATCGTGGAGGTATGTCTGTCTCCAGAGGGAGTCTGGCACCATACGGCTTGATTCATTCCAGTTGTCCCTCACTCCTGACTAAATAAACTGATGTCTTCCCATCTGTGATGCCACCACTGTTGGTTCCATACCACAGTCTTCCTGTCACTTACTCCTTTTTCATTCTTAGATACATACATCTGGGTTTGTTGTCCTTTATTTATTCATCTTTCATATTCTCTGACCTGCTCCTGCTCCATCAGATGAGTCCCCATGCCGAATCCTCATGCCCCATGGTTCCCAGCTGGAGTAGTTGCCTCTCTGTGATTTACACTGTCCCTCTGTCCATTAATGCAGTTCTGTGCTGTGCCCAGTGTCCAGTCACGTCCATCTGGCACATTTCGTTTATGTAGCCCTGACTGGGCATAAATAAGGTCATATCATGTAATCAGTTACATGCACTCACTGGCTTGATGGGTATATGAAGTATTACCTCTCCTTCCTCAGATTTCCTTCTAATGCTCTACTTTTCTGACATAGTTCAGAGAAACATGCAGTCTAGGCAATTAAGTAACTATATCTTAGCTCTGGTGGTCTGAGTGTGTGACCCGTAATGCGCTGGCACCCCAGAGTATCACCTGCCTCGTGCCTATCTTTCCTGAGGTACGCCCCAGGCCCACGGCGACCCCGTACTCGCCTGGTGTGCATGGGAAAGGAATGAATGAATGCATGCTGTGAAGTTCGTCGGAATTTCATCTACGTAGCATTTTTTGTGGTGTCGTTCTTTTAAATGCATGGCTTTCACATAAGAATGCTGATTTAATTATACAGGGACATCACATTGTTTG
Source organism: Stomatorhinus walkeri (assembly GCA_026784285.1). Taxonomy (NCBI): domain Eukaryota; kingdom Metazoa; phylum Chordata; class Actinopteri; order Osteoglossiformes; family Mormyridae; genus Stomatorhinus; species Stomatorhinus walkeri. Next base: position 23,528,404 of record JAODUD010000033.1, on the reverse strand, counting down.
GGTTTTTTGGAATCCTTTTCCATGAAATATGTCATTTATGTTTTATGTTCCAGGAAACAAAAACATTCCATTTTGATAATTGTGTCATTTTGTTTTATTGACAAATCCAGTAAACAATCAATTTAACTTTACATATGGGATAACAGTTCTTCCCCTTTTTATTGTCTAATTGCATACCAGTCGTGCAGATATCTCCCACAGTTTAGGAATAGACAGTGTGGTTAGATGAACAGTAGTTCTGCTATGCCAAGCATGCTAAATTATGCTTATTTCTTTTCAGAATGTCATTGAGAGAGGAGGATGCAAACAGGTCCTTTACAAAGACAGTCTTTAACAACTGCTGGAGGCCTCAGGGGCTCAGCGATTGATATCTCTCAGCTTTCGCTTTCTGAGCTTTCATTTCGGCCAGCTTTCTATCCTTTGCTCCCACAGACGTCAATATACTGAATTTTGATGTTTCATGTTTCCAACATTATGTTACTGTCAGTAAGGTTACTGCTGTGTTATAAGAAAAATTCCTTTCATTTGAAATACCTTGGCCAGGTTTGGTAGCAGGCAAAGTGTGTGTATTTATATACGTGTGTGGTCCTGGTATACCTTACCTTGTAGGGACCAAATGTCCCCACGACGTGATGAATACCCATTTTTTCCAGTTTCCTGGTCCAGATATGGGAAAACTTTATTTTATAAAAATCCATGACTGCAATGAAAAAACTAAAAATAAAATAAAAAAACTCTTGTATTTTGTTTTGTTACTTTTGGTTATGGTTAGGGCTGGGTAGGGGTTAAGGTTGTCATAATTAGCATTAGCATTTTTTTCACAGAAATAAATGAGCTGTCCCCAAAAATTATGATTACACAACTACGACTCTATGTGTGTGTGTGTGTGTGTGTACATGTATACAGTATTGTGCAAGGCAGTCAAAGTAAATGTTGAAGACTATTTTTATCTGAGTAGTAAGGTTATATGTGCTCAATATGCATACTTGACCGTACTTGTGTTCTCGTCTTCCATTGTTGAAGACCAGTTTCAAAACTAAGAAGACAAGAACACAAGGATGGTAAAAAATCCCCGGATGTTGATTTTGCTACCCCAAATATCAAGGATACATTGTTTGCGTCCTCTCCAAACGAGACCAGTCCCATGAGTCACTGCACCCCAAGTTAATTCTTAAATGCAAGACCAATTTTGCCAAAACCACAAGTACGGTCTTTGCATTATTGTTGTTGAGATTCACAAATAATATCATATTTTAAACCAACAAAAAGGTAATTTCAATATAACTTTCTTAGACTGCCAATACTATGTATATAAGTAATGTACCTGTTGCACAGCAGAAGGATGACCACATGCCTGATTGCTAATGGTAATGTATTTGCAAAAGCCTTTAATATATGTACATAATTTGTTACCTTGCAAGCCAATAAAGTATAAGTTCATTAATGTTGCAGTTGAAAATTTTAAGAATGACTGCATTTTGTATGAATGACTGCATAATGACTTGATAAACGACAGTCTACTGCATCATGTTTTTGAGGATACATGTTACATTTGATGTAGGTAACGCAAAACATCTGGTCAAGATTAAAAACATTAACTCAGTTCTACTCAACAGCACGATATCCTATCACAAAATATCATTACTATCATATCACAAATCACCATTAATATCCTATCACATATCCACATTACTTTATATCCTGAAGTGACTTTCTGATAGTAATTTCTTTTGAAGTCTTTGAATAATTAATATTGAATGAAACTTCCATTAATTTATGTGTGTACATGTTCCTAAGCAACGTTTCCTCATAGTGGTGTCCATTTTAGAAGTCCCCCACATTCTGATATCTGATCTTCATTATCCCAGAAATTTCTTGTATATTATTAAGAGTGAATGTGAACTGTGAATTGAATCTGACATGCTAGCTAACGGCTGTATCCAGATGCCGGAAAATGAAATAAGGCAATGCATGTTGCAAATGTAAGAATCGTTTTTTTTTTTCAGTAAAAACAAGGTAGAAAATGAAATTATAGATTTTTTTTCCAACATTATAATGACGATGCATGTCAGATTATTTGACTTTATGGATTAAACATATTAAAATGCATAAATACGTGAGACATATGTATTAAATGTGATTCTTTTAAGTCTAGCTTTAACATCAAACTTCCCAAAGTTCTGTGCTTTATTTCAGAATGTTTTCCTTGCCTTAGATACATTGATTTAATTGGTGCTCAAATTTAACACCAAATTCATAACATAATTTTTAAGAGAATCAATAACATCGACTTGGCTGCCTACTTTTAATTGACCTTCATTGTACTACACACTGATTTTTATCATTAATATTTTGTATTGATATTTATAAACCCTGGACATCACTGAATCTTGAGACTCTTTATCTGGGCATCGGCAGTATGAGTTTGTCAGGTGCCTATGTCTGCTTGGAGATAATCCAAAGGCTGTCCTCCATTCACAATGCGTTCTGTTTATTCTGATACAAGATTATGTGAAGCACTCTGTGTTCTTATAGTTGACTTATTGTGACTGAACAAAGGAATCACTTTCAATGACAGGTGAGAGGAACATAATCAAATTACTATTAGAATGCCATAAATACCAAAAGATTTTCTTTAGAATTAGGTTTCCTTAGAATAGCTTCCCGACATAAAAAAGATTTGAGAAAAAGAACATAGCATTTCTAGGGTAAGATGGCCACATGCACAGACTGCACATTCCGGAATGAGGAACTTTTTTAGTACAGACTTTCAATGAAGATTGTTCCATTCATTCATCCGTTCATCCATCTGCTCATCCATCCATCCATCCATTTTCTGTAACCTCTTGTCCTATTTATGGTTGCCTATCGCCTATCCTAGAGGCTACCGGCACGAGGCAGGAAACCACCCAGGATGGGGCACCAACCCATTGCAGCAGTGAAGATATTATTTTAACAGAATAAAATGAAAATCACACAAAGGCATCTAGCCATTTAATGCATATCATTATTAAACAGCACCAAAGGGAAAAAAAACCATGACTCTCTGACTTCTCTGGTAGAAGAAACGTTGGTTCTTATTTTAGTCCTTATTCACTTTATCTCCATTCTTAAGCTCACCTAGTTCTATTCTTTCAGTTAAGGGAAGAAAATAATAGAGGTGGGCAGCCTGAACTGTGTCTCAGTTCAAAGTGAGAGAATTAAGGTGATACCTGCCTGTCAAGCCACAAAGTCTCAGAGACTGTGTCTCCCTGGCTGAGACTGGTGAGAACGAAGATAAACCAATGACATCTCTTGCTCTCTGTCTCTTTCTCTCTCTGTCTTCTTCTCTCTCTTTTATTGCCAAGGCAACACTTAATAAAAACAGACGGCATACATATGTAATGAAACATAAAAATAATAATGTAATTGGATTATATCTATCATACATGCTCAGAGGACAACCATATTAGGAATAGGTTATTACATTGCTTCTCAATATCCATCTAATAATTGATAAGCTTTTGAGTGATTCCCAGTAGTGATCCTCAATAAGGTCTAAATGCCTTAGCTACGCTCATCATACACATAAAATGGTTCACCATGGAAACCATTCAGCCATACTGTACCAGGTTCTGTCATATTTTGTTCAGTGGATGGAGTCTAACCAATAGGTTTTGACTAAGTGAGATCTTGATGCCATTTTCAATATCTGCGTGAATTGTAAATCTCTTTTAGCTGATCCAGATCGACCTTTGACACAAACCTTAACGTCAGAAGTTTTTATGTCTTGCATCTTACTATGAAGTATGAATATTTCTTACAAGCAAAGACTGTCACTGTTACAGCCTCAAGACAGAAGTCAGTGTGGTGATGAATGGGTAACTTCTGTGGAACAGTGCCTTTATGACTTAACACATGCCGGCTGATGTCATGCATTATGCCATCTCCATGGAAAGAAAGCTCGTTCACATCCCTGGCTATACAAAAGCTCATTCTGTAATTATGTCAACATTTGGAATGTCGAAAATGCAGTTCAGACGTAAGTGAGCAGGCATATTATCACCAGTGCTTTTTGTGATGGTACAGGAGGTGGTCTAGAAGCATTTTAGGGATTGTTTCCGATTTTTATTCCCCGTTTGTATGCTTATATTTTCTTTTTTAGTATTATAATGACTGTATTACAAATGCTTTTAGTTTAATTAAATCACAAGAACAGGGTGGTCACTTACTGCAAAACAGGAGAAGAAAATTAGGTGAGAGTTTGATTTTTTAGCGTACGGCACACTTTATTTCCCAGAAGCAGCCAACGGTTATAAACCACCCTTCAGAGCATGAGTATATTCCATAACATGTACTATAATGCTGAACCTAATGGATGTGACACACAGTAGAAAGATGGCTTGATTGAACGCAGTGTTGGGCTTCATGAGCAGAAGGAGGAATCCCTAAAACAGACTCAACCAGAACCAAAAGCGTGGAAGGTGACTGGTTGAACCTGCTCCTTGAGATCCAACAGTCGGAGAAATTTTAATTAGGACTTGATGTATCAGCTCAAGGGCCAGGTGCGATGACTTGCCTTCCAAATCATTATTAAATAAACCGAGAGCTGGGGCTGATTTAGGACGATCATGCCGAGTGGCTTCGAGAGGGACGCGGTTCATCTGCGCTTCTTAAAAATGAATTAGCAAATGAAACTTTTGTCACATTTTATTACACGTGTCAGTTGGACCCCGCATGTGGTATGCTGAAGTACCCAATAAAGCAGTCTATAATTAATACCAGGATATTCATGTCTGCTCTCTGTGAGTCTAGGTCTAGCTTGGTTTCTCTATTACCCTCAATGTCCCATTGATTACGAAGTTCAGCCACCTGTTCGACGGTTATAATTGAGCCAATCTGCTCTTACGGGATAAGCACAGTTTACGGTGGTTTATGTTTCAGTCTCATCCAGATGTCATGACAAAGACTAATTTAGTCAAACTCAACGGGAAGCCTGGTTTCCTAATTTCAAAATTACATTCACATTTTAGTCTGTCACATGTCATGTTCGCAACATTTAACAGGTGATTCAGTGCACTCTGCTACATAAACAATGTTTTCAGCTAGAAACTTGTATTTTATGAGGTGGGGCAGTTGAATGGCTTTAACATTTTGAGAACGACTACAACACTTCACAAAGCAAAGTATATTCAAGCAAGCATTACAGCAACAAACCCTTTAGTTCAAAGACCGATGAAAATCTTTTGCTGGTGGGTGTCTCGATCCAGGCCATATCAAAGAATTCAGAGTAGTTTATACAGCAGTCTATGGATAACTTGTAAAATACAGTTCTGCTTTTCAAAAGAGGTGTTCTACATATTCTGATCCAGACTATGTTTAATATGCATTAGTTTCCATGAGTAATCTGTCACCTGTAAGTCAATATTCTGTAAATTATCCTGAAATGCATTTCAAGATTTTTAAATAACATTGCTACAGGGCTGCCACTACAAGCTATATACTGAGACCAACCTGGTGGTTAATAGCATACATGTCAGAAGGAGCCCCCAAAGGTGCTGTGTGTCAAGAAAGACACCTACTTAAAGACGGAGGTTTCATTTTTTTCTTTTTTTATTTCCCTTGGGAATTGAGCCACTAAACTTGACAGCACATGTTAAACAGTGGATCTCTGGCCTTGGAGATGTTTCACTGTACCTCCCATACTTTTGAAGTCTTTCAGTTGAATAGAATTAATTAATAAAGAAAAACTATGGACATTATAGCTTTGTGTGCATTTGTGTATCACATTGTGATTACTTTTTACTAAACAGTGCATGGTGTATGGTTTACTGTTTTAATAACATCCTGGGGGCAGCATGTGGATCAGTGGGATAAATCTCTGTGCCTGTGATCGGAAGCTCGTCGGTTCAAGTGTGGCCTCAGCACGTCTGTGGATGCTGGAGCAGGACCTGTGACCCCCACCTCCCTGGATGCTGCTATGGGTGGTTGCCCTTCACAGCTAGCTTGCTCTCACCTGCCGAGAGCAACTTGGGGGAGGCATAAAACAGAGAATTTCCCCACAGTGATCAATAAAGTATCCATTAGTGTTGTTATTACTTATTTTTTTTTGTTATATTGTACTGACACACATTGTGATTAATAATCTACAATTCAAACATTATAACAATTGTTAGGTCATGTATACTTGTATAACTGAACCATAAAAATGGAAATGCTAGTAATTCTGTGGGGAGACAGCAGGAACTGTGGCCTGATCCTGAGTGCTAATTATTTCAGAGGGCTTCTTCTTATGTGTACTGGCGTTTACTTACTCAATGTATTTCGTAACAATGGAGTCCTTTAAAACATTGTATTAGTATACCAACAATGGTAATATAATTCAAGTATAAATGCATCACTGGGTTCTTGCTTGTATGATGCTGTAGCGTCACCAATCAGAACTGGATGCTCTGGCTTCTCTAAAGAGTTCCTGTCTGAGACGATATAGGGCATGCTTTGCATTGTGAGCTGTCTGTGCCCTTCTGTCAGCCACACGTCATTATGCAGGAATTTGGGGTTAAGCGTTCAGAAGGTCTGCTGGAGACGACCACTGTCTTAAAGTGTCAGCAGTAATCACAGTTTACAGCAGCCTCATTTAGGGACAAGTGACGCATTTTGTTAAAGGTATGCAGGGGGCTGCTTTACGCGGTTGTTATCCCCATAGCTGTTAAGTTAAGCTGGTTAATGGGGGTCTGTGTTCACACTCGTGCTGCCTGTGTAATGGCACAGCTGCGTATATAAAAGTCACAAAACTCAATCACCATGGATTCATCTGTGTGATAAGTGTTTGCAGCTAATCTTTGGCATAATGTCTGAGGGCTTGTTCGGATTTTATAAGAACTCAGAGAATGAGTCCAAATTTTCCTTAAAGCACAAAATTACACTAAATTCCATCAGTTATATAATAATGCTTTCCATTATAGCCTGGTATGTTATACTTGGAATATAACAGTTTTATTCTACTCATAACGATTTTAGCACAATTCCCACAGCAAGAAAACTTAAATTGTGTTTTTGTTTCAAATATCGAAGTGTCCGCCACTGTGGATTTTGAATAATCATACTGTTATGTAGACGGTAACTGAGAATTGTAATGGCATCATTTGCCCTGTAGCTCTGCCGGTGCCATTTTCCCTGTCCCTTGAACAGAAGGAGTCATTGTACATCACTGATTTCATCGCTAATAAGCCCCGACATCTTGAATATCTTGGCAAGCATATAGAGACCAGCTTAGTAAGTCAGAAATGTTGTCTGCAAGGGGCATTTGTGCCATATATTAATATACACATATCTTACTGTCTTCATATTCAATACTTAGTTTTCACTTGATCCTCAAGAACACTGTAGTATATGAATTTAACCGATGTGCTTTCTGTTAGTAATGAGTTAGTCCCTTGATGAAAATGAGACCTATTACAGTAATAATAGTCTGTCAGTTGAAAATTGTGTATTATATGGCTGTCACTCTGATAAAGTTTAATGGTCTTAAAAAGGTTCTGTAGAATTTTGTAAGTTATTTTTGGAATATTTGTATTTTGCTTGGATAAGAGTTAAGTCTTCAAATCCAGCTACGATTTTATGTTTTTTTTTTTTTTTTTTTTACTATCTGTATCACAGAAACCAGTCCCTAAATTTATATGAGTGATATGTGAAATATGTAGATTATCTCAGTATATGGCTGTCTTTTGTAAATGTACAATCACCCATGCCTAAAATCTATTTTTTAAGTCATTGCTGCTGGTGTACAAGGGCTAGGCTATACCTGAGAGGCACCATAGATGAAATAACTGTAGTTTCCTTCACAATCTACCTTAAAGGTGACATCAGCCTGAGAAGCAGCAGGAAACTGCACAGAAGGTTAACATTTTCAGAAAAGCGTGCCGCATAGGCACATAAGACCTGTCTCAGAGGGGAGATATACACACAGTCCTAGACAGTGATAGCTGAACGCAGTTTCACTGGGTATTGCACCATTTGATATTTGCTATAACTTAGTGTTCACAGTTGTCCGCACCTATCCCGTGTTAGCCTTGGTGGCTCTATAAAATATCTCTCAATACAATATTTATTCCAGCCTGACAAGGTATCTCTCATTATTTTCCTCGACATATTCATGTGCTGAACTTCAGTTCCACTGCCCTGAGTGCCTGTTCGAACAATAAAAGGTCCTAGTGAATTTTCATAATGATATAATTTTCTAGCATGGGCAGGGTGTCCTCATTCTGTTGAAAACTGAGATTTAAAAATGCACTGTGGCCCATTATTATGCTGCAATTACCTGTACCCTTGATGCAATGCATTCACCTTAATGGAAAGTCTGCCTGGATGACAGTTCTGCAGTCCACAAAAAAAAGAAATTTTGTATCTTTCAAGTAAGTTTGAGGACTATAACCGTGAAGACATTTCATCATTCATATCCCTCCCAAACCTAAGCCCTCAGTACTACGGATCAGTCAGTTTTTTCTTCGCAAAGCCGCCTATGAGACGTGAGTAAAATTGGCGCAAATTGCAGGGGTCCTGAAAAGAATAATGTGACATTTTGCTAAAACCATTTGCTACTGCTGTCTGTAAAGGTCTAGAACCTTCTCAGTGCTACTTTGTTCTTCCGGTCCCCCCCACTGTCTGTGCTGATTAAACAAATCAAATAAGAGCCGTTTGATCTCAGTTTGTAAATTAACGTCACTGAACTAATGCAGAAGACACTGAAGAGAGAAGCACATCAGAGAGGCACTAGCTGAATCATTTGGGTCTGAAAATAGCCGTTGGACAGCAGAAGTGTCCGTGCCTGTTTCGTGTTACCTTTGGCAGAGTTTCAGCAGTATAATTTTTAATTGTCAAAACAGCTTCCACTGAAACACTTGTATCAGTAATTTTAATTAAGCTAACATTACTAAGAATGCTTTAGATATAACAGAAGCTAATGGCCTTTGAGAGTTATAAACCTTCTTATTCCATTTATTATACAAGCAGTACAAGGATTCTTACAGTCTCTCATGGTCTGTGTATTTTTAAAATTATTATTTTCAGTTATTCCATAGTGGGCATCCTTTTTATTTCATTATTATGTTTTTTTCTTTCCTGTTGCAAAAATGCATGTTTGAAATGGAAATTAGTTCACAGCCACTTGCAAAATGGTTATTAGCATCACTGAAGTTCATTGTGCAGGAATCCAAGACTGATTTCTGTACACTGAAAAAAATGAGCAGGGATTATAAATCCAATGAAGTTGGATCTCGTTAGTATGCAGCTTTAGGAAATCCAGAATTAATGGATTTGTAGATAAAAAGGCTGCGTAACGGTGACAGCACAGCCTATAAAAAATCAGCTGAAATTCAGAACAAAACCTCTGTCAAATCAAATTCAGGTTTTCTTTCATTCTTAATCAGATACTTGTGAGGCAGAATTTGATATCAACTTTATTAAATATGTATAATGTACACACAGGCCTTCCTTTGCCTAAGCTAATTCCTTGTTTGGTTTGTTGTGATGCCCAGATCAGTAAAATAAAAAAAAAAATTAAAATTAGGAGTACTGATTATGAGGTTTACAGCAATGATCTGACGATTACAAAGGTCATAGCCATGTAAATGTGAATAATGCTGAAATCACTCAGGTTTTAGTAAATCATAATTATTGATTTGTACTATATAAGTAGCTCAGTCTGTCCAGAGAATTCTGGCATTTTAATAGTGTTTTTGATCTGTTTTGATATGATACAGCAGAACGATAATATGACATTATCTGATATTTTTTATATTTTTTGACAGTCACAGCAGTTGGCTCTAAAAAATCAATGTCAGATTTTTATATAATGTTTATCACATCTCTATGTGTTTCAGAACATCTTAAAATAAAATTGATCACATCTCATATTATCTCAAGGCCTGTTATATATCGCAGAATAACATCTTCAATATTTTACTGATGTTTAAGTTTTGTACTATTTCCCCAGACAAAAAAAACACAATGTACTCACTTCATCAGGAAACAGACCATGCAGCTCTGTGTAGGCACTGGAGTGTGTTGCCATAAACTCTTACTGAATGCAGTGCTTTAGCCCGTCATTGCTCCAGGTCACATTTAAGGCATGATAGAATACAGGCTGATTACTTTAAGAGTCTAATCAAGACCTTTGACTTATTGTAAGCTCTTCCAAGCACTGTGTTGAACAGTAGTTAAAGTAGTTAATAGTTGCTGCTTAAATTGCAGGACTGATCTTGCTGGTATTCTCATTTAGTCTCCATAATGGAAGTAAATATAAGTAGCTGAAACTTTAGACTGTTGATTTCACAGTCATCTGCTAGGGATGTCTATGAGGCACTTTAAAAAGAGATGTGTCAGTTTAGCTAAAAAATGCAATACAAAAACATGTATAAAATGTAATATTTATATATCAGAGTGGGTATTGTCAGCATCCATTACTGACAGTAAGGGTCATAAGGGGATTTTAATGCTTGGGATTAATACTGAAGCTTCTGCAAGCCGATTAGAACATTAACACTGGATGGGTATTCTATGTCATCACGGTGTGGTCTGAGTGTGTCAGTGTCGCAGCGTAAGCTGAATGTGTGCGGCTCATTTTGAGGCTGAAGAAAAACCGAAATTGAATCCTGAAGAAGCAAGTTATTTATAAGTATTATGACCAAAGCTCTCCCTTTGCTACCTCTGATGCTGAGATTAAGATGAGATGGTAGTTTACTAATCCCTGGAGGAAAATTAGTAATGTACATGGTGTCAGCATTTAGGAGATGATAACAAGTAACCAGAACTATATCAGAGATGGGCCTGTATGTAGGTGTGACTCAGGCTTAATGTTCTGGGGGATGAGAGAAAACAAAATAAAATCGTCTTGAATGACTTCACCATGCCCTAGCAGTTCCAGGGGGG
>JAODUD010000033.1:23503180-23517396 GCA_026784285.1 Stomatorhinus walkeri | reverse complement strand
CGTCTTGAATGAATTCACCATGCCCTAGCAGTTCCAAGCCCCCCCCCCCCCCCCCACATGTGTGCATGTTTTGCAGCAGCCCACAAAGATGTCTGTAAGGCCTGGTTTTGACCACTAATAGCTTCATTAGAATTGCACACATTTTTCAGGCTAGGACCAGAGTGTTCTCATTCTCTTAAGTCACCACTGTATGTTACTGTTGTAAGTAACCTAGAGAGTGCTGCAAACTGTCAGCCATCTATACATGTGTTGCGTTGAGGAATAATGTTTCCTGCAATCTTCGACTCTCTCAATCAGTAGTACTCAGTCTCATGCAGCGTTCTTTGGTCTGCAGGAGGCTGTGACGGCGGTTTGGCTCTTCATCAATCGGCATGTATAGCATTCCTCGAAGAAATATGTTAGCAAATTAATTTCGGGGCACGTTAAAAGCCATGATAACTCCTTCCCACACTGTATCAACATTGTTTTGGTGAGGCACTGCACTGTAAGAAATTAATGGGTTCTGCTTGGTAACTACGTTTCACAGCTAAAACCATTCATCACGTTTAAATCTTTAAAATTAAGGTTTTGTGCAGTCTAAACATTTATAACTGTAAACCTGCTACAAAAGACTTTTTCATTCAAATAGTTTGAGCTGAGTAGCAGGTAGCAGTGCAGCAATTAAGGACAAGGACATTCATACTAAAGGTGATTGGTTCAAGTCATAGAAGTAGTTATACTCTAGTATCCTTGAGAAGAGTACTTATCTTGAATTGCACCAGTAAAATATCTGGATATAAAAAGTGCAACTTTGTACTGAAAGAAATCTTTAACCAATTAAGTCGACGATATCTGAGAAACATCCTGCAAACGTAGTTGGATTGTGATAATCACATTTTGTTTTTAAAAGCTAATTATCATCACGTGGAAGTGTTGGCTGTCCCTGAACTGTGCATAATGTTTCTGGTGTATTTCAGAGTCCTGTGATTATGATTTACATTCTCCGCAACAGGGTTAAAGACACAAAAATGTACATAATTGTTACGCTTCTAAACTCGGCATAATAACTGGATTAATTCTTGTGAAAATAATGCGTGCTCACAAAGCACTGCTATAATCATCTCTATGTATTAAAATGTCAAATTTAGAAAGATTTCGCATGATGCCTGTCCAACAGGATAACTTACTACAACAACAAGAATAACAGCAGCAACAACAACAATAATAGTAGTAATAATAAAAATATTCATCATCATCATTATCATCGTCTTGTGAAGCTTGTTATGTTTATATCTTTGAGAAATGCTGTTTTTTCATCAGTCTATTCTCCAGCATTAGAATGCATTATGAGTAATTTGTTTCTTCCATGTGGCAGATTTGAAAATGCTGTAGTGTTCCATTCAGGGCCACATGGTAGCATTGAGGTCATCAGGGCCATCGTGTGTCATCAGTCAGAAGCATCCATCACCACAGCTCCATCCGAGAGTGATGCTTAGTGCACACACACTGGATGTGTTTATTCACTTCATGATGAATATGTCATTCCAGTTCATTGTTAGTTCAGAATGTATATTTACAATTACAGACCATGGAATCCCATGAATATCTGCACAACTGTCTCAATAAAGGAGAGATTAATACTGTAGGCGAAACCGCAGGCCCTACCCCCAAGATAATGCCTTGCCTGTCACCATGTATTTTCGTTCATTAAACACCTGTTTTGAGAAAGCGAGCGAGACAATCTAGCTGTGTGGAAATAAATAAATAAAACTCCTTAGCTTGTTGAAATTTCGATTTTCATCAGTGCATTGTCTGTCAAACGCGCAGCATGAAGTGCAAGGCCTGGGAAACAATGGATTTCTGATTCCACAATGTCATTAGGTGAGATCAAACGGGGAGAAGCACAACGTGCACCGTTCAGTTTTTTTTTTTTTTTTTTTTTGCTAAGGGCTGTAATAAAATAATCCATATCCGTCTTTTTGAAAATATGCATCTCCATCAGTCATACTGCACCTGCCGGAACACTGCATATGTAATAGTGTAACCACTGAAAATTATAAGATCTGTGGAACGTTGCCTCTTAATTTGCTGGGTCCTAAAGCTCATGCATTAAAGACTACTTATAGTGCTTACTGGTAATTACTGGTTCCAATTTGTAATACCACTAAACGAAATGTCACAGATACCCTTGAGAATATTGACAGTGGTGGTTCAACAGAGTGATATGAAATGATCTGAGTCCCTTCTGGCCAGTCAGCTGTTCAAGAAGGACTCATTAAGACAGCATGCTGTGTGCAAGATTTTATATGGACACACACACACACGCACACACACACACACATAAAAATGTATTTTGTATACATGGTAATTTTCTATTTAACAGCCACTAAGCAAAGGTATAAATAATATTTCATACATTTCTAATCAAGAACTATTTAGCAATCTGTAGTTTTGGCCTAGAAGGTAATATTCAATGTCATTTTTATTATTACAAGTATTACGTGTTGAAATTTGCAAATTAGCAGATACTCTGTTGTTAAATTACATGCAGACCGTGAATGTCCGGACCATTGAGTGTCAAATATCCTATTATGACAGCTCAGATTGATGGGTATTATATAATATTTATGGCTGCCTGAAACAGATGGATATAATTGTTTCACAATGGGTAAGGGTCTAAGACAGAAAAAGCTAAATGTGATTATTCCGGTGAATAACATTTTTATTTGTGATTTTTGTAGACCAGGGAATAAAGTTCTGGGCATCCAGTGCACAGACTATGCCAAATATTTTTCAGTGATAGTTCTACAATATGATGGTTCCTATTGCACATAATTGGGATTTGTTATATGAATTCTAGAAGGTAATAGAAAAGAGCTGGACACAAAAGGAAAGATTTGTTTCCACAACACTTGCTTGCTTTTTTAATAGATTTCTTTGCTCACAGTAGCTGATGAGGAGCTGATGTTCACTGCAGAAAGTAACTTACGTAAAGGTTCTGCTTTTTTCAGTGCCTGTCAGATCATGATGAATTAGCTAGCAGTAAATAAAGAATCAGCCTCATTTAAAAGTGGAGTTAAATGGAGTATATACAGGAAAACTGTTACCTCATTAAAATAAAAGTTAGAAGTACATTTGGTTAGCAGAAGCAGTTTGTTTTACATTTAGGTGCCATCATTATCGTTGAAACCAGAAAAAAACAGCAGGAAATTATGTGTTTATGTAAAATTTTTTACTTTATCAAAAACATTTAAAAGTCTTTGATTTTACAAAATGCAGAATATGAACTTCGGCATACAAATATGAAGGATAAATTATTTTTCTTTGGGTCAGACTAATTCTCTTTTTAACAATTTTAATGTAAATGGTTTAGTTGAATTTAGCTGTTTGGGTTTGCTGTTTGCCCTTGGAGTTAAATGCGGTATGAAGATTTGGGAAAGGCCGAGAACAGTGGTATAGGGGATGCTTTTGTATAAATGTCCTTAAAAACACTGATTATTCCAAAATGTGTGTAGGTTTCCTGTGGATAACAAAGCTTATACAATATAATAATGTACATACCCATTTTCTCAAATATGTGACTAATTTGTTATTCCGTGTTGTGCAAAAGGATTATAAAACTAAATTTATTTTTCCATAGGCTATTTTTTTTCCTTTGTAGTTTCTATCCTAGTAATATCTCAAAATATTAATACATTCTCATAAAACCTATTCAGTGATGATTAAGCGCTGCTATATGAAAAATGTCAGTATTTTAGTCTAATATTAAATATGTCAGCTATCTCAAGATAACTTACAACAGTAACATACAGTGGCCCAAGCCTGAAAAATGTATGACAATTCTTATGAAGCCATTAAGCACAATTAGTGGTGAAAACCAGGCCTGGCGGACAGCTTTGTGGGCTGCGGCAAAACATGCACACATTGAAGATCACTGTGATGTCTTGGGGGGGCGTGGAGCTGCCAGGGCATGGTGAAGTCATTTCAGATTAAATTTTCTGTTTTCTCTCAGCCCCCAGAACATTTACCCTGAACCACACCCAGATGCAGGCCCAATCTCTCATCTAGTTCTGGATACTTGTATGTTCTCCTAAATATGTATATAGATTTGAGATTTGTGAACAGTTATTGTACATTTAAATGGCAAAACATAAATATATCACATTGGAGTTAATGAAGGGGCCATTAATATTTCAGAATAATGTACAAGGTAATGCATTAGTATAGATAATGAGTAGATAATGTAAAGCCTCATTTTACTTATTAACATATTTTAGTATTGACTCAGTCAGGTGACTGCTAGCTTCGTAAGCATTTCTGATGATGGTTGAAATGCCGTATTCTGATAGGTCATTGATCAGTTTGACCTTCCTGGCTATCCATATGAAAACTGTTTTCTTATGGAGATATGTGATGTTTGTTTGCTTACCGCTAGCCTAGCCTTGCTGACTTCCAAGTAAGTTAGGGTGGCAGCAGAGCTGAAGCTGAAACACTGAAGCCCTTTCAGTGATGATGAACCATACCAAGAACATGTCACAAAGACTATGATTTTTGCAACTTCTACATAATAAGCAGCTGTGGCCCATTACACGTCTCATGAACTTTTAATAGATGGATGTTTTATTCCAGTCAGATTACGAACTAGAATTAACTTATGTAAGTTGTATAACCTCTCGAAAGCATTGGGAAGCACTGCATGGACGGCTTTTACGTTCAGTCATTTAATAAACACTGACGAATGACTGCTTAAGTGCAGAGCAGCTAATCTATATTCAGCTGAGGCTTGCCTGGAAACGTCACATGCTGAGTCTTTGTCAGTGAAGAAGTGACCTCACATAATTAAACAATGAAGGCCACAGAATTAATCAGCACCAGGCATTGCTTTTAAAGGAAAGTGGCAGATTAGAGGAAGTGAATGAAGAAAAAAGACAGGGCTCAGACATGCTAAAAAATATTACATTGTTATGTACAGCTGGGTTCATAGGGATTACAGGTAATAATTGTATAGAGTTTAGACTGAGGGGTTAACTGAGTGTAACATTGCAAATGGCCTGTGTTTAGCAAATGAATTCACTTTTTGTAAAAAAAAAGCACTTTTTTAATGAATGACTGTTTTTCCTCCTTTTTTTTACTGTTTTGCCTATCTTTGCACTGTGCCCTTATTTCCCTAACGATAATTAGGAAGTTTCAGGGCATGTTTCGTACAAATTAATTGAGTGCATCATGGATTCCTTAGTAATGAGCAAGAGTTCAAACTAAAGGAATGCCAGGCTGCTGGCGTGTGACAGGCAGTTTGCTGGGACATCGGAATGAGGTCATCAACAGACACCAGTGCATTCTGAATTGCGGAAACCCGGCAGTAATGGAGAGTGATTTTCAAGGAGACTGTGACCTGCTGCCGTTGATGTTTATGATTTTCTCCTGGCAGCCGGTGGGGCATTAAGCCAAAAGGTACTGGTCCCTCTATTTAAAAGTGAGAGAAACAAAGGGTCAAACATGTCAGGCAGCCCGCGGAGAGAGCTCCGATACACCCTAAATCTATTATCTCTCATAAAAAGTTTTATTTAAACTTAAACGCAGAGTCATGTGAAGTCAACACTCCACTGACAAAATTGCAATAAATAATTCTATAAATTTAAGGCATCTGTTACAAAGGGCAACAGTTTGAAAGACAGAGGGCCCAGAGTGCTGCAGCCACTGAAAGCCTAATATCCCTTTTCAGTCCCCTTTTGGTTTGTTTGGTTGTTTGCCCGTGATATTCCAGTTTAAAGAGGCAAGTTAGGCAAGCATTCAGTTCTCTTATAGAAAGAAATGTCTTCAAAGGAAAGGGTCCCATTCCAGTTTGAAAAAACTATGTGAAATGTAAAAGCTTTTTAAGGATAAAAATGTGATTTATTTTGAATTGATATTTTTGAATTGAATTGATATTTTGTTTTGTGTTCTGTTATAACCCTCTTATCCATTATCTTTTTTAATGTGGTGTTAGGGCAGCTATTCTGAAATGGATAATCAAAGACAAATTAAACAGCGCTCAGTTTTACCAGGGTAAAATAATTATCTCTATTTGAAAGCCATTTCACAGCTTACAGCTTCGTTAAAGTACCTGCATAGGTTTTTTTTCATTTTTGTGATCTGATTTTAATATTTTTTTACAGCAAAAATATCCACAATGTTGTTGTTGTACAGCGGTGTTCAGTTCTGGGATGGAAAGTTATACATTTATTCACTGTTATTGTGTTATTTTCTGAACCTCAGGAATGTCAGCAGTGTAACAGGTGGTAACATGTTTAGATATTAGATTAAAAACTCTACCACCCTTTACTACATGGCAAACCCTTTAGCCAAATCAAATCATCTGCTCGATATTAAGATGGAGGACTTGATTTAGGGGTTGTATGGTGTCATGGTATACATACCTGTATTTTTCTTATTATAAACCACCAGCTTCATTTAAACAAAGCAATGGGGTTACAAATACTGTCAGCTATCTCCCTTCTGTGTATCATGCTGGCGTTGCTCTCAGTCAGTGCCCTCCTGTCACAGAGCACTTGCTTGTGCACCTCTCACTTGGCAGTACGTGTTGTTTCCTGTTTATGAATGTGTTTGCGTTCCCTCACAAACTGCTCCTCTCTTACTCGAGCTGCAAGCCCTGATCATCCCTTCTTAGTGGAAGCACGATCAGTTTATCTTCTCCTAATCTCCCAAGCTGTTAATGAGTGAGCTCACTTGCTACTTACATTATATTTGTTTTCAGATCTGATCGAATGGTTTCAAATTTTCCAAATTGTATCAACTGTGGTCAAAAGCTTAGCTTGGTGATATTTAATCTGGCACTTGATGTTATTTGTAGAACCTCATCCCTTATAGTTACTTGTTTATTATTGTTCTGAATCTTAGTCTGAACTCGGACTTTCTGTAGTATCTTTTTTGGTAACAGTTTTTATTGAGACCCCTTCTTATGAAACCCTGAATGTACCTTACAGGAACCTTTTATCGGCTTTGACATTGATTTTTCCGGCATTATTTGCTTTTATTTTGTCAACATGTACAGTATGCCTGGCACCAGTTTAAAAATTGGATCAGAAGGTTACAGGTTTAAAAGCCATATTGGTATGAAAGCAATATAGCAGAACCAAAGTCTATTTTGGGTGCAACCTTCACAGCCATATTCACTTTATTCTAATTTTGTTAAGAAAAAAAAAAACGATGATATGAATTTGGGCTTAGATGTCACACAGTCGGAAAAACACTTTAAAATGCCTTCTTCAGATTTTACTTTTTTCATTTAGTCTGTCCTTTTGCAAACAATTTCATATATCCATTTGTAGAAAATATTTTCAGGCAGGGAGTGCTGTGCAATGGAAAATTGCTTGTCACTACATAGTATGCATGTTAAGCGGATGCAGTAGATGTTATGGGTGTCAACATGCTTTCGTTGAAGATACCTTTTCCTTTCCCATAAGCAGCCTGGCCTACAGGCCGACTTAGAGCAAACGGAGTGGCCTCTGCGGTTTCCATGAGGGGACTTTCAGTGCTGGCCAATTAGCAGTGAAAAGTATTTTGTTGATAGTGTCTGTCAGCAAGGGAGCCCAGGCCAGTCGAGGCAAGTCATCAATCATGGATGGTCTGACTCTGTCCCCCCCTTGGCTGGGGTGGGAGAGCAGTCTGTTTCTGCAGATGGGCTGCATGCATTGCAAACATAAAGGGCAATGTTTGTCATAGAGGCTTTTTTGGCTAGAACAAGATATTCATGAGTTTTGTTGATATACATGGTTTTTTTACTTAATAGACTGAGCATTGCTGTATAAATTAATACAGTTGATACCTTCAAAATTACAGGGCTGCGATCATTCCGGCTATTTAGTATGGTTGGCTGTGTTTATGTTGTCTTTTAGCAATATAGACAGTATGCATGGTTATTTACTGCTTCCATTGTTACATCCATGCACTGTCACAGACTAACTAAAGGGTCTTTATTGTGTATCATAAAATATGATTCTATGTGTAGGATTTGCATTGTTTCCAATAGACAGTGGTTTGCGCATATAAATGGAGCCAATATTAGTTGCAATAAGTCTTCATCAGGGAGAATGTTCCTCAGTTAATAAAGAGCTTTGTCTTTCAGTGACATAGTTTAATAAATGAATGATATGTGTCACTGTCATTATAGCAGCATTCAAAGCCTATTAATATACTTGGTAGATTATTTTTGTAAATGCAACCAGCATGAATAAATTTAAATTAGTCCACTCAATACCATTTAAATCCTCCAATGTCAAAGCTGGAACACTTTATTCTATAATTAAGTTAAGGACCTAAATGAAGTATACCTCATCATAAAGGCTCACAGAAAACAACTCAACAAAATATTTGTCACTAAATCCAATTAAAATAATTGGGCTACTTCTTTAAACATCTTTAAAATCCCAGTCTAGTATTTACATGTGAGAATACTCTTATACTTTGGTCTTGAAAATGAGGTACAGCTATAAATGAATTTATAATCGATTTTTAACAAATTATTTTAACACACAACATGTAGCAAGTACAAAAAAGGTTACTATCATTCCATGTCTCTCCAAAAAAGTACTGAAAATAGTGCATTCTAGTGTTTTTCATGAAACATACTCAGTAGTTGAGTAAAGTACAGTATGTGTTGTTTATTGTGGTAGCAAATTACTTCTCAGTATTAATTTTCATCCATTTGTTGTTATCATTATATCTATACATCAGCCATGGGTGTTGCTGCCCATGGCCGTGTCCCCCTCACATGTCATAATTATTCGTTTGTACCCCCACCACATTTAACATAAAATATTAGTTTTATACCAGTGTCCCCCCCACATTCAAAATGCTTCGGACACCCCTGACGTCAGCATTAATGTGACCTTTTAATTAGTTCCAAAAATGAGAAGCATATACATGACAAGGAAGATGGCTCTTATATAACCTAACTGGTGTTAGTCATGGGGGGATTGTACTGCTCCTCTCTAATTGGATAAGCAATTCTGGATACCCGCATCGGCAAGGCATGAATAGCCATAAATTACCAGCTCCCGGAAATTTCAAATTACCCTCTAAGTTTAAGTAAATGAGCTGGCAGTTTAGTAACTGAAAAATAACAAAGGTAAGCAACTGAAGACTGCCTGGATAGCAATGCCACAGTTGTACTGTATACGGGATACAGCTAGATGCAGTTGTGTCACTTGCTATATGGTAAAAGCTACAATGCTAAACTTATTACAACTTTGTGACCCCAATTACAATTCCCTGACTGACTATAGCATTATCTGTCAGTGGGTATGGTTGAACACTGTATTAATGTCTGAAACTGTAACCCCGATAAGAAGCATTAAAGTACTTTTTTTTCATTAAGTGCAGCTTATCAGGTTGAAAATTCATTGAAGACTTTAACATCCTGCAACTTTGAAGATCTGGCCATCTGCAGAGCAGTTTTCTTTCTCTATCTTTCCTTTTTCCTTTTTACCAGTGATAGAGGTTATGGGGTAAGATAATGTCCAAAATTCATTTTGATCCCATGTGAAATCATGCAGTCTACTTCACATCTAGAACCATAATGCTAACTTTTATTGAGAATTATGTGATTTTGAATTGAATTGAATTGAGTAAAGACTCCAATACATAGTCCCATACACGCCCCTGAAAGTGGTTTATTTTACCCCTGGTTCATTTACTAAAAAACAAATTGCAGTTCGGGCACCCAACTTTCCTTAGGCAAGCTCCACTTCTTAAATCAGTAGCCTGGATGCTTCTTTGAACTGCATTGTACTGTAATGTACCCGGATTTACATGACAAAAGTGAAGGTGTGTGTATTTTCAAACATTCAAGCCTCTTGTTTGGATGTATTTAAACTACTGTAATTTTTATAAGATATTGTGTGCAAAACTTCATAAAATGTGGCCTGCTATGCAAATGTCTTACACTTGTGTGACATATAAAGTAATATTTCAAAATTCGGCAGTTAAAGCTAGTGATGCCATAGGTTGAACATTTTAAAATAGGCTTTTGCCCAGTTATCATATTTATTGTATTCAGACAATGCTTTGTATAGGACATGCTTGAAATAGTTGATAAGAATGATTGCCTAAAGTACTTAGTCTAGCTTCACTTGTGACTACCGAAATCGCACGTGGATTTGTTGTGAACATTGCACTACATAACAAAAGCTTGTTATGGCCCACCAGCCATGAATCATTTATTATTGTGGATGTCAGGTTTTCAGTGGTAAAACACCACCTCCAAATTGGTAAGAAATCTAAGACTGCACCATGAATTATAGATGATCAGCAAAGCCGCAGAGCCTTCTGTCACACTCTTGCCCTGTTTTACTAGTATAAAGCCCAGTTAATCTATGGCATTGCGTATTGAACGTAGTCAAGTAAAGAAACGCCAAAATACCCTCAAACTGCCTAAGGAATTAGTGTCAAACACAGGCAGAAACGTAAAAGAAATGCTGTGGCCTGCTGGTTTGCATGTTCTGATGCTGTTTTTGTTCACTGCTACTTCTCAGAATTTTAATAACATGTCAAGCTGATGTGCACAGGGTTTTCATGCATTCATTTTCACAGGGTTTTCATGCATTCATTTTCACAGGGTTTTCATGCATTCATCCACTCATTCCGTCATTCATTAATTTGATCTATTTTGGAAAGTTGATAAGAGCAGAAAGAGAAAGAATGCAAAAGTTTTGATGTTGAGAGTTAAAAAATAGAAAGGACAATTCTGGTCTTGTTTGTTACATCTTGTGAATATTAGTGAGTGATATTTACACAGTAAACATGTATAAGTGTGCAGCTACTTTGTGAAAGTTTGTGCTTAGCAAAACTCCTGTTTATCCTCACTGTACTTGTAAATCAGACAGGGTCTTGACGGTGGTCATTTTATACCAAAGCGGAAAAACACTTCAACCTTTGGATTTACAGAATTTCCCTTATTATGTCAATTTAATTGTAAAATATGTCAATTTTCTTTTACTCCTTAACTAGCCATTCTTCTTCAAAAGTTCCAATTATTGAGATAAAGCAATAACACGGCTGAAATTTAATCTTCTGTATGTGAGAAACCACAACAGCTGTTGTTGACTTTATTGAAAAACATACCGAGTAAACTTATGAAAAAAAATGTTTTCTTCGCTTTTAATGCTCTTTTAAGTGGATAAAAAGAACATTATATGTATATTACCTATGCATAACACTATACTCTGTACTAACAGCTACATCCATTTTATTGTACATTTTCTGAATAATATGAATGTAATTATATTTAGAATTGCATTTATGCTGCTGTGCATGGATTCTGCATATTCTCAGTACACAAACATCAATTGAGATATATAATTGAACTCAGGTTAAGGGGCATTATTTTTATATCTGAATGTGATGGTATTTACACTATTACAGATTTGCGGTTAAAGGGTGATCTGACTAAGCACAGGGCTGTGGCATACCTGCAGCCTGTGGCATACCTGGAGCCTGTCCCAGGAGGAGAGGGCATGAGTCAAATCCATCACAGTGCACACATGCATTCAAGCACATTTACACACTATGTGCACTTTAGAACAGTGATTCTCAACCTATGCTGATCCACAATCAGATTTCCCAGCCCCAATCCTAGAATTAACTGCGACAGCTTAGCATAAAACTAGTGAACACTCAACCAATTAACGAAGCCAAACCACAAATGCTTAATTTAAAATTCATTGGCACATCCAATCAGATTTGTGCGATAGGCATCGATTGATGTAAATTGCAGAGTGCACTGCGTGCTCGATCATGGCATTAATTTAGACCTATACTTGACAGAGGGCAGTGGGCGTGGTAAAAATTGGGTCATGTTGCAAAAAGGTTGGCAATCACTGCTTTAGAAACTCTGATTCACCCAACTACCTGCAACTCACCGTTAAAAGGTTAGGCGACTACTAGCTAGTTTACATTGTCTAAGATGTGTGAATTACTAGCTGTTTCGAACGTTCAATGATCTGTGGGACACTAGCTGGTTTATAAGTTATGATGATATTTAATGATGGTCAGCTGACCTAAGTGTTCTGTAGAAACAGTGAACAGATGTTTATTTCACTGGGGGCTAATCTCAGAAAAACAAAGATTTAGAGAAACGTTTGTTGGTACCATTGTACATTGAGAAGTAGGAGTTTTATCAGCCTGCTCTGGTGATGTGTGTGGTAGGTTACAGGTGTACCCTCTGTAGCTCATACTGAGGAGACTGAATAAAACAGTATTTTTAATTCCTGAGATATGGTTCGACCCAAGAGAACTGGGTGTACAACTTTTTTTCCCTTATGTGATCAAAGACTCGTGTAAAAATATTTGCCAGAGGCAAGAATTTCCGTATTAAACGCCAGCTGCATGTTCATTTCCCCACTGGAACCCCCAATTATCAAAGGAGCACCTTCTCACGTTCACAAGAGCTGTGTCCCTGCCTGGAATACCTTTCCGGCTAGACTGAGAACTTCATCAGTAGAGTGGAAACAAGTCAATAGCATGTCAGAAACCAAAGCGGTAGTGAGACATGAAGACAAACTGCGCATCGCTTTTATAGAGGCATTTAAGTAGGTTTCTGGGGCTCTTCATAAAGCCTATTTGCAATTTGGGAATTAATATTTTGTTTTCGTTTAACTTGTTTAGTTCCATGGGACATAAACCTGCCCAAACAGCAGGATTTTGAGTTTATTATTCATGTTTTTTTCCCCAAGTTTCTGTAGCACATGGATATTACATATTGCATTTCAGGGTTTATCAGTATATCTCAGTATTGAATTGGTTCTAGTTTAACTGCCTTTTTTTTTACCATATTAATTGACTTGCCACACTGTCTGTTTCTGATTCGTCACGCCTGAAGCATGTCAAGGTTGGTGGGTCACAGTTCTCTACCCTTCCTCCAAGAGCTGCTACTTTCTTTTATTTAATTGAGGTTCTAGGTTTTTCTAGTACAGTCTCAGCCATGTGCCCTTGTTTACAACTCCTGTAAACCCCTGTGAGCATTAAATCCCAGCATCCATCCATCAATCTTCCAACCGCTTATCCTGTATACAGTGGCAGGGGACCTGGAGCCTGTCCAAGGTAGCAAAGGGCACAAAGCAGGGAAACACCCTCAACAGGGAGACACCCTCAAATGGATGCTGGTCCATCACAGGGAACCAATGCAAACACAAGCAATTACACACTATTGGTACTTTATTTACAACCCACCGACATTTGGACTGCAGGAGGAAGCAAGAGTGCCCAGAACAGATAACTTGCCAACATGAGATGTGTAATCTGTAAATCCCTGTAACTGTTAAATTCCAAAACACACTATGCAGTCTCGACATTCACGCATCACACCCAATCTTCTGAAATAACTCCAACCCTTTGTTAAAAAAGTGCAGATTCATTACTGCAAATTACTTTAGCAAAACCATTTGCAAAACAATGGACCCTGATCCTTTCAGCTGTTGTATTTTCTCCATGAAACACTTGAATATTTTAGGCCTTACAGCGTTAAATTGCTCGTTGGAACCTGTAATAATTTCAGGTTAGTATCTGAATGTTGCATTAGTGTTTATTACCTGCACTCCACGGCAACCTTTGCATGTGTATTGCATCATACTTCATTTGCTGTGGGAAGAGATTTCCAGCAATGTCACAATCTCTCCTGCCTCTCCTGCAGCATCATGTTTATTGCAGGAAGAATACTATTATGACTGCTAGTAGTAGTAAAAGTAGTATTAAAAGTAGTAGTGGTGGTGGCAGTAGTAATAGTAGTAGTAGTGGTGGTGTTAGTAGTAGTACTAGTAGTGGCCCCATTTAGACTCTTCATGTACAGCTTTACTGTTGATGATTCCTATAATGTATTCAATCCACATTGTAGTTATAAATTAATGATTAATTTTGTCCATGTAGGATGTACCCAGTGCTAGCTGTATGACAGGATGTCAGAATTTAGTCGTTTACATGGGTGTAAGAACGATAGATCTCATTTGATTATCCTGCATTGCTTTTTTTGGGGGGGGGGGGGGCTAGGGGTGAAATGCAAGCCACCCATCTGGCTCATAATCACTAAATGTGTCCTCGTTGACATATGAGAATCGGTGCATTATAAATGACCGCATCAGTGTGTGTGTCTGTATGTGTGAGCGGGTTTACCTATCCTTATGGGGACACAATGTCCCCATAATGTGATAAATATCTGTTTTTTTTCCCTTATGGGGACCGGTTTC
>JAODUD010000033.1:23473955-23500143 GCA_026784285.1 Stomatorhinus walkeri | reverse complement strand
ATAATAATAATAATAATAATAATAATAATAATAATAATAATGTGTTCATGCATATAAAAAATGTCAGATGCATTACCAGCCATGCAAAACACAATAGATTTATATAACCAAATATATATTTTAAGCAAGCAAAACTATCCTTGCACTTTGTAGTCTCTACACTGGATTAGGTATGTGACATATTTGCAAATGTAAGAAGAAGCCATATCAGCTAAGTGAATGATGTGGCACTACTCAGCAACCTCAATTTTGTGCTTTAAAAAGTAATAATAATAATAAAAAAGGTAGGAATGTGTCTGTTGATGGCCTGCACACTCTAGGTGCAGTCGTCGTTATCACAATATAATATCACAGCAGGCCACCAAAGACGGTGACCGGACGCTGTTTTTTAACTCCCTGTTTTTAATGGAATGTCAAGTGCTTGCATCATCAGACTGATGTTTATTCCCTGTGTCCTGTTTTCTCAATGTGTTTCTTAGATTCCCAGTGTGACACTCCAGTATTTCTATAAAGATGTTTCATTGTTGCCAATTGGTTTCCATCATTTCCCTGCTGCTAAAAATTCTAACTAGCATCTGATGTTGCAGTGACAGTAACATTGAAACCTGATGGAATAAAATAATAACAATTATACATTTATTATTGTTATTTATTTAGCAAGTAATCAAAAGCAAACATTTAATAGAACTTGATTGTGTTATAGTTGCTGGGCACCGCAGGGCACTTGCGTGGGACAGAGAATAATAGTGGTGAAATTTTTCAGCACAGATAATTCTTACATTCAGCATTCTGTATAATTAATCAAGGACTTATCTAAGGTTTTCTATTAGATTTAAAATGATAATGCAGGCCACATGAGGAACTGCACATGGGATGGGTGTCATTTAGGACTCTAGAGAGCAACTGATTGTTTGCTTTGATGCTATTCCAGTGCTTGTTTTGCTGAATGATGTAATCAGATATCTTACGTATAATTCAAATGGTAATAATTAGTGTAGTACGTTTCATTTGATAGCATATCCATATATGAATGATTAGCATTTTATACTTGCATTTCTGTATTTATTGCACTTTTGAGCGATCATCTATGTATTTACATATTATTAATTATCTTTAATTCGTGGTAGCAGGCAATTACGTTTTTTGTTAAACTCAATGTAAAATCACAAAAAAATGCAAAATGCAGATTTACTAGTAAGCAAGTGCACACTGAAACTTTTTCATAGAAGTAGAAGAATCTTGGTTTTTAATTGAATCAGTGCAGACGTAGTTCGTAATTAACAGCAGTTCAATGAGAGGAACATAAACAAAAACCTGAAATTATTAACTTCTTAATGAATCTGAATGTGCATTTTCCAGTCAATGACTGGGATTAAATGTGCTCAGTCCACTCTCCCTTTAATAAGCTTGAAGTGATTTAATGAGCCTCATTAAAATACGGTGGTTTTACTGTAAGTAATATAGTGACAAATTCATGGGGTGCTTGTGTAACAATAGCTACATTAATTAAAAATTATTAATGCATGTAATATATTTGTTAAATTATTTTGACAGATTGTGGGATATTGTATGTTGAAAACATACTCAACATTGTATAAAACTGAATACAAAAAACATAATTTATTGTCTGTTTTGTAGCATTTTGGATGTGGTAGAGTTATGTCAAGATAAAGCCTTATGCGTATTAGCTTGATTTACTTAATTCTATGGCTTTTTTACATAATTCTATGTTTTTTTTAATCAAAAACAGTCAAGACATCGATTTGGATCTTGTTTTACCTTTATGAAGATTAATGTCTGAGTAAATCAATGGCCACTTATCCAGTGCTGGGTCACAGTGAGTATGGTGTGTGCACATTACGAAGCAGAAGGTTCGAATCAGGGGGCATCCTGGACTAAATCCCACCACTCCGCAGAAACCACATGCCGCTGAACTGTAGGTGGGAACCCACGCAGAATCTACACATGCAGAATCAGGATGGGAATCAAGCAAACAACCTTGGAGGTGTCAGGCTTCAATGCCCCCTACTGAGCACCACACAAACATGCCATGCAAAGCTGTTGAAGGCACCCCGCATACCCCAAATAGTGAGTAGGGTCTGCTTTAAGAACAGGTGGGAGGTACCTTTGTAGTCAACAGTGATAAAGACGAATGGATTCTCACAGTGCTAGTAAAATAAAGCAAAGAGAGATTACTTTAATTGCACAAGTTTTCAGTTTTATTCTTCATATGCAAGTTAGCATAGGGTCAACATTACAATGAAATGTGATTGATGAGAATAAACAAGTCTCTCAGCAATATAGTATAGAGAGATAAGTTATCTATATACATGTTAAATTTTAAAATGAAGATTAGCTCAAGTACATTTATGTAGATTTAATATGTGAAAATCCATCATTAGATATGCAACGAATATGTGTTTTAGTCGATAAAGTCCAATTGACTGACACAAAACAAATAAGTGCAGATATGGAAGTGATAAGGAGTAAAATGAATGATGCCTTTTCATCGGGCCATTTAATGAGGGATGCTGGAGTGACAGACATCGTGAGGAAAGTGACACCCATACCACAGCTTAAGTGTTTTTGCTTATCAGATTGTTTACCACATAGCCTTATTACATTTGCCTTGCTCATACTTTTCATCTTATTTGCAATGAGTTTTTAAAGAAACGGTACATGGTGAAATATTACAACATATTTTTCAAGGTTCCGTCAATATATCGCAAATTGAGGTGCCATTCCATATTTTCATCCAAATTCAGTTAATGTTGAATTTTATGAATGATTTCATATGAAGTTAAACTGATCGTAAAACAGCAAAGGAAGTTGACAGTAACAATGACATATGCAGTGACATCTCAATAAAGCTGTTCATGTTTGCGAATAAAGACGCATAACATTGAGAAATGCAGGAATATCATAACATGGACATTCTGCACAATTTGGCCTATTTGGAACCACCGTTGTGCCATCAATATCACTTCCAGAAACAAATTGGATTGCTTTGGAGGTTTCCAGCATGATCAGGAACGACCCTTAGCCTTAAGTTCAATGCCTATGGAACCACTTTCCCGGGAATTTCTTCATAATATCGCCTGCCACATTGTATGTCATTTTATCCATCAAGTGGACACTTATTTTGACATTTTCTGGCTGAGTTGGTGCTAGTTGACAGTACCTTAGAGGAAAGAGACATTTTATAATTAAAGCTTAAATATTTTTGACTTTTTCTTGTTAAGTACCTCTGCATGCTCATAAGAAAAAGTCTGACCGGTGGCACACAGTGTAACGTAACATACTGCCTTGTTCCAAACAGTTGATTGTTGTTATCAAGAAATATTACCACCATTTTCCTTGATAAAAAAATAGTTTTATGAGTGCTTAAAAGATGGCATTGAGCGGTTTATTCGAAAAGTGTATCTCAACAAAGTATGGCTGCTATAACAGAAAGGGTTACTATAATATTTACTACAAATTATCTTTTTCTTCTACATATCTACTGTGTGATGACATATTTTCTCCAAGTTCACTGACAAGCATGAATAAAAACCTCCTTTCATCCTATTTTTTGGAAAGACCTTTTGATATTCTCATTTAGATTAAATTTATTTTTCAGTACAATACTACCTTGATTTTTTGAGTCATGGCCATAGCAAACAAGTTTGGAAATTTTTGTAAAATTAGATGAGAATTATGTGAATTTGAAAATAAAAACAAAATACACTTACAATAGTGTTTCCGAAGAAGAAGAGTCTGAGAATTTTCTTATGACAATTTTCTTATGCAATCAAAGGTCAAAGGAAATGATGAATTAAATAATAATAATACATATATAATTCATATGGAGAATATTTTAGTGTTTAAACAATAACCAGTAAATTATGCTGGTTTTGTAATTCAGAAATGCATTATTTCCATTCATTTCCTTTATGTAAACATCAACGTGCTGCACATAAATGAACATGGATTTGGCAGACCAGTTTTTTCCCCCCTGTCTGAATGAGCACGATGTCTCCGGCACTCATGTTCACAGATGCTCTGCGTGATGTGTTTCAGTCAGCCAGAACTAGTAGTACTGAATGTTCACTGGGGAGGAAAAATACCCCATTGCTGTGATGCCGAGTGAAGCTGTGATTCTTCATGAGAGTGATATAGATTTCTGAAAATGATACTTTTAGGCTCAGGTGTGAGGTATTGGGGGCTTCTTGCTTCTACATTTACTACTAATTTTTAGGAATGAGCATACCTGTCTTCAGTTGATTGTAACTATACTGAAGCTTAAAGGTGAAATCCACAAAAGCATAATGATATCTCGTGCCAGTGCTCTAGTGTATCATGGTACGACTCTACTCCACACAGCCCATATATTCCTTTTGCAAGTAAAGTCAACATTTATGTTTTTCATTTTCTGGTGCGTGCATCATAACTGGTAATCATGTTCATACATCATAGCACCAAAGATTCATGGGAATGAAATCGCTTACAAATAAAATCAAATTTTGGGGGCTGTGAATAGGAATGCTGTTTTAATAACATTTATCGACAATCAGGAATGCACATGGTACACTGACCATCCATCCATCTCCTAATCGCTCATCTTGATCAGAGTCGCAGATGCCTTGGAGCATATCCCAGGCAACATAGGGCACAAGGTTTGGGTACACCCTCGATGGGATGCCTGTTGGCAAGCGGATATTCATTTAAAATTAGCATAGTGGTCCCCTGGGCATCTCTGCAGCCTTGCAGGGTAAATGGATGGATGCGTAGATTCTTTTATTTACCGAAACCAAGAAATTAATGCACCGTCCATATTTAATAGGGATTAATATGAGTTAATTCAGCTAACCTCTACTAACACATCAACATCCAAAGTTTTAACAACATCCTTTTACACCTAAATGAGTCAGAGTAGCTTGACAATTTGCCCAATTAAAAGAAAGGTTATACTGTCGATAATTAGTTTTTTGCATTGAAGGAAAACTCTTCATGGAGAGCAATACTTGATAATTAGAAATTCAGTGACTTTAAATTGATAGCGGAGTCAATGATTGTCCTAAAAATTCCACCTCAAAGACTGCCGGATTGAATCTCATTTGTGCTGTTTACTGTGGGAATTACGCCTGCAAAACTACAGATATGGCCCACAAGTCACACGGGGCAGGATTAGCAAGGGATTATGATGCTGGCCCCTGCTTCCACTCAGCATCCTCACCTCCTTTCTGTGTCTGCCCTTGTTGTCAAGGAGGCATACACTCGTACACTCTTTGTTTTGACGCATTAAAATCAGTTAAGGGCCCAGGAATAACTGCGGTTCTTTAGAGACTTACAAAGGGGACACTGTCTTACTTATTGTTCACTTGTCTCCTCCGTGTAACTGGCTATTGTCTAGAGCTTTGTTAATAACATATTGAACGCTGATTTGCATGTTTTTTTTTATTTAGATAAAAACAAAGAAGAAAAAGACATTTAAAACATCTTACAGCATCTGATGCAAAGGACACAGCAGGAGAGACAGCATTCTTTGAGCTGGCAGCTTTCTTATCTTGACAGTATATCCAGCTGCCTTAACCCGTCATTAAAAGGCTCTAAGTCATTCATGGAATGTCCAGACCAACATATGTGTGACTTTTATGATCAACATAGCATACATTCATGCTAGCAGCATACAGTATGGTAATTTGACTAGGATTAAAATTCAATCAGAACTTGAACTTTTAAGGATTCGTTCTGGAGTTCGGAACAGATTAAGTTCGAGTTCTGAGGTACCACTGTAATTTTGAAAATGGCTAAACATCTAATCAAAATCTTTTAAATTAAACAAATAAACTTCCACCAACTCCTTACCAAACATACTTCAACATATAAACATGTGGATGGTTTAGTTTGGATGAACCAGGTGCCATATTTTAACTTCTAAAACACTGACAAAAATAAAGTTTGGCTCTTGCATTCATAAGCTTACACCCACAAGCAGGCTTGCGACATAGTACATGCACTCCTGTGGTCTGGAAACATAATGACCCCCGAAAACAATAATAACAGCAATTGTGAGCTCGATAAACAAAACAAAATAAATAAAGCAAAATGATTAATTAATCGAACCATAGCGATCCAAAGATGTTTGAAACGATGTGCCCAAGTTCATCTCAAACTGTATCCAGTGCACACTATTTTTATCGGGCAGTCGCATCGGAAACTTTTATGCTACTGCACCGATACGGATCTTATCATCTCGAATCTTGATAGTTTGTAGTTACATGCCATGTGCCTCAGGCTTACTGTGGTGTGAGACGCAACTGACGCAGTTTAGGCGGACACCTTTGGATCGGGCCCTAGATCCGGCATTGGATCGGGTTGCGGTAACCCATTCTGATCAGTTAAAAGATGCCCAGATCGGCCTACGATTGTCATCTTTGAAATGGGCTTGGGAGGTCACTGGTAGGTTTTGTAGTATCATACATACTGCAGTGAAATGTGGTATAAAGTGACTTACTTAAAGGATTTGCATATATAAAAATTAATGTATTCTGCACTGTGGATTTTAATTTAATTTATTAAGTCTTAATATGGCACCAAGTATATGCAAATCTCATTTTCTGTAATCTCTAAAGTATATAAACGCGTCTTAATTTGAATATTAATATGAAATCCAGTTTATAATCTGAATAAAATGGAACATGCCATGTGGGGCACTCTTAAAGTTTTCACTCGCTAAAGAATTATACACATCGGGCATTTCTATATATCGGAGCAATAGTGCAACCTTCAGCTGGCATCATTAATTGGACTACTTTGGTTCTTAAATTACAGCAGGACATGTAATTTAAAAACCAGTGAAAACTACTTTCTGAAAACGTATAACTTTAATCTATTTATATATATCCACCCAATGTCCATGAATACTTATCCAGTATAGTGGGGATACTCATACCCCGATGTAAAAATTTCATCAGCCACACAAAGCCAAGGTCTGTGGGGAGGATCCCCTCACTAAATATTGCCAAATGGGGAGGTCCCCCTCAAATGGATTTGGAGCGGTCCAGATCACATTATGTTTTGGTACATATGCAGAACAGAGTGCACCATTTGAGTGATCCCTGCAGTACAGAGACTATACAAGCCTTAAGCCTTTTCCGTTGTGGGCCTGAGGCGGGGGACACTCTAGGTAGATGGTAACCCATCAAGGGGCAAGTACGGACATACATATTAGGTCATTTTCAAATGCCAGGTCATCAAGCCACATGACTTGCAGCAAGAAAGTGCAGTACCCGGTGGAAACTCACATAAATACATGGAGAATATACTACACACACACACACACACACGTTTGTAATTATATCTTTGTGGGGACTCCCCATTCATTTCTATGTGGAACACTCTAATTATAACATGACAACCTTAACCCCTACCCAGCCCTTACCTTAACCTTAAGTAACCAAACAAAATATGAGACTTTTGGCATTTTTAGTTTTTTGATTGCTTTTTCGAAAACCTTCGCAGAACGTCAAAATACCACATTTTTATCATGTTGCGAGGAACATTTGGTCCCCACAATGTAATATAAACATAATCCACACACACATGCATGGACACACACAGACACCTGTACACACACACACACACACACACACAGAGCCAGGGTCAGAATTCATACTCCAGATGATGATAGTATGAGGCAGAAGTGATCATCACTAGACTTTCTTTCCATCTATATAAATACCTACTTTAAGTAGATCTTCACTTGCATTCATATAAACTGTATTTATCAGTTTAAATATTAATAATACACAACTTTGAGGCTATTTTCTTCAAGCCAATATTTAATGTGTATAAGTGTGTATCACTTTTGACAGTGTACTTTAAACCTTAAATTTCTGGTGCAGTTTCAAGTGACTGTATTCATCTTTGAGCCAAAGGAGAGAACTCTGAGGGATGCTTTCATTCTCAGGCGCATTTTAAAGACAGATTACATCAGGTTAAATACCAAACCCTGGCTGGAAGGAAAAATAGTTCAAGTGATCATTCCAAGAAATATTTCGTGTTGGTGTGAACTATGCAAGTGAATAGATGAGTTTCAAAAGAGAAGGGAAATCTGGGTCAGACCTATGCCCCAGCTATAATTATGGCTCAGTCATGAAACGCCTAAATGAGTTTGGATAAAAGGATTAGAGCCTGCTTTGCTTAATGACTGCCATATTGTAATTAATGGTGGTATTTAATCATTTTTGATTCATAGAATGTGCTCTACATGCTCATACTGTTTTCCCTCTTCTAGATAATTACAGAAGTGAATAGAGTATGTAAAATCTGTGAGAAAAAATACAAATGCAATGAGCTAAGATTTCATGAGAAATAAAGTGGGATTATTGGAGATTGAGGATTTCACTACAATATCTGGTAACACTTTACTTGAGGGGGTGCAAATAACGTAGTATACTCTTACTTAATTATTAATTACGTTAAAAACCACGTTAAATTACATTAGTTACGTACCGATCCCATGTTCATTCATCAACAGTCAGTCATAACAGTTCATATTTTTCATGCGGTTGTTATGTTTATTCATGAGTTGTACTTTCTACTTGAGTAGAAACTCAAATTATTAAGTTACTTGTGTCTCCTTAGGTGTTACCAAATTTCCCAATAATTTGTAGAATTAATAAACAATGGATGACATTTCATAGTAAGAAGCCTGATCTCCGGTGAGTGGCCTGGCGACCATCTCCGAGGTTTTGGTCAAAGGCTTGTTTGAAAAGAGCAAAATCCCAAGGATTACTACAGAGCCCCTAAAGGGACACAGGTCGTTCAGAAAATTACAGTATCTGGAAAGCACCAGATACTAACTTGTGTGCACCAAATACTTTAGCATCTGGCGAGCACCAGTTAGTATCTGGTGCACACCAGTTATGGTAAAAAAAATATATAAATCACCTATGTCGGTTTATGGGCTCCACAGACTACATGAATCAAACAGCATTAAAATTAAATACTACCATTATCTGATGTCTTCATTTTTGATTCAAAAGAAATGATAGGTTATCCAAATTTGCATTGTATACCAAATGAAGAAATATATTGTTGGTTGTCAGGACAACATAGTAATCATTCTCCTCATTTTATGTACGCAAGACGTCACAGGAATTTTGATTGCATTTTGGATGTAGTTGAATGCCACCTTTAGAAAAAAATATTTGATGCTTGGCTGGAATGATACATTTCATATTATACCTAAAGACAGATGAATCTACTTTGCTAAGCTATTCCATTGTTGTCAGTTTAGTGTATTTTTCTGTTTAATACTCTTTCTTTTTAATCCTAGCCATCCTTTTTGCTACTTACGGTTTTTCTGTGCATGTGTATTGCCTAATAAAGTTTTGTCGCTTTAGTTTGGTTCATTACATTTCATAGAGTATTCATGAATTAGCGCTTTAATTGTTTGTTTTGTTGTTCCCATTTGGCGTTTCAGATGCTACCTGTTAGACGGATTGTCAAAAGGGGCCTGGCTAAACCGCTCAAGCATAATCTTCGCAGGCGACGATAAGTGGTCAGTGGACCCTCGAGTGTCCATCGTCACAAGCGTCGGCGACAAACACGAATACAGCCTGCAGATAAAGAAGGTGGACGTTACTGATGATGGCCAGTACACCTGCTCCGTACAGAATGAACACAATCCTCGATCAAAGCACATTCAGCTAACCGTTAAAGGTATGTGAATTATTACATTTATCGGCTTAAAATTGTCACCAAATTTGCAGCGGATGTTTTTGGAATTCTGTGATATAGTACTGTTTAATTAAAATGGATTTTTATCTTTGGAAATTGATTTCCATGTTTTTACTTAGAACTGTAAGTTGTTTGTAATGTTTGTCTCTGACCAATATAATTCTAGAAATATTATCAACTGTAAACTAAAATAGAAAGTAGAAATTGTATCAGTGCTGAATGTTTGGTCATGCTTCATGTGTAAACTCATGGATTTAACTATTGTTTGTTTATAACTATCTTGCCCATGATAATTCTTTCCTATTGAAGTAATCTATAAAATTATTTCAGGAAGGTAATTTATTAATGGCTCCATGCAAAACTTAATTTAGGTTTAATTATGATTTAACTGTACCTATCTACATTAAACAAAAAGTGTACAACACTCCTTCCGTGTAATGATACCAGCTGAATAACATGTTTGTAACATATTGACCTGAAAAACAAGATAAAATGCATTATCCCATATGTACTGGTTTTACCACTGAAATTCTAATTCAAATTCTCCATCTGTTAAGAATTGAAATCCTACTCTCTTTAGTTTAGAATTGATCCCAGCTCTGATTCCCATCTGTGATAGTAATAAAATGTATGTCATTTGAAAAAATCTAAACTAAGATTTGGTTACAATGAATAAATGGACCAGAAAAGAGGCTGGTTGTTTACCCAAATGTGGAAGTCTTTAGAGTACAGAGGCGATTTTCATTTAGATTGAGCTTTTTCAAAAGCTCAGTTGGGCAGTGGACAGCAGGGCTAGGGAACAGGGAAGGCCGTTTTCCTTTATAAGGACCTGTGTTACTCACCACTGGACAGAAGGTGCCTTGTGTGCTTCCCTGTTTATTTTGGTTCCTGTTTCATGATCACTGGCAAAATGGCCAGGTCCATTTTATGATCACCTTTGTTGACCAAGTTCTCTCCTTATTCACTTCAGTGACCCTCTCCTGTAGTTTTTGGCCAACTTCTCCCATATTTGTAATAACTATAATTGTAAATTAAGTTCCAAATACAAAAGTCTTTCCAGGAAATCAAAAGCTGTGCTAAACAAGATCTTAATTTTCAGTGTTCTAGCTTAGTATTTAATACTCTGGCTCATTATAAACCCAAAAGTGGAGTTATAAATAAAATGGTTGCCCCCACAGTAAGTGACCACACATACGCACACACACACATTTTGCATTTTTTGTTTTTTCATTGGATTTTTATAAAATAGAGTTTTCCCATATGGGGACCAGGAAACTGGTCCCCATAAGGTAAAAAAAAAAAAAACAGGTATTCATCATGTTGTGGGGACATTTGGTTCCCACAAGGAAAGGTATGCCTGGACCACACACACGCACACACATACACACACCTCAGCCGAGCACTAATAGTGAGGTCCAAGTTCTGTCACTGTGAGATGTGACTTCTTACCCTTTTTGTGGTCCTCTTCAGAATACTTGTTTACCCTGAACATCCTGTTCACTTTTATTTTCATATATTTGCTGTCTCTACTTAATGTGCTTGTTTGTTACTTTTTAGTATTTGAACTACATTTACAATCAGTTTATATAAATGTAAGCTAATTAAAATGCTGACTTTCTGTTGGGAAGTACATCTATTGTACTATTAAAGGCCTAACTATGGAATATATAAGAAGCCTAAATCTAAAACTGATTATGCATGTCAAACCATATATTAAACTTCAATGTAATACAGACAGATTTATTTTTCACAAATATGTGTACTAACATTTTAATTATAATATTCCAGTTTTATATGCATTACGATATGCTGTGTTCTAAAATAAAACACATTATAGCTTAAAATAAAAGTTGCAAGGATTTTTAATATATTAGAATCTGAACTGTGCCCTAAATAATCAGTCATAGTCCATCTCCCTACACTGTGCATTGGTAAAGACTGCAGCACTATAATGGGTAATATGATATATGCGATATCATTCAACAGAACAGCGAGCCACTGCATTATAATGCATTTGTGTTTAAATTGTCCCAATGCCCATATATATGATGCAAATTTGGACTTATGGGACAGATGGCATTTGCCCGTGAGCCATAACTAAGCTATATGATTCATCACAGTGGAATATACAAGAGTATGGCAGGGAGAAAACCTCATTTACCCAGCGGGGTTAATTAGTTGTGCAACTTGTAATAACATAATTTAGAGAACTTTTAAATGCACAGTGGCATCAGGTCTTAATGGGAACCCTGTAGTTATAAGTTATGTATGGGGTAAATATATAGCTATTGTGTTCTCTTGCATCTGTACATATATTGTTTGGCGCATATCAAGAGATACGTTACTTTGACAATAATACACAGAGAATTCATTTTTCAAACCTGTATTTTTTTCTACAAAGGTTGGAAAAAATGACAATAGGCAAGAAACCTCTGCTTGAGGTTTTGTGTCGTGCTCAGATCCGATCCCAAAACCACAATCATGACTACAATTAGAAAGCTTTTAACAATAACAAACACCTTCTTATATCTTTATTGTGTTGATTTTGAATTTCACACTGCATTGTGTAATAAGGACGAAACATTGCATCTGACAAATTGGATTTATGAATGAAACCACTGGAAAAATAGACATATCTGTGCTCCAGTTTATCTCTGTTAGAGTCATTCTTGGTGTGTTATAGCTGATCTCAAGTTGCAGATCCAAACAATGCAACAATATTGCAGTCAAAAATCAGCTATTTGTCCAGTACATAAAGCATTTTAAGGCTTTTATTAAAATGCTTACGTAGAGGGGTTTGCCATGCGAGGTTTAACTTGTTATAATGGATGCTATTGCATTGTCACTCCAAAAACAATTCTCTTTGCTTCCTCCTACTAGAGCTTACTGCCTTAATACATTTTATGATAGATCCAAACAGTCTCATTTGAAAAACCTACTGTGTTGTTAAAATATTAAAGTAAGTCTTGCAGTTAAGTGTGAGAGTCCAATGATTTTGTATATGTACAGCCAACGCCTTTATTGGGATTTTACTGATGCACCATAACAGTTTTGCAGAGCCGCACAATTACATTCTGCTCATGATTTACTACGATTTGTGATCTACAACATGACATATTACCTTTTCGTTCTCTTTATATATTCACATCATGCAGGTTACTGTATGGTGTAACCACCATTTCCCCCCAAAATAAAGCTTTGTCAAAATATTATTGTAAATTGTTAGTCCTAATTACTTGCCTGTATCCAGCTTGCATCTGAGTCTATTAGTGAAAAATTATGATACTGTATTATAATGTCAGCCTATCAATTCATCAATGAAGTAAACTCCCTTCCTTTACACACACACACACACACTCACACACACACACGCGCGTGTGCACACAGACTCATATGTATTCGTATCTTTGTAGGGACCGTCCATTCATTTCTATGGGCATAACCCTAATCCCAACCCTAACCCCTACCCAACCCTAACCTTAATCAAAATAAACAAACAAAATACGAGACTTCTGACATTTTTTACTTTTTTCACAGATCTTTGTGTGGATCCGAAAAATGGTCCTCACAATGTCAAAAAATCAGGTATTTGTTACATTGTGGGGGACATTTAATCCCCACAACGCAACATAAACCTAATCCGCACACATACTACATACATATATTGTGTTTGTATTCTTTTTTCCAAATATGCTTTATGTTTTTGACCTATGTTGTTGGAGTTCTCCCTTTATTTGGGTGGGAATTTTTCCAGGAGTTCAGATTTCCTCAAAAAATCCAAACAACGAATGGTTGAATCGGAGTATATAATATTGCTCTTTGTGTATGAATGTGCCCTGTGATGGAATAGCATCCCCTAAGACTGCATCCTTGCTCTCATGCTGTTAGGCATCAGGACTACTGTGACCCTGCGGTTGATGAGGAATTATGGAAAATGGACTCTAAAAATAGACTGATAATTAGAGTTCACCTTAGTGTCAGTGCTGTAGGAATCATGCCAAAGATAGAAGGATTTTGTTGCAAAGGACATTGCCATCAAAATAAGTTTTTTTTTTTAATTGAGTTATGGTGTTAAAATCATGTGTATGCTCTTGATTAGCCTTGAATTGACTGTACTGTGAATGGCACTCAACATTATGCATTAAACAGATATTCAATCCATTCATGTTAAATAAGGAATACTTGTGTTTGTGAAAACATACCCATATCTTTTGTCACCAAAAATAAATCATTATTTTTTTCTAAATTAAACTGGAAAACTGGAACAGGTACATTTACGCTAATAAAATAGCCTTCATTTCCATTAATTGATCATTTGTGAAATAGACAAAACAAAATTAATTAGTATTGACTTTTTCTTTAATCAAGCCTTTAGTTACTTGATTATTCAATATAAAAATTACTGAAGCACAACTGAAAATTTTAAGTAGTCCTTAACTGACATGTTGTTTTTGATTTGAATTGTTGAATTAATTTAAACTGAACCAACAGCTCAATGAAGGCTAATTAATTAAGATCACAGTTAATATGGGAAGAGCTTAGTTGGAAGAAAAGCCATAGAATACAAATTGGAGCATCAAGACCAGAACTGAATTGATAAAATGCCACTTTAAATAATCCTGAAAAGCATATTACCTAGGGGTGGTAAAGAATCTGCATACTAACAACTGAGAATCACACAGCTTGTGATTGTAAATTCCTAATTTAGAATCAAGTTTCTCCTAAGATGAGGATTGTATTGTAGTATACACCATAGACATACATTACAGAAAATACATAATGATTAGCAGAGGTTGACATTTTAGGTCCAGAAAGTAAAAATCCAAACCAAGATATTGTTTCTGTGACTGTGTATAAAGAGTCACAGTTAAGTACTCAACTGGTTGGTTCATCCAATTTGAAAAGCATTCATAGCCTTTTAAAATTTAATAATGTGCTATTTGTTGTTTTCATTCAACCTGTGTGAGAAATTGGTGGATTCTTTACTTTATATAAATCTCTAAAGATAGATGCAGTTGAGACTTTTTAAAGAATTAAAAAAAAAATTGAAATCCGAAAAGACCGAGTACAGCATCTGTAGATCTTCTCCAACACTGCTCCTAAAAAACACTTCGCTGTGACTTAGTAAAGCGGGAAAAGAACTGAGCAACACACTCTGCACAGCAGACCGCCCCCTAAACCTAGCTGCTGGACAAGTTAGGCGAGCTCTTTTGAGGGCAGCACTGGCTTAGTTAGTTGCAAAAGAAGATGGTGTTTATGGAGGGTTTCTGGAAGAGCAGCAAGAAAGAAATCCTAGTCTTTGACTGCAAAGGGGTCACAAAATGTGACTTTAGAGGTATGTGACAGGCAGTATTGTGGTGTACAAGGCAAAAATTGAATTTGTTTTGCCCTGATCACTACACACTAAGGGGTCGATTCTCTCATGTAGCGCCGTACTTTTTTGTACGTAAGCGTATTCTCCCATCAACTTAAGTGTAGTGTTTAAATGCACTTACTCCACATTTTGCTTGTTGCCAAAATCATTGAGGGTATAATCGCCATCTTGCTTGATAAATTAATTATGCATCTTGCATGGCCATGTCTTCTTTTTCAGGCGTAAGTGGTGGGCAGGTCCCGCTGATGCCAGGAAAATATGCTCAATAGTGCGTAACATTTTTAGTGTATTTTATTTTTTTTTTACTTAAGCACTTGATGGGGGAATCGAGTCCTATTTATGGTGCAACTTACAAATCCTCCACCAAAAAAAATATGTCTCTAGCATCATGTGATGGTGACAGTTTTCATCAGCTTGCATTGATTGAAAAATGAATGTTGCACAAAACAGAGTAATTCTGGATAAAAAGTTATACCCCTTGTTCAGACATTTCAAACTGGGAGAGAATTCTATTTCCACAGGACTCTGATTCAGAGTACAGAGGGAGGAGAGCACTAAAGTGACTCAAAATAAAGAAATAAACTGTCCTTGGCAAACCAGTCTGAGTCCTGACCTTAATCATATTGAAAATCTGTGACTAGACCTCTAAGTTGCTGTCCATCACCATTCCTCAACTACCGTGACACAGCATGAATAAATGTGCAAGAAGAAATTGGAAAATACTGCCCAATCACAATGTGAAAAGTGTTGACCTTTCCAATGAGCACTGACTTTAAAGGTGCCAGATAGTTTACCAAAGCATTAACCCTATGAGATAAACACTGTGTGAAAATTATAGTCCAATTATATGTCCAAACATAATATATCAAAGCCACAAGACCCAAACTATGAACTGGTTAACATTTTTTCCCATAATAGAATGGAATGGAAGTCATGGTGATCTAAACTAGCATTTCCTTAAAGAGTCATTGTTTCTTCTTCTTCTTCTTCTTCTTCTTCTTCTTCTTCTTCTTCTTCTTCTTCTTCTTCTTCTTCTTCTTCTTCTTCTTATTATTATTATTATTATTATTATTATTATTATTATAATAATAAAATGATGGATTATAAAACCTTAATTAATGTGAGCTGTTGCAAAAAGGAAATCTGCTTTTCACTTCTCTATAGATGTTACCTAATATTCTGTTATGAAGGTGCCATACATTCCAAACATATTTTGATTTGCAGTGAGGCATCTGGCATTTGCCTTGACATCATTTCATTTGTTTTGCGGTACTATCAAATATTCAGTACACAATGCAGTCCAAATGATGTTTTCTTAGGCTATTAGACTGCATAATGCTAATAAAAGGCATTTGTGGGGAAAGACTGAATTGCTTATGTGGGCGCTATGGCCTTTCACAATCCTTTCATCCCAATGTGACATTTATCGTCATTAAACACCTTATGACAAATTTCCTGTTAAATTATAGCTTTGCAAACGCACTCTTCTCCATTAGGTTCATTGCCATGGAGTGGTACCCTCGAGACTGAGGAAACCATTTAATTTTAAATGCTTTATTGCTTATGTATGACAGCTGAGAGCATTCTCTTCAAATAAAGGGCACGATATTTCAGTATTTCTCTTGTCGCAAAAATATGTGTTATTGCCATTTGTGTGGTTTGGAATAATAAGCTTTAGATGTTAGCTGGAATCTGACAGCTTTCATTCCATGAAACTGCAGCTAATTCACCATATTTAATAGCACTTAGATTAAATATGTAGAAAGAGCTTATGGTATTTGATTTATGTTCATATTTTATTTTCTTCATGGTACATGCATAACAATGAAATATGTATCAATGGACCTGGGGAAACCAGGGGGCTCTCATTACATCATCTGTGTTTTCCAGTGACCCAAATAATGCTTCTTCTAAAAGCCATTTAGCACTGGATTTCTACCAGATCAGTTACAGGCAAAACACAAATTCTTCTAGCTGCAAACATTGCTGTTTTCAGATTTAAGTACTTGGTGACTTCAAGGGTCTGCTAGTTAGGAGTAAGAATATCAAAGAAAACACAGTATCACTTCAGCCTCCAGCCTGCTGTTACCTATGGGATAGAAAAATATTTTAAGATTTCTGAAATACCTCATGCAGTTCTCAGAACAGACTAATCTACAGTCAGATTGTCTTGTCAAGGGAAATAACTGTCAAAAATAATTCACCCCAAAACAGATACTTAGATTGTGGATTTGAAACAAAAATTCAGCCTAATTGGACGATTGTAATCATTGCTTTCTTGACTTGCACATTATATAAACAAATAATGTAAAAAATATGAAATGTAAAATAATATGAAATGCTAAAAAACAACCTAATTAAATGCTGAAAACATTAAAACAGCAGTAATATTAATACTGTCATGGCCATTTTAAACTATGATTTGTCCTTTGACTCCAAAGTAATTTGATGATGGTGAGACTGAAGCTCTGCTCCCTTGCCAAAGACAGTAGTAACCCAAGGCCCTATTGTGAGGAATTTCTGCACTATTTACTAATGTGCTAAATAATTTGAATTAATGTTGTAATTAATGTTTATTGAATAAACCTGGCAGCATGTAGGCTTAGTGGGTGGTCACACTTTTCCAGGGTTGGGGGGGTGAAACCTCCCTCTGCTCTCGAATTTGCATGTCCTGTGGTTTCCTCTAGGTGCAGTTATGTTTACTGGCATCTCTAAAATTGCTTTTATTATATGAGAGTGTGTGTGTCTACCATGTGCCCTCCAAAAAAACCCCACTAAAGTTATGTGTCGCACAGCGACGAGTATACGTTAGGCTATGTCGCTATTATATGATTTCGTTGTGCACCCATCATAGAGTGCTCTTATACAAACCTAGATGGTGTGGCCAACTATACACTCAGGTTAGAATAAACTTCATTATATGTAGGAAAAGTACACTCTAAAACAATGATAAAAAGTAAGCTATAGTAAATACACAAACCAGTGACATAGTTGTTTATTACACCAGCATCACCATGAGTAATGCATTGCACTGCAACCTTATGACGGCTACAATATTAGTCAACGATTGGACTTTTTCAGCTCCATTATAATCTCAATTCAGTTCAATTGAATTCAAGAGATTTATTTGTCACATATAGTACAACATGCAGTGAAATGTATCTGCTTTGGATGCCAGAAGTGTCCATGAAAACCATCTTATTTGGCTGTGCAAAAATAGAAGAAAAAAGGTAAAAAAGAAAAATTACAACATATAAATACAATCCATGGAACCAAGTATATAATCTAAAATATACAATGCAAATATACAATCTAAAATCTAAAATATAGTTCAATGGCAAGTGTAATGGCGAGGATGTACAGACTAAAGTTATTTGTGCAGTAAAGTGAACATGTGCAGTATATGTGCATTCCAGTACAAACATATGTAGTGTACAGAAGGGCCAGAATTTTTTTTAATTGAGAAGCCTTATGGCTTGGGGGTCTCTCTGTCCTGGACATTAGGCAATGGAACTGTCTGCCTGAGTTCAGCCTGCAGAACAGACAGTTTGCAGGGTGTAAGTAGTCCTTAATTATCTTTGTACCTACCTATGGACCTGCAGCGTTTTTGTAGGTGTCCAGCAGGGAGGGCAGAGGAGATCTGACACAACGCTCGGCCGCCCTGATCACCCTCTGCAGGGCTTGGTGGTCCTTTAGAGAACGGTTCCCAAACCATACCGTAATGTTCATGGTCAGGATGCTCTCCACAGCAGCTGAGTAGAAGGTTTTTAGGATCATTGGAGTGACCCTACATCTGCCTCAGGTGGGACAGCCACTTCCTCACTCTGGGGACCAGAGTACTGACAT
Source organism: Stomatorhinus walkeri (assembly GCA_026784285.1). Lineage (NCBI taxonomy): Eukaryota > Metazoa > Chordata > Actinopteri > Osteoglossiformes > Mormyridae > Stomatorhinus > Stomatorhinus walkeri. Next base: position 23,481,197 of record JAODUD010000033.1, on the reverse strand, counting down.
GTGAGTGCCAAGTGAGGCACCACCGTCGTATATGTGGTCCATCGTTGACTGAAACATCGTTATGTGGGGCATGACTGTGCAATGTTGGCATGGCATTTTTGAAGGTCACATGACCAGTATTCGCTGTCCGATGAAAACTACACGTATGTCCACTTTTGATGATAGTGACTTTTTACTATGGAGTATTAGATGGAGTATAGGTCTACTGATAGCATTTGACATCTAATTGACCAATGAAAATTTGTTTTATGAAATCAACTGTTTGGCTTGATCCATTGGATGCCAAAAGTATCCATGAAAACCATGGTTTGGAAGATCATCAGCGTTGACATACAATTTTCTCTCACAATTCTCGAGCAGTGTATTTCAGATTGTATTATTATTATTACTGTTATTGTTATTATACTATGCAATTGGATCTTGATCGCTTTCCACCATCATGCCCCTTCACTCGGTTGCTTTCACTTGCAGTCCTGGCAGCTGACGATTGCTGAGCATTATTCGCTCCTGCTTTGCCCTCACTACTGTGGTTAGGTGTGACTGTACATCCTGATCCCCTGCCGAGTGAGTGTGTGTGTCCTGATCCTCTTCTGAGTGTTTCTGCTTGTACTGATATCCCTGTGTCTGCATGAATGCCTCATTCTCCCTTCACCTCCCAGGATAGACTGGCTTTTCCACCTTAGGATCTGTCCCCCAGCCTTAGTTCTTCTGTAATGTTTTTGCTATGTTTGCTCAGCATTTGGATCCCGGTTCCCGATTTGTCCCTTGACATATAGGAGCTCGCCAAGATTCACTGCTGCCCAACCCCAAATGCATCGAAGGTGGACATACATGCAATTTTCATCAGATAGCAACAATTTGTTGTATTACAGGTCATTAGGACCCCCAAATGTTGGCTATCAGTAGTTTCCGTATCTGTGCACCACTAACGATACGATCGTCACTGAAAAAGGACTGTCAAATAAACTCTGCAGAACAGAAAGGATGCACTCCTGGTTTTAAACAAACAACTCTTTACTAAATGCAAGAAATGCTAAACATTAACTTAACTCTAGTGTTCTTTATTATAACATGTTTTTGCGGTGTATTTATTGATACTGCTTAGGGACAAAAAGGGAGTGCTAGGTTTGATGCAATGCATCTCCCCACTAAAACCAGCACAGAAATCATTGTCATGTATGAGTTAGGTCACATGGGGTTCAAGGAATCAAGATCATGATTCAGCCCTTGGATTAGGTGGTATAGGGATGTGAATCGAGATTGTGGTTCAAAAACGATTAATTGTGCAGTCCTACTGCATCAACTAATTTATCTCAGATGATAGCTGTCACCTGAAAGCAGAAGTTTGTTTTAGTCAATTACCACTGTCAAGGTGAAGTAAGACCCTAAACTTCTTGTTTGAACATAGTATTTGTGTTTTTGCTAGTTAACATTTTCATTCATAATGGTTGCTTGTGATGATTGCTAATTTTAACAACTCAACATTGATAGTTTATATTAAATAGTAACTCAAAGCTCTGGTTATTGTGTAAACATTTAGACTAGCTGTCAATAACTTACCAAGTTCTTGTAATACAGAGAACAGGGCAACAAGGCTCTAAAAAGCCTTTTAATTGGAATGTAGAATAAGAAACCATGTAAGTCTCTGTTTGGCGACAACAATCCATGTAAGTCTAATTAAAACATTAAACCACTGCTGTGTAAAGTTAGGTTCCTATTTTTGGCGCTAATGGTGATTTATTACATTGTTTTAGGTTTATTATGTAAAGTTGTTTCAGAGGAAACAATCTTGGAATATTAGATTTTGGAGATGCATGATTTTCATTGGATAGCGACAAAATTGAATATTAAAATGAAGATTGTTTTAATAAGAATTGATGCAGCTACATGATTATGACAGTTCACTGTAATTTAACTGAGTGCATTATTACTTACCAAGAGAAATACTGATAGCAATTGGGTTAAAATGAGATAACACCGAGATGACTTAATTAATTATCCTGCTCAAAAATAACAAGGGTTTGGTTCCCCTACCGCCCCGTTCCTGAGTGCACACTGAGCAGCTAGCTGGGGTCTCTGAACACCGAAACATCAGTACCCAGATAGAAGTTCACTGGTGGGACTGGCAGGGTACAATTTTTGATCCCACCATTAGGGCAGGATAACTGGGAAGAGATGAAGATGGGGTGGAGTGTGGGTGCCGTGACACTCTATGACACTCCGAGGCTGCCCAGGGTTCTTTATGTTCCTGGAATAAACCAGTTTGACTAAATCTGACAGGTTGCATATGGTCTAAAATCGTTTAAAAATGTACCTCTCAAATCCGGGCTGGAGACTTCATTTCAGGACCCCGCTGCTTATTCAGTTTCTTATGCAGGCGGTATCTATTATTTGCACTGTCAAAGGGATTCAGCTCGTGCTGAGGACGATTCTACTTTGTACCGCCTCCAGGTTTTGGCACGCGTCTTAAAAGTTCCATGGAAGTGTTCAAGCCGCCACTTGAGTGTATGACGTGATCAAAGTGGCCTTGAGATGCGACCGGCATGCTAAAATGCTTTCACGCTGAAACTATGTGACGAGGAGTCTGCACATGTTACTTTGTCACGTGCAGCCATATTATGGAGAGCAGACAGCACTGGGGGGCAATTCCACCCACCCGTGTGGCTGTTTCGTGAGTTTGGAAAGTGCCCTCTACTGAGCTCTCTTCTTCGACTCCTAAATGTCAGCAAAATTTTCCTCATGCCTGCCATCAGCTGGTTCACCAAATCACCATCTTTGCACAATACAGTCCTAAGCATTACCCTTCAATCCATTTGCAAAAAAAACAAGGCATAATACCTTACTTCATTTCTTCACCTGTAAAATTCCAAAATCAATATTTAATTTTAATACCTATTGTTCCAGCCTTTCTCCTGATTACTGTGATCACCATTTCTGTGATTACTATATAATATTTGTCTATATAATAAACAGTATTGCCAGGAGAGATTATGTATTTTCCAAATCTTCTTGAATTTTGAAAGTCCTGTCTGATATATAAATTACAAAGTATAGTTAATGTAGATTTTGTATTATTCATTTTTATTTAAATTTTTTTTGGTATCTAATTGGCATTTCTAATTTGATTCCTTAAGATGAAATGTATAAATATGCAGAACAAAGTTAAATATGGCGACATAAAACAGCACATGCACAATGGACTCAGGAAGCTTGATCAAAATTCATTTCAATATAGTGGAGGTTTTCAACCCAGCCATCATGCTGTGTCTGATTCTACTAGTAAACTACTTGTCTAGCAGGTAATTACCTGGCTAAGGTGTCATGGCATTGAAATTACACAAAAATGAGAACTGTCTCAGCGGGTTGAGAACCACTGGTAGATGTGACCAGAATTTGGATTAATATTCTTAGCATTCTAAGTCATCTTGATGATTTTAATGATAAGATTTAAAATGTGTGGCCCTGCTGGCCTGTATGCATGGCCACTAGGATGCTCCCAGCATCTGGGATTCTGCACAATAGAAGCAGCTCTGCTGTTCCATAAGAAAAGCAAATCAAATCATGACTGGATAATGGAGCTGGAAATATCCCATAAATTCTTGATTGGGTTCAGAATTGGTGAGTGACAAGGCCGTGGCAAGTGGATCACATCAGTTGTCACGCTCATGAAAGCACTGAACAACCACACACGAACGAAAGGCAGCCTTTGCTGGCAATGCTGAAGTGATGGATTCTGGGAAGGTAATTGCTCGGTGCCATTAAGTAGCAATTAGCATTAGTCATGCATCTTCAGGGAACTCGTGCAGAAAAAGCATCTCGCCTCGTCCTAGTAAGAAAACTGGAATCTCACACTCAGGAGCGTGTACTCATCATTAGGCAGCAGCTATACATGCGAGGTGCAGGACACATCTGACCATTTCATATCTCAGCTTGATATTTCATATTTCTGCACTGAGGTTGGGTGAGTGGTTTGCACACTACACCCTGACAACAGTAACTTGCTTGAAGTCCTCTATAAATGACTATATATGTCTGGAAGCCAAAACTTTATAAATACTGTATTTCCTAAAATATTTCCTAAAGTATGTATAGTTTATGTTCATTACATGTACAAACGTCAAAAACTATACAACCCCAAATTTACTATTTACTGTGACATACAGAATTAAGCCAAACGTATATCATCAGTAATGCAAGAATGTATGCATATATATTATTTATTATTTAAGGATAGTGCTTTTAAGCTATGTTCCCAAAACTAGTTATTCCAAATACCCATCACACTGTGTTTGTATGGATTGCAACCACTTTTTAATTTATCATTTTAATTATACATAGAGATGTTTAATCCAATCCAATCCAGTTTTGATCCACTCAACCTCTCTGACAAAATTGAAGTATATATTTTTCCAATTTGCTAAGAAAATAGTAAAATAGTTCAATAGTTCATCAAAATACTTATAATTCATCACCTGAGGTGTTTGAAAATTTAAAGTGACATTTGTTGACCAGCTCTTCATCTAAGAGAAACTTCCTTAACCAATTTTGAAAGATCCAGTCACAGCTAAGTAGCTCACATCATCCCTTCTTCAGCTCTTCTTCAGCTTTTCCAGGTGGAGGATGGACAATCCGTCTTGACAGCCAGATGCGATCCTTCCTGTGGACTCCTAGTCAAAGCCAAGCAAGAAGCAAGCAGATCCCACCACTTACTGCCTGCTCTGAAAAACACCAAAATTCTGAATTATTCCCAGGCAGTACAGAAGGAAGCCTGTAGGGTGATCATTTATATTGCTCTGGAACAGCTGTAATACGGTCTGTAATAGATCCAGATTGAGTACAACTCTAGAGAAAAAAAAAATTGGATTGAAGTGAAAGTGTCTGAACAATATACTCTCACAAAAAGCTTAATGAAATGATACACTGTGTGATAATGATTGAAAACTGTGTGAGATGGATCTTTGAATGATCACTGTGCAAATATAGCACAAACAAAAGCATTGTTTCTCTGAATTTGATTTGAAACATAAATAAGCAAAGGCACTCGATCTGTTCCTTTGCCAGCGCTATACTCAGAGCTCTGCATTATGACAGGAAGTCTTATTCCTCCAGTCTCATAATTGGTATGTGGTCTGTAGGTGTGAAGTAATGGGGTCTCGCAATTTGGTGGCAGGAATCAACCTTGGAGAACTTTTCAGAATTCATATAAGGGGAAGCTGAGACCCCTGAATTTTAATAGTGCAGTTGTAAGCGTTTCTGTAATTCAGGGTAGTGCCATTAGATGTTTATTTATTCATTCAGAACCTACAAGAGGACAGCATCTCCCCAGCATTAGCTCCTGTAGGGAAATCATAACAAGACTGGCAAACATTACGGTTTTGCAGTGGTCAGTTAGAAAGCAACAACGATCCTTGGTGGAATTTTACAGGGGTTAAAAATGAAATTATTTATTTATTGTGATTTTTCAACAGTCTCAAAACTACTGATAAGCAGCAACTTTCAGTTTAGCTTGTTTAATCTCAGAATGTATGGGGCTTAAATACTAACAGTCGTTTCTCTCATTAATTGGCAGTCCTGCATTACTTGTGTGTAATGGGATTTGACAAACATTCAAAACAAAAGAAGCAGCAGCAAAATAATTAGACATGGGTGGATCCTCAGGTTTGGGGATTAAATGACATTTGCTATCATTAGAAGCTCGATAAAAGGTGAAGGAGTGCTTTCTGCATGGGCGTTGACCTGTGTCTGTTGAAAGAACGGCTGAGCCTCGCAGAAGCTCCAAGCTGTTCTTGTTCCCATTTGGGCATTCTGCAGATATCCCAGACAACGGCCGGATCGCTCGATTTTCCACACACTGCAAACACACACTGCACACATAGAGGGGAAACCAAAGCCCGATATCAAAATGACAGCTTCTTACATGGGTCTCGGGGAGTGAAATGGTACTCAAGCCATGGTGGAAACGAAAAATAAAATGAAGGCAAGAAAAATATGTCCCAAACGCAAACTTCAAGCTTGCGGTCTGAATGAAAATTTAATCTTGAACCTGAAGTAAGTCTCGTTTTGTTCTTTTCTTTTGCAGTTCCACCCAAGATATATGACATTTCTAATGACATCACTCTGAACGAGGGTAGCAATGTCTCACTCATCTGCATGGCCAGTGGGAAGCCAGAACCTACGATCACTTGGAGGCATATAACCCCGTTAGGTAAGTACTACTCGTGATAACAGTAAGGATGTGCATCTTTACTAAATGGCCACCTCGTCCGACTTTGAATTGTGCCGCTCGTCGCGAGTCGATCAAAGGGGTGACCCCCTGACCTGCGGGCATCGGTAGCTGGAGCCCTTTGAAGAATGCATATGTCAATTTACTGCATGAAGACATGCAGTTCAGGCTTCGCATTTCCACAATTGCGGCAAGAATTCTGGCTCTCTTAAAATACGCCTTTATGCTGAATTACAGAGCCGCTGTTTTCCATGTAGGCTGTAGCATTAAGAAATAATGGCATCCATTGTCCTTCTGTACCTTCCAAAGTCAATGGGCCGTATCAGTGTGCCGTCACAAGTGATGTGAACATAGATGAATGTTAAACAATAGAAATGTTCTCCGCCGCTCGGGGACATGGAACCACAATATGATTCTGTAGTCTAAATGTTAGAATAATGCAGAATTGTTTAACCTTAGGAAATAATGTGATGATGTCTTTAATGCCAGACTTCAGTACATTGATAAAAAATAACTGAGATAGTTAAAACCTATGACTGTCCCAAAAGTATAAATAGCTGCTTCTTAAATGCAAACTGTAAATTTCTTTGAAGGAAAGTATTATTAGTATTTTATATTAATTCAGTACATAAAGCATACAGATATACATACTAGAATAAATGAACCATAGTCATATGAGCAGGGACAAAGAATCATAACAGTTGAAAGACTTATGTGTAAAACCGTTTGAGGGAATATTTTCTGTTTATTTTTCTGTTTTAAAACTGAAGCCTGAGGGCACTGCGTGAGCGTTACCTAAAGCTTTTTAAATGGTAGTGCAGCAGCAATATTTACTTTACAATAAAAAATTGAAACACTGTATACATACTGCATACTATATATTCACACTTTCTGGAAAGATTCACTGAAGTTTTGTTTAGTTAATGGTATGTTAATATAGATATACAGTGAGGAACATAAGTATTTGAACACCCTGCAATTTTGCAAGTTCTCCCACTTAGAAATCATGGAGGGGTCTG
>JAODUD010000033.1:23446777-23464060 GCA_026784285.1 Stomatorhinus walkeri | reverse complement strand
CCCCCCCCCCCCTCCGTTTGAGCACCTGCCACTCAAAAAGTCTGTGCAAGTCACTGAACAATATAAATGACATTTTAAGACATGGATAACAAGACAGACTCTAAGCAATACAGTGAACCACCCAATTGTTGGGGAAATACTGTGCAAATTGGCATTTAAGTAGGATGTGCATTGATTATCCAGGTAGGTGTTGACCTGCTTTGGCGGTACTGCCTGTTGCACCTCCTCCAGTGCCCATACATCAGCTTAGGGTCATCAGACAGGTACCACCAATCAGCAATATTTCACTCCTTTCATCCCATATCAATAAATCAATAGGTGTAATCTCAGTGTTACATGTCACAACTAGGACACAGCATTCAGGTAAAAACACATTTACTGGCTTTCACATTTAAAGTTGATCCATTCAGTACTTATAGAAATTGTACAGGGTGGTGAATGTGGGTAGAGTACAGATTAGATGGGCGGAGCAGGTGACGGGTCTGTCCGGGTAATACAATGCTGTTGTTCTGGTTCCCCCCTTCTAGTTCTTTGTTACAATGTCAGTATATGATATTGTATATTTACTCTATTGCTATTTTTCTTGTACATCGGTTCACTATGAGTTGCATTTATAGTAACCTTTAGTGCGTTTGACCTTTTTGTTTTTTTTAATTTTTTTTATGCACTTACTTGCATGTTATCTATAAGTTGCTTTGAACAAAAGCATCCTTAGATAAATTAAAATGTTTACCAGAATATGCAGCTTAAATATTTTCCTTATTAAACATGCAATGATATATGAATATAGCCTGTTAAGAATTATCTGCTTTCTATGTGCATCCACTTACTGGTTGCATTTAATTATATGCAGCCCCTGACAGAGACTGAAAGAACCGTAAAAGGAATATGAAATTCTTTTGTAAAGACCAGAGAATAATTTGCATTCCTGCTAAATCAATGTCTTTTTTATTATTTTAATGTGGTTTTTGTTCAAAATGGTATTGAAGATACAAAAAAAGAAAGAAACCGTAACTCATTTTGGGGAAAACAGAAAATTCTCCGACTGCACAAAAATGCAGCAGGATGAAGACAATAATGGAAGAGAAAATGAAGAGTGGGTAGAAGATAATTATCCACTGAGCAGTAATCTGCTTATTGGTTTTCAGGCTTTGCTGTTAGCCTGACAGTCATGAGCAGGATGCTGTAGCCAATAGTGAGTATTTTTAACGTGGATATACATGATTCGAAGTGTCTTTTTACGAGAACTTCATTGTCACTGCAGCAGCCAGCTATAGGTCTCATTCAAATGACAGGTGAAAAGGTCAGCGTGTGGGGAGACACGTGAAAACAGTGCTGACAGGTGAGGAGGGACTTTGTAATTAAATTCCCCTTTTCAGGGTGCGGGAGGGGGGAAAGGTGGGCCAAGCAAGAAAAGGATAAACAATTGAGAAGAATAGCTAATCGAGTTAAAAAAAATTCAAAATGCGTTTCAGATTGTTTTATTTTATTTGGTTTTTATGAACAAAAATGCAATGATCTTTAAACCGATAACCACAGAAAATGAAACACATACACACACACCTACACACGCATACACACACACACACATACACAGTCGTGTAATCATATCTGTAATCATATATATGGGAAAAATGCTAATGTTAACTATGACAACCTTAACCTACCCAGCCCTAACCATAACCATAAGTTAACTGGAATCTGGTCCCCATAAGGTAAAAAAATGGGTATTCATCACGTTGTGGTGACATTTGGTCCCCACAAGGTAAGGTATACCTGGACACACAAACACATACATATATCTTTGTGGGAATTCTCCATTCATTTTTATAGGTATAACCATAATCCCAACTATACCAAGCATAAGTAACTAAAAGAAAACAATAAAAATATAAAAAACACAGCAACTTTTGGCATTTTTAAGTTTTTGATTGCAGTCACAGATTTTTATAAAATTGAGGTTATCTTCATGGGGACTGAAAAAAACGTCTCCACAAGGCTAAAATCTGCAGGTTTTTATAACACTGCAGGGAAACCTGGTCCCCACAATGTAATAATTACAAAAACACACACGCACATAGATACACGCAGACGCACGTGTATTACAGCAACCCTGGTAACTGAGAGACATAATAGTGATGAGATAAATCTGTACGATTTTGACCTGACTGCCTCTGCCCTGGGTTTGGAAGTGGCCACTCCCCCTTTCTGGGTGAGAGGGAGCAAATCAGCCAATCAGCACATAGAAAGTGAAGTGCAACATTAATGAGGAGTAATGATGCTTATCCCATGGTGCCCAATCTCATTAACCAGAGCAGACCCAGACCAAAGCAGATACTACTGATAACCAAGTGGCAGCAGGAACAGATCCTCAGGAATCCTTGATAACCACAAGCCAACGTTTGTCTCAGTACCAAACAGGACCAGCTTAACACAAAGAGAAGTCGTAGGTTACAAGTATTTAATCTTACCTCAGGACTACAACACTAATAACTCAGGACTGAATCACTAGTAACACTAATTCTTTAATAGAGGTTGTCACCTATAAGTTTTGTTTTGGTCTTCTTCCAGAAGGAATACTTCACATGAATTAGTGGCAGTAAACAGTTAAAAGGAGGAAGATGTAATTAATTTTGGGTCCTTGTATTTTTATTGGAATGAAGGCTACTGTTTGCGGAAGGTATCTACTGTATGTGTTTGTACAGAGCTGGCTGACTGGATAAGAGCAGTATTACAGTTGATGTTTTTCATTGTCATTTAAGGGAAATGGTTAAACAAAAGAAATCTATTGTATGTATAATTTTTATTGAATGGAACTGAATATGAAAACCAAGTTGGTATTTTTAGTTGCTTTTTGACACAATAATGGAAAAAGGGTCCATTAATGAAGTTGACTGCCGTTACCCGTTTCCAAGTGGTGGAATGGCAGCAGGTACGTAACAGGACTGAGTTCTGCTCCAGCCCTCCTACGTGCCTAAAGCCTTTCAGAGCTATTTTTTTGGCATTTGGAAGTAGCAGCCCACATATACAACATATCGGTGCAGCAAAAATACAACAAAAGAGGTAACATCTGGTACTGCTGTATTGCCAGCAATATTCTGTGTACCGACATAGTTTATCGACCAACTAGAATAAAGAAGCCTGTGTTTTGCTTCTAGCCTTCATCGATTCTGGCTTTAATGTTTTATTTAAATAATGTGTTACATGTTGTGCAAGCTGCATAGATTCGGTGATAATGTATTTATTAAATATGCATATACATTACATACTTGTGTACATATGCATCCGTGCTCATGAACACTGTTGTTTCTAAATGAGTTAATACTATTAAGAATTGATATCCTTTCTGTGAAAGGGTAAATGGTAGGGGTTTATATTCTTCTCTATTTCTCCTGTTAATTTTTACCATTTATAAGTATTTTGATGTTCGCCACAGATATTATGTAGACCAGCCAGTTGAGAGACCATGAGGAAACTTCATTATGTTCCATGCAGTGCTGAATTCCTGGACACAGGAAGCTAATGACATTATCCGGCCTCTAATTGGTAACTAGTCTCCAGGATGCAATCTGTGACTGAGCCACTTGGGAGCCTGTTTCAGTATTTGAAATTAATTACACATTGTTTCTAAACTGCAGCTCTTATGTGGTCCTGTATTATTACATTACAGAGAAGTGGCTCAGCTGAGATGGACGAGAAGTAGTTTTAGGCTCAGCTCTCCTGTGGCATATTTCTGCTTGCTTCTTTACTTTGCCCTACAAATCAAATGGAATTCCTGGAAAGAAATGATGACCCAGAACTAAATGTGGACTTTTCAGCAAAGGTCATAAACACTGGGGTGCCACACACTGTAACAGGATGCACTTTTTGATCAATTTTAAAATATGGGCACGTTTTCTTGTGGAGCTGAATTCCGTATTTATATTCCATCATATCAGTTATCTCCTTCTGTTGAACTATTTATTAAACCACTACAGTTGAATTTACTTTTATTGCTAAGCGTAAAAGTCACTTCAACACCAAGAAAAAAGAAAATCTTGTTTTCGGATTATTTTTCACCTTACTACATTCTCCAGTGAAATCCTTGTTTTCATTTTTCCCGCACTGGCCAGTTAAATCAGCAGCGCAGTCCTTCCTCTCAATGCATGATGTTCGCTTCACCTCAGGAAGGGTGTAGAGTCACGCACAGCTCTGATGTGTATGATGTTGTCCGCACACCCACCACCAGCTTCATCGGGTGATGTAGTGTGGTTGGAGAACCGCCCACTCATACACCCACATGTAGCTTTTAAAGATGAAAAGTATATTTAAAATAACATGCGTGGTCACACCAAAGACAGAAGAAAGTACTACCATAATCATCATCTTTTTGTGTGTGTGTGTGTCCTGCCCAGCAGCTTTAGCAAGCAGAATCCTGGCTGAATGCACTGCTGCGTAAGACATATTTGCTTCACCATGAGGAGCTCTATAGACTCCGTATCGGCCCCTCATGTTGGTCAATTTATTTTTATTAATTTCTTTTAAGATTATCATCTTAATTTGGTTTGGATATTGGCTTGTGTAGCTCATATTTACATTTACAGCATTTGGCAGACGCCCTTAGCCAGAGCGCTTTAAGACTTCACAATGAATTTCCTCCCGATACTAGATCAGTAAAAACAAGGCTATGTGTATATACCATCGACAATACTCTGTTGGGAAAGTGCGGGTTTTTTTTTTTTTTTTTAGGAAAAGAGCTCAGAGTATAATACCAGATATATATATAACATCGGAATATAGTCTGATTAATTAACAAAAGGTTTAGCTAGATAGCGACAACATGGATTCTTCCACAACACTAAGCCCATTCACTAGTTCACTTTTACGTGTATATGTTTCTTATTAGTTATTTGCTAATATTTATCTGTTGAACTTAATGAGTTGCTAAAAAATCCAAGAGAGCCAACCTGGACAAAAAATAGGACAAATATAAAATAATAGTTTGTGGTTCATACAGCAAAGCTCATATTTTATTTGTTTATTGACATTAACCATAGACCATTCACTGCAGTGCCGGCTAGGTTAACTCGAGTGCCGTCAATGTAAAGGGAAAGCATGTGCGATGCGACATGTGGGAATGTGGCAGCTTCACAGTGGTGAGGTGCAGGAGAAGTCAGGATTTCAGTAGTGCGGCCTTCTAGGGTTGCTTTGGTCCCAGACTGGAGCTGCACATCAGGTCTCATCACCATCTCTGTGCAGTGTTCTCTGCTTGTTTTAGCTCTTTCAGCTACGTCAGGAATCTTGATCTGCCTTCTTATCGGGATTCCTGAAGAGAACTTGCCACATTTCGCCTTGAGGAGATTTCTACTGCAGAGCATTATATAACGTTTGACCTGGCGCGCATTAATATGTAAGAGAGAAGTTCTTGCAAGAAAATTCAAAGTGGAAAATTTCTCCTAAGCTTTGTTTAATGCTACTCGAGTCACACTTTCTAGGATTTATTTATTCAGGGTTTTATTCTCTAAAAGAAGGTCATTCCTGTAAATTGCTCCATTATCGCATCTACTTTCCTTATTGCTTCTACCTACTAATTTAATGTTGATGACTGAACTGTGACCCAGTGAACATATTAAACACACTTTATCATCAAATAAACTGGTAATATTCCTTTATTGGAAATATTGCGGGAAGTAATATGACTGTATAAAAAAATCTGTCCTGAACAGAATGTTGAATTCAGCTAATTACTCCATAGCTAATTAAAAATGTTATACTATTTACACATTTACATGTTTTATTTTTTCTCTTACAGCCAATAAGTATGAAAGTGGAGAGTATTTGATTATCAACGGTATCACCAGGGACCAGGCTGGAGACTATGAATGCAGTGCTCAAAACGACATCTCCTTCCCTGACATGAAGACAGTCAAAGTCACAGTTAACTGTGAGTAGAGTACCACCCCTTTCCATTATGCGTTGGATGTAGAGGAGTACACCATGCCATCTCTCTGCTATTTTATCACCATTTTCACTTCCATCTCATTAGTTACCTAATTCCACGAGCACGTCTACCACAAGAAAGCAAGTTTTAAAATATCTCCTTGATGGAAGTTTCTGAATATTTTACAGGAGAATTCCCTTTTTGTCTAGGCAGGGATGATTAATTCTCTGTAAGGAAAGATTTCAATGTTATAAGGACTCTTCCATTATGCAGGTAATGACTCTTTCAAAAGTGTGAAAAGACAGTAATGAGTATTCCCCGCAATAATGAATTATAGTGGCTTTGCTCATCATGGTTAAATGAAGCTAAGGGGAAGGATTTTAAAAACATTTTTTCTATGCCTCTTCTCATTCTGTAGCATTAATGTCATATATTATAATGGGTAACATTAATCCTTTTGGGTAGGTAGGGGGTGAAGATGGCCCATTTTTGTTTGTTCTCTTTGTTTTTAGTTCTTCAGTTGAAATGAATGCTTTGTGTCGTAATATACAAGCCTGCTGAAAAACAATGAGTAAGAATTTCCAACGGAAGCAGCTAAACTCACAATAAACTCATAAAATCACAGCCTTAAGGATATTTTGCATCCTAAATTTGCCCATTTATGCGATATGTTCGTTATGTTTTTATGTTTTATCGCTTTCTATTGCACATATTGTTGTTGTAAATGTAGCTTGCTAATTATTCTAATTATAGGGAATAACTAATCAGAAGACAGTAAGATATCACAATCATTCACAGGGCTATATTGCAGAGTATTAGTATATGCAGACACTATCAAAAGGTAATTACACTATCACGGGTATGAGTTTAGGGAGGGGCAATTATAACATCTCAGAGGGAGCGAATCACCTTAAACCATTTAAAATGCATACAAACATTATAAATCACCATTTCAGCACACAGTATAGCCACTATTCAGAGTGTCTCTGAATTAAACATGGACAGTCACATCCATATTTTCATCAGTGACAAAAGACATACAATATGATTCTGTGACCAATTCTTTGATTTTAGCTTAATGTCAACAGCATGTGATAAATATTGTGGAGTTGAATAGACAATGGAATCAGTATATTTCTGAATCAAAATGCATGTTTATATTTGAGGAGCTTGCAAATTGATTATTTTGACTGATACCTTACTTATATGGAATACGATAAAATCTTTATCCTGCCAAGTGTTCCTCTGAATTAGAAGTATTATGTTATGTGAACCATTTCTCTTCTATTGCCTTCAGTCATTGGACCTCCCGGCTCACAGACTGCATGTCTGGTCGATTTAATTCAGTTGAATCAATTTTAAATTGAACTTAAGCTGCTTGGAGCAAAAACGTCAGAGGGACATTTAGTGTCGCCCCCTTTGGCTCCCAGGCCAACAGCTGCAGCCACCTTCCACAAAACCAAGCATGCTGTGAAAAAATTAGGGGAAACAGGTTGCTTATAGCTCTGGGCACAGCCAATATCAACACATGCTCATTTATTAAATGAGTATATAAATTATTTAGTTTGCAACAACGACAACAATAAATAATTGTGTATGTGTGTGTGTGCGTATATAATATATATTCCACACTGATGTGTCTGTCATGTTTAATCAGCTGTAATTACTGTGAAAATTGTTTGATGAACATCTTCATTTTGTATAATATTTATTTCTATGGTCTCTGATTATCTTAAGCACTGCACCAAACATAGCTTCTTAGTGCTTAATACTGGTGTGGTTGCAGAAATGTAAAAAGAGGGAAGATTTATCCTATTTAATTAAGTGCTTCATTTAGATATCATGTCTCTGAGAAGCTGTTAGCATGAAGTTAAACACTAGTTAAAGTATTATTATAGCTATACGTATATGCTGGCAGTATACATACATTGATTAACATTTTAGTTATGGCAGACCCAACCTGAAAGGCAACAAGCTATGTTTATACTATGCATAAAACCTTTTAGAATCTCTTATGTCAACACAGGATTTTTCTCTGATTCCAAATTAACTTCCTACACCAACTGCATGAACATGTCAACTTCATTGCGAATTGAGCATAGCTCTGATGAAGAATGACTGTTTGATTAGACAATTGACATCCATTAATTGACATCCACTTATGTCCCTGATGAAATAAGTAACACTGGAATTTCAAGGATAAACAGCATAATTGAAAAGAATACAAAATAATCACTTTCCCCTTTAAATATAATTACTGCTTTTAGGTGAGTACATAGTTGACCTTAATTAGGAATGCTAATTAAAATAATCAATGGAAAGTAATGAAAACAAATTTTAGCTCATGCAGGTTTTCAATCATGCAGAATACAGGTTTAGATTTCTTTACCATTATAATTTTTAAAGGTTTTAATGTATATTTAACATTTCTACTGTTAAAAATGTGGTATCAAAGTCATCAGTTACATGTGATTTCACAGTTACTTTCGGCCTTTGTTATACACTCTCCCACTCATGAGATGTGGCCCCTTTACAAAGCATTTTGACATTTGCAGAAACAATATTTTAACTAGAAAAATCACTTTTTCATCTTACTCTGACATTTTCATCCGTGCCATGTTATTTACTATGCAATTTATGCAACACATACCCTAGAAAGGGATGGCCAATCTTATCCGCAAAAGGCCGGTGTGTATGCGGGTTTTCGCTGCAGCTCCCTAATTAGATTACTAATTAGAGCACTGATTGGCTGAAGAGTCCTCACACCTGGGTTTGAACAGCTGACCTACACGTTACCCCAAAAACCTGAATACGCACCAGCCCTTTGCGGTTACAATTGGCCACCGCTGCCCTAAAACTACCACAGGATTTCACGGTGTTTTAGAGCCACTGAGTAGCATTCCAAGATTGGATAATTTTCAGCACAATGTGCTCAACAGTGGGTTTTAGCACAACAATCAGTCTGACCTGGCAGACACCAAACACAAGTACCCCATTATTCAATCAAGGGACAGGCACTAACTATCAGTTAAATATTAACATATACAACCATGGAAAAAATTAAGAAACCACTCTATATTTCTAAACAAATCTGCATTTTTAAATCATGGTTTAATTGTGGTTCTGCTGGGAGAAGGCTATGCTGAACAGCAGGTTCCTTTCAGGTTTGAAATTTCTAAGAAGACAGTATACAAATATAAGGTGAAGCAGAAGACAATGGGAACAACCAGAAACCAGGCAGGTAAAAGGCGGAAGTCACAGTCTAATGCCAGAGATGACTGTTAACTTATCAGTTTCTCATGAATCAAAGGATGACATCAAGAGACCTTCAAACGGAATGGGGAATAGTAAGTTTGTTTGTTATGTAATGTAGCTGAATTGTTGCTTGGACCTTGCCAGATATAGTTAATGGGTAATGCTGGAATTGCATGTATCCTTAAAAAGAAATAATTGCTTTCCACCTTAAATTGCTTACATTTAGATAATTGTGGATTTTATTTAATACATTGCATTCTACATACACTCTCCCATCTCAACCTGGAAAGAACTATACCTCGTTTTCCTAGCTAGCCAGTGGTCATCCTACACAGCATGGGTCACAGAGGAGTCAGCGGGGGGTGTCAGGGGAACATTTGCAGTGCTGCATTTGTAACTGCGGGTGACGAGTAACCTGCAGACCCCTGACAGGTTCCTAGAAGGCTGTGATGTGCCGGCTACCTGCCAGGGATTTCCCCCGTAAAGCCCAACAGGGGAATGCCAATTATGTTCCAAAACTTATGCTGCGTTCCATTTGAACTTGTACCTCAGAAATCCTGAGTTCCTAGTCAGAAATTTCAACTAGAATGCCCCCTGAAGTCGGAATTCTGACTCGTGAACTCAACACACAACCCTGACCTCAGAATTCAAGATGGCTACACCCTTTATTGACAGAAGTGAAAGCTGTAGTTTTATACTGTTTCTTGGCACTTACATCTTACTTGTGGCTCCTTAAATTGGGTGGACACACAGTACTGTCCAACTGCTATCTGTGGAGTTGTTGCTATGGTGTTTTTTATGTGGAAAATACTGCATAATGTGTTGTTATAAACTAGGATTGCTAACAATGGCTAACCGGACTAGAGGGGCCCCGTTTCAGAAAGCAGAGTTTCTTGCTTAATTGGACAGCTTGTCGATTTTAAGGTAGTCTGGGCTAAATATAAGTGAACAAAGATAAAGGCCATTTAAAATGGGGTAAAATAAATCCAAGAAAGTTATCAGCTAAGCAAGAAATCTTGCTTATTGAAACAGGTACCTGGTATTGCTAAATGGCTTTCCGACTTGGAATGCAGTTAACTTGAATGTGACGTCATTCACGACACCTACTTCCGACCTCAGAAGTACTCGTGAATAGAATGCAGCATTCGACACAGTTAGCTAATGACAGCACATATAGTCCAGACAGGGCCTAGCCTATAGCACCCAGCATGCACTTGCATTTAGCATCTTTCGAAGTACAGCCATTTATCCCAGCCTAAGGACTGCTCTGTTATAGTGTCAGAATAATGCTTGGCAACTAAAACATTTGTTTGGTGTTAGAGTGAGCTACCTGTTCTTTGATCTAAATGGCATTTTCCTGTATTAGAATAATTAGCATTTGCTTGTTATCTCCTGCCTTTTAAAGGTTAAGGACTCAGCAGCTATAGGAAAAATATCCAATCTACTTACATATGCATCTTATCTGACAAGAGAAATCATTATAGATATTGTAGTACTGTTTACAGCACTCTCAATCCCATTTTATTATGGTGTGTTTCACAAATGGTTGTTAGCCTGAAGCAAGGTTCTTCAGGAATATATCATTATTTTTATATTGACAAGTGATCAATGTGAATTGAATAAGGATAGTTTATTAACCAATATCTGTCTTGTTTTAGTAGTGTTTTATTTACTGAAGTATTTATGCATGGTTAGCATGAATGAGGGAATATAGTTTGTACGCCTAGACATTGGTAAAGTAATATTAACTAACAAACTGAAACATACTGTATGCTTTTATTAGGGAGGATAAGTTATTTCTTTTTTGTGCAGTTACTGTTGTCATTGTTTCTTCCATGTATACTAAACATTTTACATGTTGTATGCTATGGTGATTTTTTTTGAGGGATGCAATCTTTTTTCCATAGATAATCAGAATAGATAAATAAGAGGTACAGTCATTATTTAACAGATTTATGCAAAAGATTACATATAGCTAATAGTATATAACAGAATGCAAAGGGTGTAGCAGAGGGGTAATGGGGCACAAATTAAGTAATGGTCTTAAGGCATTATAGAGTTTATTATAGTATTCCATAAACTCCAGTGAAGCTCTTATCCAAAATACCTTTATAATGCATTTTTATAATGATTGGTATAAGCATTAAGGATGCTTTGTACTACATTATGAAGGTATCTCTAGTACATTATAGATGAGAGCTTTGTAAAGCATTCATAATGCATATCAATCCAAAATGTTATTAAACCTCAAACTTAACTTAACAAAGAAATACTGAGTTGTCTCTTCCTCATGGGAATATATAAGAGGACACATTTATTAGGCAACTATTAGTGTGCAAAATGATTAGTTAACTACATAAAAAGATTTTTAAATGGTAACAAAATGTTTAGTCTTTAAAAAACCTTCATGGTAATAAATTTTTCATGCATTATAATGGTCAGTATGAGCATTAAGGATGCTTTGTAATGCATTATGAAGGCATCGGTAGTGCATTATCGATGAGAGCTTCATAAGGCAGTCATAATGCACAATACACATGGCTATGTGTTATGGCTTTTTGTAAATATTTATAGTAATGTTTATAGTGCTTTATGAATTAGGTGAAGAAGGCAAGCCAAGCAGTGAAGTACTTAAATGTATGATACGGAGCCTCGTGGCTTTCTTGAATGCTACAGACTTCTTCCTGTACCATTGATTGATGAAAGCATCTTCCAGAAACTGGCAGTAGGTTTGGGAGTTGACTTTAGTCCATCTTCAACTTGAAAAGGTCCAAATAGCTCATGCGTAATGATAGCACCCCGTAGGAGTATCCCTCCTCCAGCTTACTGGTGCCTGACTCGTAGTGGTGCCGTGTCCATTAGTGATCCAGTCTCAGGCCCATCTACCTGGTCCACTCTCATTTCTTCTGTCCATAACACCTTTGAAAAATCTCTCTTTAAGTATTCCTTAGGCCAAGCTAGGCACTCCAACCTGTGAATCGTACTCAGTGGTGGTCATTTTCCAGCCTCCTTTCCACAGCCATGTCTCTTTGCACTTTACACCTTGTACTTCTTGGTCCTCCAGGTAGGTTGCAGTTCTGGAACATGGTTGCACTGGAAGCTAATGAGTTTCTGGTAGTTTCACATTTAATCCTTCTTAAGGCCTGTGCAGTAAATTTGCGACTCTTCTTCTCTGTACGTTATTTACAACTCTGTTGATCATCCCCAACAAAATGTTTGATTGTCTGGTGGTCAAGCCTCAGTAATTTAGCTATTTCAAGACTACTGCGCCCATCTGAAATGAATTTTACAATTTTTGACTTTTCAATGTCAGTTGAATCTCTTCATTTTTATTTTCTCCATTTTATTTGACCCATTTCACCTAAGGTAATAAAGATGCTTAATAATTATACACACCATATTTGTATCACGCCCTCCCTTATTACACAAATGTATATCACCTGATTATGATTCAAAACAATAAGCATTCAGGTGTACTTGGATTAGAATTGCAAAATATGAACAGAAATAAAAAGGTCAGAATAGTTACTTGCCTAATAATTGTGCGCATAGTGTAAACATGGCATTCATAGAATGTGCTACCATACTTTCTGTGTATTGTTGTATAATTTATTTATTTGTTTGTTTGTTGTATTTTTTTAATAACTTTAGCAGTTTAGCATAATTTTGAAATTTTTCAGTGCTCACTGTCATGGTGCTCTGCAATATTGAAAATATGCATGATATGCTCCTCTGTCAGCCATTCATGTTTAATAATAAAAATCCTCTTTATGAAATTAATTGTAAAATCTACAGTAAACAAAAGATCACACTGCTAATTGAGCACCTCTTCCATTCATTTGCAATCCCTTGCATCCATTAAACTGAATTAGATGCAAAATTAAGAAGTAGAAATAAACTGTTCATTTTTAAAGAGATTTGGCAAGGATTACTGAGTGCGTGTTATTGTTGCCAAATGAAGATTGTACTATTGTAATATATTCAGAGAGCTTTTTTCAGGCAACCTGCATAAATGCAGGAACAGGTAGGAGGTCTTCAGACTGAATAAGGCCGGTGATTATACTCAACATCCACATTAAAGATAAAAGAAGCAACTCTTGATTTAAAATATGATGTACAGAAAAACACTCAGCAGCATCTACATCTTTTTTGTGAGAAACATATTTCTTGGGTTAATAACTCGGTGATTTAGGTTCCTTTAAAAATACCATATTATCCATGGATATGACAGTTTCTATTTCCTGGGTACAGCAACTGTTATTAAGGGCTGTGTGCAAGAGAGAAAGAACATAGTGTTATGCCTGAAAATTTAAATAGGAAACTTAATGAATTAATAAATCTTGGTTTGAAAGCTGCTGCTGGATGACAAAAAGAACAATGACGCACGGAGAGCACTACTGAACGGCCTCCCTGTTTATAAGCTGATAAGTCACAGACTGATGAGTTCATTTCTTAATTGTACAGAAAGCACAATTTTTCAAAGATTATTAATAGATCTTTTATTTAAAAAAACTCCCACTTTCCAAAGGAAAAACAAAGAAAATATTGTAAGGTAAAAGTGAGTCATTTAGTGTATTTTTCTGGTTAAATTCCTTTCATAATCTCTAATATCATTCTTTGTTTCATGAATTACATCTTTGGTT
Source organism: Stomatorhinus walkeri (assembly GCA_026784285.1). NCBI lineage: Eukaryota > Metazoa > Chordata > Actinopteri > Osteoglossiformes > Mormyridae > Stomatorhinus > Stomatorhinus walkeri. The sequence goes on along the minus strand of JAODUD010000033.1, from coordinate 23,450,242 downwards.
TTGTGCAAAGGTTCTTTGTCCTTCAATCAACCTGTAATAATCTCTATAAAATGGCACCCTCTTTCACTTTCTGTACATACATGGCTATTTCTGGAGCCCACCATCTGCTAATGCCATTAGAATATAGGGGTGATTTACAGTGCTGCTCTGTGCTCGTGATTCCCGGAAATTACTAAGATTATTGAGTTTCTAATGATTTCTAGTACGTGCTGTGTTACACACTGACCAGGCATTGCACAGTACAGTACGTGGTTATAAAACAAGGCAGTGACTTATCACCTTTTAAATATGTTCTGATTATGTTTACATGTTTCATTGTAGATAAATACATGCAATAAGATGACTAGCATGACAAGATGTCAGTAATATCTCTTGTCATTGTCTACAATGAACCATTTTATTGGAATAATTAGAATACTGGCATTTACAAATGACATGTTTGTCCGTTTGTACTAATAGTAATATTTATTTTCAGCAAATATAAAGTGTTCAAGTTTTGACTTTTGTAATGTGACTTCAGAAAAGACTTAACTGTGTATTGCCTTAACTCTCGGCTTTCTACAAGTCAGCATCAGTGTGCAAATCTCACAGGTGCACCAAGGTCGTATTGGCATGCCGCTGGGGTATTGAGATTTACTTCCACCTTTTGGTTACAACATATGCATCCAGAATGTGTTATGAAGGTGGCATATCTTTCTTAGTATTGTGTACTGTTGTGCAGTGCCAGAATGGATTCACCCAGTCCTGAGACTGCAAGATCTCAAAACTAACTCTTATACATCTTGGAACATCCTGACAACATCCTGTGTGTAGTGTAAAGGAACCCTTACTGGGCAAGCATTCTGCAGGCTGTTTTGATTTTTCCTTGCAATCAACCTTCAGGCAAAGCGCTTTGATATATTCATTCTGCTTTAGGTAAATATATGACACATAATTTATGCAGATTTCAATTAAGGTTTTGAGGCAAGTGGCAGGGATTAGTGTGCTTTATTGCATTGCAGTATAGCAACAAATTTAGTGGCTCAAGACAGGATCAACCTATGACATTTAGGATAATTGTGCTTCAGATTTGTTAACCATGGATATAGTGTTTGTGGAGTCTAAGTGTTTTCTTAGATTTTAAATATGTGTGTTTGTGTGTGTGTGTGTGTGTGTGTGTGTGGATTAGTTTTATATTGCTTTGTAGAGACCAAATGTCCTCCACATTGTAATAAAAACCTGATTGTTTTGGTGTTGTGGGGTCCATTATTTGAGTCCCCACAAAGGTCTATGAATGCAATGAAAAAAGTAAAACTGCCGAAAGACTATTCTGTATTTTGTTTGGTTAGTGCTAGGTAGGGTTAGTGTTTGGGTTATGTTGTGATTAGAGTTTTCCCCATAGAAATGAATGGAGAGTCCCCACAAAGATATAATTTCAATGGTGTGTGTGTGTGTATTTTTTTTCTTTGATTTTCTCTAGACTACTTTATACAACAGAATGTTATTGTTAGCCCATGATGACTTTGAAACTTATGCATATGTTCTGAATGAACATAGGAAACTACAAATAACAGGCTGTCTGTTATTTGTGTAATGATTACTGTGTTCAGAAAGAATCTGCCCTTTTCCATAAACCACTCTCTATGTTTATACCCAAATACAGTGTTTGGGGGGCAGTTATTCACAGTGTTTGACTGTTTCTAGAGGAAGCACCATTTACTCTGATGCTTCCCAGGGACACTCAGGCAACAGAACACGCAGTTTCTGACAAGGAAAAAACTGCTACATGTGATATTTGTTGCAGCCCATCCAGGTTTTTGCCAATAATATAAAGACGCTCCTCTGCTTACAAACTTTACGAACTTTCAGACTTACGAATGAAGAGGACTGTAAGTCCAAATTGTGTTCCTTGGGCTCCCATTTCCTTTCCACAACAGGTTTTTTTTTCTGCGCACCAAATCCATCTAGTATGACTTCTAGCTGCTACTCCTGCCACGCAGCAGTGTAGCGTGTGTACTCCCAGCATCCTAGTTCTTTGTACTTGTGTATACCCTTAAATGATGTTGAACATCTCAAGTTACGAATGGCCATTCAGAACGTATCTTGTTCGTAAGTAGGGGAGCATCTGTATATGCTATTTTGATGACATTTTCAAAACCAATGCTATTCTTGTTGATAATATTCACAGAGCAGGGAGGGGACCCCCAAGAAAAAATTCACCCAATCCCTGCACAGACTACATATTCTGTTCTATAACCTTAGTTATTACAATATCAATCAAAATAAACAATCTTTTATTTAATCTAGTGCATTTTTACCAGGAGAATATCACAAAAATTCCAGTAGGAATGCAATCACATGATACGTTTGGAAAGTAGTATCTACAGTTTTTCAAATCAAACATGCATGTATTGAGAGAAAAGGAAGGTTTCCTGCTGAATTATGGCTACATAAACTGTGTTGCAGCTAAAATGTGGTCAAGTGATCACATGACCTGGCTTCTGGGTCAAAGCACTGATGGATGGCCAATGATGTTGACCGTGTTGGTATAATGATTCCCACCGAAACGTCGATCCCGTTTCCAGGCAGTCATTCAAGCTCAGTGCCAGTACTCTTTCCCTGAAGGGTACACTGGGAAGTGTGAATGGTTAAATCTTTTGTCAAATAATAATTCAACTATACAGTAGTAATAGTACAGTAGTAGTAAGTAGTAGGGCAGCTGAACTCAATATGGAATAGCCCCTGTGGGGTAATCTGTGTCAGCATAATAAAGAGCAAAGGAAGACAATATATGTACTCACAAGGGAGAGCTGAGACGGCCAACACTGAATCACGGCATAGCACGACTAATAGGGGTGATCACATACAATGTTAGGGTGACAGCACTGACTGTTCAGCTCAAAAACAGCTTTGTAGTGAGGTTTCAGCCTCACCTCAGCACCTGCAGTAGCAGGAGAGATTAGATAGAGCCAGCATCTTGTGAACATAGTAAATCGAGGAGAGAAAGATCACTAGGGTATGTGACAGTGAGTCCTCTTAAAGCTGTGAAGGTGAGAAGATATATTTTTTATTTGGCTGAAAAATTGACAAGCCAGAATAGTGAACCAAGGAAAAGAGTAATATGTTCAGAAATATTATGTGGAATGATAAATAAATACTAGCATCATCATAATGTGCTAGAGGTGGGAATTGGCAGGGACCTTCTGTTCAGTGTTGTTTTCGTTGACAAAAACAATGACGATAATTATTTGTAAAAAAAAAAAAAAAAAAAGATTTTTAACTGAAGAGCACAAATGAAAGAAATTCATTTTTTATGCAAATAACTGATGAAATGAACTGATATTTTGATTAAGGAATAAAAATGAGATAAAATTGTCAGGAAGAGACGTATGTATGGAGAAGATGGTGTTGCAGGAGGTAGCACTATCGTTCGGCAACTGTAGGGTTGCAGGTTCGAGCCCTGGTTCCTCCTGACCCCATCAAAGT
>JAODUD010000033.1:23435957-23446677 GCA_026784285.1 Stomatorhinus walkeri | reverse complement strand
ATAGCATTGGTTTTGAAAATGTCATCAAAATAGCATATACAGATGCTCCCCTACTTACGAACAAGATACGTTCTGAACGGCCATTCGTAACTTGAAATGTTTGTATGTCGTTATTCAACATCATTTTAATGGTATAAGCAAGTACAAAGAACTAGGATGCTGGAAGTACGCACATTACACTGCTGTGTAGCGGAAGTAGTGGCTAGAAGCCGTGCTAGGTGGATTTGGCGTGCAGAAAAAATTAATTAATTTTTCAGACAGGAAATGGGAGCCCAAGGAACACAATTTGCAGTGTTTAATGTTTGTATGTCTGAAAGTTTGTAAGTTGAAAGTTCGTAAGTCGAGTAGCGTCTGTACTGCTACAGTATGTAATTTCTATATGGTATGACAGTATGAAAAACTAGGTATCACCCAAGTGTAATCTGTGCCACAGTTGGCTTTAGGTAGGAGAAAATGTAAGATAAGTATTTAATAAATTTCACATTTGACGTGAATGAAAACAAAGTACGAGCTGGATGGAGTGGCAATAAGAGGGGAAAACGGCAAAATCTTGAAGGGCAATGAAATTAATAGAAACAAATAGTTGACTTTTCTTTTAATGTGTTTGAAAAGTTCACTTAACTCTTGGTAGAAATAAGCACAACCCAGCTGATTTTCACTAGTCTGATACATTACATTTTTGAGAGAAGACACTTAAGGTTTCGTTATTTCCCTTGGTATTTTTTTCTTATGATTGATGATGTGTCATATGCCAGTATTTTGTAGACTTGTAGTTTTGGTTTTTATAAAATGATTAATATAATGTTTCATATTACAATTCATAATACATATTTATATTCATTTTATATGCCATCTTTTTAAATCTGTGTCCTTAAAAATCGCACATTCAAACCGAATGCCATGCCACAATAACAGCTTTACATATGTTTCCTTTAGGAATCTTTTGTGGATAAACTGCATAAACTGTAAATCTAGTAACCTCAATATCTTAACATTTTCACTGACCTAAACTAGACTAAAACTATAAAAAGTCAGATGATTAAAATATATTGATATTTGTTTAATAATTGATATGTATATATTGTTAATATGTATATGTTTAATAGTTTTACTAAAGAACATTTGGTAATGCTACATAAGGCCATGTTTTTAGCAATATATATTAATATATAAACACGTTTTAAACAAAAAATGCACTCATAAAGCATTATGAACATGGCTATAAATATTTATCAAAAGGCATGACACGTTATAGCCATGTGTATTATGCAGTATGGATGCTTTATGAAGCTCTCATCTGTAATGGCCTCCTCCAGGAAAATTGAAATACCATGGTATTCTATAATACTGCTGAAGCCTCGTTGAGATCACCAAGGAGATAAAATAGTTTCACTAAAACATTTTTATTCAGTGATAAGAAACAATACTTGGCAAGCTTTGCACTTTAATGATTATTCCTCTTCAAGTTTTCCTAATATTTGTTTAAAACAAAGTTTGCTAACACTTGTTTTGCATGAGTTCTGCATCCACTGTCCAAGCCAATCAAAAGAACTTTAGTTATTGCTGCTGGACTCACTCATGGACAGCGTGGAGTGTTTGTGAGAAAATTAACAAAACGAGTGAGTTTAGTGTAACTAAAATGCATTCGCCTTCCCCTGTATGGAAACATTTTGGATTCCATAGAGATGATAAAAGCGAGTGAGTTTTGGCGCTACTTTGTGTTGGCACAACTCATGGCAAAGCCACCAACTTATTTGACAGACTATATTAGTTTATAATAGCAAGTTCTATTTAGCTGTATTTTATTTTATTATAAATTTCCAGCTCATTTTTGCTATATAAACCTCACAACATTTTTAACAAAAAATACACATAGCATATTTGATTTTTTTTCCAATATTTTTCCAATATCAAGCCATCTTAGACATTTATTTTTTGTGTACTTTTTGGCTACATCATTTTCAGGTTCTTACGCATAGCACGACAAATTAATACACTTCTTGACATGGCAAAATAATCTATGCTCAACTTGGAAAACATTATGCTAACTGTGGCTGTGTGTTGGTTACTGCTAGCTCTGGAGAACCAAAAGACCCTCCCATGACACTAAAATTGCCCAATTGGTAACATTTTGGTTTCCCAATAAATTAAAACAACACTGGAGATAAGTAGTTCATAAGACTAACACTGTCTGTTGGCTCTGTAACTCCAAACTCGGATTTGTTGCTGGAAACACATCCAACATGTTAACTCGTTTGAGGCGACATCACCCAGTTTGTGTACGACCAGAGCACGACAGAAACAGCCTCTGCAAGATAGTCTCTCTGTGGCAAACAAGGTTCTTTTGCCAAGAAATCCAGACTAGGGTAAAAAAGGACGAAAGGGGTTTATCACTACTGATAAGCAACCATACTCCGTAGTAGAGAACATGGCATTTAGTTCATTCTAATTGTTATGATGCAGTCTTATTTGTAAATTTATTTTATATATTTATTTTCAGTGTGCACATGACTATACTTCTATTAAAGTCTGGACCTTCTTGCATTAATGAGCCTTTGTTGAGCTGTGGTTTGAAGTTATGTCAGTAGTTCCTGTCTTCTACACATAGCTATGGGTTTGTGGTTGTACAGCTTGAAGTGTCTATAGTACTACCCAGCATTTAATCACAGTAAATGTTGCAGATTGCCATTCTCATGTCCAGGTGTCCCTTTATTTTATAAAATCCAAATTTTGCCCAAACTTTATAAGTAAATTGAGACAGTGCTGGAAGAGTATCTGCACACACTTGCTCATCCATGACAGCGCTTTGCCGGACTTGGCCAAAACTGGGCCTCGTGCGGCTGGGCAACAGTATCAAATGTCACCAACATAATTACAGTAGGGGGAAGCACGGTGGTGCGGTGGTTCGCACTGTTGCCTCACACCTCTGGGATCTGGGTTCGAGTCTCCACCTGGGTTACATGTGTGTGGGGTTTACATGCTCTCCCTGTGTTATTGTGGGGTTTCCTTCGGGTACTCCAGTTTCTATCCCACTGTCCAAAGACAAGCTGAGGCTAATTGGAGCTACTGAAATTACCCATAGGTGTGCGTGTGTGAGTGAATGGTGTGTGAGTGAATGGTGTGTGAGTGAATGGTGTGTGAGTGTGCCCTGCGATGAGCTGGCCCCCCATCCTGGGTTGTTCCTTGCCACATGCCCGTAGCTTCCGGGATAGGCTCCAGACACTCCGTGACACAGAAGGATAAGCGGGTTGGAAGATGGATGGATGGATGGATAATTACAGTAACCTATATTTAAACTGATAGCTTAAAAATGATTTTTAACTCCTGAAGCAATCTACAAATCACTGCCGCAAAGGATCGCAATTGAATCGATTTTTCCTTATAATGTACCAGCGTAATAGACAAGGAAGCAGGTCGACAGCTGGATCACAGATCACAGCATTAGAATAATCTAATTTAGAGGCCGACATGTATGTTTTTCAACATACAGAAAGATCATGTCTGACTGTCAGTATTCCAAGACAGAAGAAAGACATTCTAGGCTTAAGACTGAGTTTGTCAGTCATAACACCCAAGTTTCAGCATAAGGAGAAAGTCACTCAGATTGGAAGACTGGAACTAGAGCAGAACTTCTAACTGCATTCTGAATATTAATGTATAGTCCTCGTTGTCAGAGCGCAGTAATTAAAGCAAAGCATGCATATGTATTGACTGCATTGTGACTTTAGAAGGCCATCGGACTCATTGACTGCGCTGGCAACTGGCCAGCCGGCCGAGAGCTCCCAGTGCTGTAGCGCAGTTCGCATCCAAATGATGACTGAGCAGCAGTCGCTGCCCCCCATGTGGAGGGCCGCTTGGTGTGGCTTTTACTGCACTGTATCACAGTCACAAGCGACATGTACTGAAACGGGGGGGTTAGGCTGCTGCTCAAACACAAACACTGGACTTTGCAGGAGCACTGTGGCTGCCAGTAACACCACTATTTAACCGTGCTTCAGGCATCAAATTAATCTTTGCACGATTATATCCGCATAAAGTAATTCTACCTTGCGAGAATTTGAGCAACTAATGCAAACCCAAAGTTCTACCTATTATAAATTGAGTAAACTTCGAAAAAAATAGGTCATGCATGTTTATTCTGTGTGATTTGATATAAGACCAGCATCTGAGCGGAAAATATGCTTCCGAATATGTTTATGATGCATTATTTAAGTCACTTTGTACTTCCCTTTGGACAAAAGCATCTGCAGTGTAAAGTAAATATAAAAGAATGCTTTCAAGATTAAGACCTGGGTGGTCATTATTTTTCCCAAATTAAAGGAAGCTGAGTTCGCTTTAAAATGATAAATACAATGGTGCCTCAGTGAGACAATACATATGATTTTCTTAATAAGCTGAATATAGTAGGTGGCTCCTCTGTATAAGTTATTGTTTTGCCTCATTTCTCTTTTGGGAAACACTAAGTTCATAAAGCATATTGCCAAGACTAGGGTACCTGGCACTGTACCAAAGCATGTATGTCTCATTTTACACTGTCATTAGAGATTTTTTTTATTTTAAGTATAAGTAAAAGGTGGAAAAATAGAAAAAAAAATTAATGCATTATTTAAGAAATGTCAGATCAGAAAAAAGATTTCCGGTGTACGTTTTCATTTTCAGTTTTGAATGACATGCAAGACATCACCCTGGTGAGAATAAGAGCAGCTACAAACATTCACCATTACGCTGGAGGTCGTAGTGGGGCACTTCACAGATAGAGCTAGGAATGAAGGCCTCAGGGCTTCCTGCCAGAGCTTTCCTGAACACAGACTCGCAGTGAGTGGCAGCTGAATTACAAAGACTTGCTAGCTTGGAACATAAATAAAATCTCACTCAAATTCAGATTGAGCTAGTGGGTTAAGGCCTGTCACTCGTTCTTCAGGGACGCGTAACATTTCTTATTTCCCAGTAAAACGGTTTCACTGCCATTTTCTTTTTATACTAGATTTCTAAATTTGTTCTGAATTAAAATACCATACCTCCTGCGTGTACCTGACTTAACTGAAATGAAAGGGTTGCTAACGTTTTGCTAATATTTGACTTCACCAATGGATTGATTGATGGAATAGTTAGAATTGAACATCAGGCGCAAGAAATGATTTAATCGGGATCCAATTTAAACAAAAGCGTAAAGGCAGGACATGCATGGGTTATTTACAGTTTGTTGCAGTCTCTGCTTTTGCTGTGACTATTAAGTATTAATACAAAAGAATCACATGCAGAACAGCTTGTGGTTTTTCCACATGGAAAATGGCAGCCCTTTCTTCAACTTTTCTCTGACAGCAGCTGCTCAGCTGCCAACAGGGGATATTTTTACAGAGTAGAGGAAGAGGGCATTAGCCATCGCTGAAAATGTCACTGACAAGCAGCTGCATTTTATGGGGCGTGGGGCAGTACCCCGCCGAGGGTTAACATTTGAGAGCTGGGGGGAGTTGTCAAGATTACAAGACAAACCGAAACTGTTTTTAATGTCACATAAAACTCCTTCAGGATTTTTTTGACTTTGGATGTGAAATCGATGTAATATGTGATATGATAGGCCAGAATTATTGATAGAAGCTAATTTTGATTACAACTATTCTTTTTTATGCACAAATTATTTTGTCAGTCATTTTCATGCTGAAACAAATCCAACAAATGTGTTTTTTCCCATTAACTATTAACTGTAATGTCACATACTTACTGTAGTCACTAAGAAGTCATTAAAGGTTGATTCATTCTTCAGAAACTGATGGTAATGATGGCAATGAGTGTAACAACTTCTTGCATGAGTGTGAATCTTCCTTTTTTAGTCCTTTAAAAAGCACGTGTCACGTTCCACGGGTGAAGCGTGCCTGGATGCTGGCGGCGTCAGGCAGGCAAGACGAAGTGAGGCAGGAAAATTCAAAATACGGGGTTTATTGGCAGGATTGACACAGGGTAAACGCCACGAAACATCACAATGACCGAACTAGGGAGACTAACTCAGAAGCGGACTAAATACAAGACTGACAAAACGGAAACCAAAACAGATGATCAGACGTATTGACGACAGCTGGTTTCCATTAGGGCAGAAACATGAGGTAATGCGGGGGCGTGGCACACAGGAGGCTCCGACAGGCGGGTCATGACAGCACGTAACAGTATAACAATATACAATATTTATTAACAGTGTTCTCACTTTTATATTTTCTTCATTTTCATATCAGTTTGCTGTAGAAAGATGTTAAATAAATAGAATTTAAAGGCACCTAAATACCTTATTCAAAGATTTAATTTATTTCTATTGTCACTCTGACTTTCAAGTTTAAATTCAATTCATTTCCATGAGCTTCAACAATTTTGATAAGACATAACCACTTTTGCTAGATTTATATGTCATTAAGGAAAACTCATTAAATGGCATTGTATATGCAGAATATCTGGTCAAAACATATAACTAATAACAGATAACTGTAATTCCCCTACATAAAGGTGCGAATGGAAAAAAGTTAATTATGTAAACTTTTACCAAATATGTTGTGATGAAAGACAATAAAGAGCTGCATCTCTCAAACTTTTTTGGGGAATAAAACTAAGTGAATAGCAAGATCATTTCTGGAACCAAAAATTATGCAAAAAATCCAAACTGATCACAAAATATACTTGGGACATATTTTGGAAACATTAAATAAACATTTGGTTTAATTTTCCACTAATCAGAGGCTTTTGGCACATTTTCAGGATGAGAAGCTTCACTGAAGAGCATATGTGCAGAGCTACAGAAATACAAACAGGTTTTTCAGGCATATTTACTTGGGTACAAAAATATTATAGCTGCAGGCATAATTAGCATTACTGAAAGTGTAATCAATGTCGTGTCTTTGGAAGGGCCATAAACATAGAATCTGCACATCAAGGTTCAGTCAGAGGTCAGTGCTGTGTATGCCAGTCCTCTCCCTGCGAGCTCTGGGGGAAACGCTCTTCTTTCCTTAAGCACACGGAAATAGAAGAAATTTAGAAGTAGGTTGCTGTGTTAGCTTGTGCTGAACAGAATTTTAAAACATCGATGTGTGTGTAGTGTGTTTATGCTGCTGGTACAACTGCACGCACAACAAAACCCACAGTGGTGTTTTAGATGAGGGGCTTTCAGCCTGGGGTCCGCGACCCCCTTGGGGTCTGTAGTCACAAGGGACTCCACAGAGACGTGTCGTAAATTGACAAAATGCTGGCATCATCATCCTATTCATGCAACCGGAAAATTATTCAAGGTGAACCCCTATCGGGATCGAGCCAAAATTACTAAGGGGTGACTCCCGGCCCAGTTGGAGCCCGAGGTATTCAAGGGAGACACCCCCACCCCCAACTGGAAAATGAAGCATTAAAGCCACCATTCAGTCTTTATTCTCAGGCATTTATGAGATTATACATTTGTGGTAGGATGTCCCCTGGATCTGACCTACTTTCCTGGTCCCTGGTTCAAAAAAGCATGGTTTTATGTAACACATTTGATGCAAATTAATAAAAATAAAATAAGTCATACAAATTCAAAAACAGTAATAGATTGAATAATTCTAATTTTCTGAATAAGTGTTTTGGTAACACTTTCTATGAGTGTCATGTGTATATAACACATTATAATGCCATCATAAAGCATTATAAGCATGGTAATACATATAAAAAGACATAACACATTATAGCCATATTTAGTATGCTTTATGAATGCAGTATGAAAGCTGTCATCTATAATGCATTATAGATACCTTCATAATGCAGTACAAAATATCCTTATAATGCATTAATAAACAGTATGTAAGGACACTTTAACGTGCTAATATATCTTAACAGCTTTAATATACATTAAAAACAAACATTATATGATTATGCTGTTTTTTCTTTTGAAGAATTGTGAAATTACTAATATTATTTCCCAACTGTAATTGTAAACATATGATGATTATAAGGTAGCGAGCTAGTTTGCACTATTTTTATGCATAATTTCATGGTGATTGAATAAAGCCCTTGATTCTAACAGTACATTACATCAGTCTAAAAATGTTTAAGTATCATGTATGTGTGTGTTTTCACATATTGATGAATTAGTGCTATCAAATATAATATCTGTTTTAATGTCTAAAACAAATTATTACATTGTATTAGAAATCATTGCCGTATTATGTTTCCCAGCATTCCATCCACTTAACAGGGTCACAGGATAATTAAACGTGCTATAAATAAAGGTAGGGGCAAATGAGTATGTGCTCTTTTATTCCTCCATTGTTCCTTATCTGATTAATACTTGAATGTCTATGTTCTTCAATCTTGTTCGATTTAGTCTACAGTGTAGACTTCCTGTAGTGTCATTTCAGTAGTACTCTTACAAGGAATAACAGCTTTGTTCCATTCATAATAATCATTCATGCTAAATCAAGGGCAGCTTATTACAACTTTTAGAAAGAATGTGAAGTGATGGTGTTGATGCTCTGCTATAGTGTTGTAAAAGGTGACATCAAAATGGTGCCGCATGACGACGCTGGGAGTTGCGTATCTGCCTATGCCACTGTATAAAGGGTAACACTTTCATTGCAGTTCCCCCCACAATACATGAAATGAAGTCTACCGGAGTGGGCCTGGGACGCACTGCTCTGCTGAGGTGTGAGGCGGCAGCTGTGCCGTCACCCGCATTCGAGTGGTACAAGGGAGAAAAAAGGTGAGTTTCCCCTTCTGCCAGTGTCATTCTGTGCACTGTATCCCTGTACGTCATCATATAGGAAGCCTCCAGGCAGGGACTATGAAAAATATCTCATTTTAAACCACAATGCGTTCACATGCCCAATCTAAAGCCACAAATATCATTAGTTTTTAAATAAATATTTTCAAATACAGTGTTCTCCTATCCTTTTTCTAAATGTATCTTTTAATCTATAAGATTAGAACTTGAGAACAAAAGATGAAAACAACCTATAGAGAGAAACTACTGTTATCTGCAATGTCATTGTCACTATGGATTACTCTTTTAGTTGCTTCATTAGTGTTTTCTATGTCAAATACTGAAGAAAAAACAAACACTACAATTAAACAGTAAGTTCACAAATAGCAATATAAAATAGGTTTGATTATTGTGTATTCACTCAACCAATGGAACCTTTTTTTCAATGCAACATAAATCTGCTTTCTGTTACAATACTGTTTTCATATATTGTATTTATAATGTGTTTAAATTCAATAAATAAATCGAATAAATAAATAGGTCCAGCTTCTCCTCACTCTAGCATTATGTGCATAACCTGTGTATTACCTGATGAAGGTGCAAGGCCATTTTTATTAACACACCTGAGTGAAGATGAGCTGCTAAGATTTGGAGGGACTTTTTAATGAGATGAGCAGCCAATTAACAGCAAAGACTTTTTAACAAGATTACCAGTTAATAGGGGCTAGGACATTTAGAAGAGATGACCAGCCAATAGACAGTTAGGACCTTTTAATGAGATGACCAGCCAATAGACAGCTTGGACTTTTTAACAAGATGACCAGGCAGTAGACAGTTAGCACCTTTTAATGAGATGACCAGCCAATACAGCGCTTGGACTTTTTAACAAGATGACCAGCCAATAGACAGCTAGGACATTTTAACGAGATGACCAACCAATAGACAGCGCGGACTTTTAGAGCCATTTATTCATTTCTGCAGATTATTTCAACATTTTCATTTACTAAATGAAACACTGTTTCATGTCTAACCTTGTATGTTAGTAACCACAACTGTAAACAGTTACAGTAGGGGGAGGTTCATCTATGTGAAAAATATAAATAAATATTAAACAGTAGTTCAAAAGGTTGTTAAATTTCCAGATTGTAGTAATGTTTGTAGGCAGCATTTTTTTGCTAGTCCCAGAAGTAAAATCTACCCAGGAATATGTTCCCAAGCAACTATTTATCCTGTTCAGCAAATAAGTTCTTTTGAGGAAAAATGACAGGGGCATCACAATACCACAGAGATACGGCAGTTGTTGTCATGCATTGTTAACTCTTGGCATCTTGAAGAATGGCTGAGCAGACATTTAGATGATTTCAGATATTTTCAAAAATTAAAAGGAAGGAAAAGAAGAAAATAGCATCTAATATGTCTTCAGTTATTTAGAGTGATCCTGTTAGCTTATGAATTAATTTATTTTATAGTACAGTAAAAATAATGTAAAACAACTTCTATTAAACATGGAGACTTTATTCCACAGCATTAGCATCAATATGTGCTTTTATCTTTGTTAATGAGTTGCTAGTTCATTAGATTTAATTTAGGAAAAAGCACTTCTCTTTTTATTTAATGTATGCAAGGATCTACTTAGCAATTCCAACCAGCGTAGGAACACTACTTATGAGTCTCCTAATCAAACAAGAATTGTTTGTAAACGTGAAATATGCCTCGTGCAGCCACTTTGTCCCAAGTACTATAAACAGCTTTTAGCTGTACTTCAGGAACGTCTGTGATGTGCATCACACCGAATGGACAGTTATGTTTGCTCATAACTAACCCAGGGTTCCGTGACAGATAACTATGGATAAAATACTATGTATTTTAAGAACTTATATTGGCATGTAAATGAACGTGTAAAATCACAATCATTATCATTCTAACTATTATTATTAATCAAAAGAACAGTTACAAGAAAAACAACAGTAAAATAAAAATTATTATTATTATTATTATTATTATTATTATTAT
>JAODUD010000033.1:23415815-23435857 GCA_026784285.1 Stomatorhinus walkeri | reverse complement strand
AATCAAAAGAACAGTTACAAGAAAAACAACAGTAAAATAAAAATTATTATTATTATTATTATTATTATTATTATTATATGTTTTTTCTGAATCAACATATAGATTATGTTGTTTTGGCAGCACCTGATTATAAAATATTCATGAGTGTGTAGGCTCCATTTGAAAACAAGAACATTCTAGCAAACAGGCCATTAGCACGGCTAGCTTAGGCAGCACATTCAAGACAAGAGGCACACAGGCATCTGCAACATGTAGCAAATGCCATATTGCAAAGGCAGTGGGTGCAGAGTGCTGAGTCACCACTACCCCCCCCCCCCCCACCCCAGACAAAAACAAAGTGGTCCAGCTCAACACCAAGAAGCCAGAGTGTCTGCAGTTAAAACATTAAAACAAGCAAAACAATGGCCATGTTAAATAACACTTTGAATCTCCTGAGCGCTATAATCCAAACATTTAGTGCCCTGCTTAACACTGCATGAGGGGTTGCATTCAGAAGATCTTTAAAACACTTAGGTAGCTTAAACGCTTTGCCTTCAATGAATCCAAAAGTAAATGCAATATGGATTCAGCATATTGTGCTACATAGGTGCAAATCTACCTAAACCTTTATTATTGAATTTGCAGTTTTAACAGTTTTATATTTAATAATTCCTCATATACATAGGCCAAATTTAAATCATAAATTCACATAATCACCAAAATCGAGCAACTGAAGTCCTCAGAGAGATGAGGAGGACAAGCAAATGGTACAAACGAGCTTTCGTCCATAACTTGCAATTCTACAGCTATACTCCTGTAATAAAAAAGCACTCATTTATCATATCTGTGAAACCTTAATAAATAAATATATACGCTGTGAATTATGTCATTCAATAATCCTTTTCATCATTTGTTCATTTGTTTGTTTTTTAGCACACGATGGCCCAATATCAAAAATGATTATGGCACGTATGTAAATGTACGTATGTATCCTGTAAACAGACAGTGGTGTAATATTAGTAGCCAGCACAACCTTCATTCAGGTAATTATATTTCACTTGAGAGAAAGAGTGGAGTAACAGGGGAAGGAATGACCTTCTATGCATAGTAACAGGGGACTCACTTACCTCCTTTTAAGAAATGTCAAAAAATCTATTTAGGACTTACACAGGGTCCCATAGCTCTCAAATGACTTTGTAATTAAGCCTTTTTTGGACATAGTAAAATGATCATCTCGTTATGAATGCACACATTTGCCTGTCACTGACATTCACTGACTTGCGGAGTGTTTCCTAGCTCCAACCTTAACATAAAAAAGCATGTTAATAAATGAAACTGAAAATAACTAAAGTAACCTCAACAGGGACAAAAATAGACCTTTTCTCCCCTGGAATGTCCATGCAAGGTTAGGAAATCACACACATGCATTTTTTAATTATTATTTTAATTAATTTATTTTTTAATCCTTAATGTTGCTACACAGGCATTGCTCTGCTCTGCTCATGAGTCATTCAGACCATTGCTTATATTTTGCATTTAGCTACTGTGAGTCTCACTGAATTTTTATTAAAATGTTTATTCTTTTTTCAAAGCTAATTCTATGAGGCTTCCTATCATCATTTATGAAAGAGTCTGTTTACCTTTATAAATGGCACCATATATTGACACATTTCGTTATATTTGCTGTTATATCAATGCCGCTCTATACAGAAAATAGAAATATGAAAATTAACATTCACAACAACAAAGATTAGAGCTACCTGACTACCGTAGCATATATGAAAATAGATGGGTACTTCAGGTTGTTTGTCTGTTTTTTTGAAAGGAGCGCATAATAGATATATGTTTACTTTCATTGGCTGCAAGGATTTGCAGGTCTATGTTCATATGACACACTGAACCATCCCAGCTACTAGTATACAGTGTTAGCAGCAATGATTCTATAACATGAAAAAACATTGCAAAACAAAAACATGAAATAATATTTTTTGCCGCATTTTTGAAGAATAAAAACCACTGGCATAATGCAGCAAAACATGTTTGTTGCCAAATGTTTCAAAATACACTGGATTGGGCAAGGTTCCATGAATTCTGAGGTAGTCAAAAAAGTTTTAAAATTTAACATCAAAGTTTTGTAGGCAACACATTGAGATTAGAGAATATTTCACAGTTGTCATTCCACTTTGAAGTAACATTTCATTTTTGTGTTATTTACAGCCTTTTGCAGACATTCGAAGCTAAAGACAAAACAATTATATTTAATATGGAAAAGCCATAATTCATCCATAATTTTACAAATGAACAAAATTACTTTAATTACTGAGTGTTTGTGGCTTTGACTGTGCAGTTTTTGGTCATTTATATAATTAAATTAAGGAAAATATCCAGGAACACATAGTGAGGAAAGTGATGAACTTTATATCGAAGAGTCTGGGTCGTACCACCAGAAATGTTTTAAACTCTAAGCTACACGACAGTGGGTACTGTCTTAAAAACTGCCAGTATTTAGGTTGCTGGAGTGGAGCAGAGAGATACAGTAGATGTGTCTAATGGCATGGGAAACGGAACAGATTTAGTATAAACACAGCACAGTCATTTAGTTAGTGCTGCACTTAATGTCAGGCATGCTGATGATCACATTATTTAATGGCAAATGATTTCTTTTGCACAATCAAAATCACATCTGAAGTCGGTAAAAAATAAATGAATAACATTGATGCAAAGCACCCAGAGCAACACCTTCCCAGGCATACTGGGTTCTCCGTTTCGACTGCCCAGGAGTCTGTTGGGTGGAGCGATGCCCTAAACAGGCAGTCCCCCAGCCCTGGGACTTTTGACTGGGAGACAGCTTCTGATTGATGGACACGGGAGATGGGAATCAAAAGACGGGGACCTGGAGAACAGGACTTGAAGACAAAACCAGTCCAGTTCATTACTAAACTAAGATTGCAAACATCGAAAGGAACCTCTGACGGAAAGGACAGTAGTGCAAAGGTTTGTTCTCTGAGAGTCGGAGGCCTAAGAAAGGCTGGCTGCTTAGAACATCACTGACTCCAGAGCTTTGGCTTTTCTATTAAAGGCTTAGGGTCCAACCCAAACATCACTGAATCAAACAAGATGGGCACATGGGTAGAGTTCTCTGGAGTGATTGGCCAGGGAAAAGCATGATCTAAGAAACACTAAAACACTTTTCACCAAAACAAGTGATGATTTATCAAATGAATCAATTTATCAGTGATACAAGGAGCAAAAGCAGAACTACACTGGATTGACCAGTCCTTGAGTGACCATGGTATTCTTGGTAATAGTAAAAAGCACTGAATAGTGCTGGTAAGTGATCTGAGATAGCTTGGGCTGCAAAGGAAGAACAAAATGTACCACTTCATTGCACAAAGTCTGTGATTCGGGGAAAAAAAGATTTTTCTTTTTACCAAATATTGGGTGTACAATCCTAGCCTTTTTTGAAATTAACATAATTTATTTTTCTTCATTTAATATTATCTGACATTTACTTAAACTTATCCTGCTGTCAAATGGAGATTGTGGGTTTTTAATTAAATGTAAAAAAAAAAAAAAGCATCATTTTCTTATTTCACAAAACAGGGCACCACCAGAAGGGTTTCATTCCTTTGCAAGTATCGCCATGCCTCAGTCAGTCAATGGGCCGGCTAGCTTTCAGCTGTGTGCCACATTATCACACAGCTGTTATTATATTGACTACTTGTGTGTGCTCATACTTATTAACCCTTTAGTTCTTGTTGCTTTGTATGTTACACACCTTGCTTCAATGGGCTGTGCCCTTTGCTTTGGAAAAGGGTATCTGATAAGTATGAAAATAAATCAATCAAAATGCAAATGGTTACTGTCAGCCCTGGAACACGAATATATCTTGACCCGGCCAGTCAGATTGAGGCTTTTTGGAAATTGTCATTTCATACCAAGGCTGCGGGGCCTTGTATGAAAGTTCGCCTGTATTAACCTATATTACCTTATTTTCATGTGGCTAACTGATTCAGCTCCTTCCTTTTAGCCCGGGTGAGCAAATCGAAATCTGAGTTTCCCGCAGGCAAGTGATGTCCAGCTGGTACTTTATTTTATGCATTTGCGCATAGGTCACCCCAAAAAAAAAGAAAACCGTATATTCACCTTGCATTTTAATGAAATGTTTGAATAACTTCATCAGCCCACTAAGAACATTCTCTACATAATGTAATCAGGGAAGACTCAAATAGTGGTTCTTGAATTTAAATACCAAATTATCCCCATTAACCATCATTTACCCACTCCCAGTGAGCACAAGCCAAACCATCAATCCGTTCAGAACTAATTGAAATTACAGGGTGCATCCAATTTTTTCAAATTGCTAAGGAGGCCCATAACCATGATTCCAGCTTTTACTTAATTTGAGACCTGGACCTTCTCCTGATGTTTTATATGTATATGAGGCCAGAAGATGTGATGTTTTTACCAGATTATTCTTTCTTTTTTTGAGGCTGGTATCTCTGCTGGAAACCTTCACAAGTAGCACTTCACAATTTAAATTGATGGTCTGTATTGAGATAATAACATTGAATTTCACACTGAAGTACTCACTGAGTGAAGCTTCTCCAGCACCCGAAAAGGTCGCATTCAGGGAGAGCGCAGTGGGGCAGGTCATCATACTTAGAGATAAAATTAAATTGGAAGAAGGTCAATTGCCACAGTCACCTGAAAAATCGAATATGTGCCTTATTAATATAGCTGTTTTACTATAATATTCAGTCTAACAGTCATTACTGTAATGGTTTTTTATAATAATCTATTGCTGACTGTTGTTAATGTATTTATCAATATAGACTGATATTTGGTATTCTTTACCAATATTAGTATTTGCAAAAACTGTTTGATCAGCAAATAAAATCGACCATATTTAGACTAATGTTACGCTGACACATAATTATGTGCCGGATCGGGATGTAATGACACACTCAATTCACGATTCACTACGATTCACAATTCTGAGTTCACGATACGATTTTCTCACGATTTTCTTTAGCAATGCGCTGCAGACACATTTATTCAAAAACATTCCTTTATTTATCTTTCTAAACCGTGCAAAATGTGTCCTCTTCTTAACAGTGCAACTGAAATTGAATATAATACTGTTTTTAAAAATTCCCAAGTCAACATAAGTACATTTTTTAAATCTTTAAATAAATAAACTAAGGCTTGCATGTGCAGCTTTTTAGCGTGGTTTGTCCTTTTAATAATCTCCGCTCTGGCGGTGGTGAATTGAGCTCACTGTGGTGCCGGTAGACACGCTGAAGCCTGTTCATTGTGCTATTTGTGTATGTTATCAGTCTTTTACAATGTCTGCACCCAGTTTTTGTCTTGTCTGTGCTTTTCTCACTGTTTTCATTTGTGATTCCCGGAACGCTAAAATGCTGCCACACTGCCGATTTAAGATCGGGCAGTGCATCCATCCATCCATTTTCTGAAATCGCTTAATCCCAACTGGGGTCGCACTCACACAACTACAGGACCAATTTATACTCACCAATCAACCTACCCTGCACGCTATTGGACCATGGGATGAAACCGGAGCCCCCGGCAAAATTGGGGAAAGCGTGCGAACTCCACACAGAAAGGACCTAGGACCTTTTTGTTGTGAGGCAGCAGTGCTATCCACTGTGCCACCACGGCGCTCGGTCATGCACCCTCAATTTCAAATTCACTCGCCATCTCACGTATGACGTCAACATGATTATGCAGTGACTTCTGACGTCGAACTGACGTCGTGAAATCAAATATAATTTTATACCAGTTTTTCTGTTATACTGCGAAGAACTCCTAAAGTAGCGATTCATTTTCCACATCAGCCGGTTTAAATCGTCAAACATTTATATTGATTTTTAACCAATTCTCGATTCTTCGTTACATGCCGAGTGCCGGATATTCATAAATGTTATCTCTGTCGCATATGCAGAACACTAGAATATTGCTATTTTTTGCTATATAAGCATGATGGGGACTGCAGCTCTAACTATGGTGGTTTATACTAATCTATATCAATATACTGTACTCACGTAAAGCAGTGAAATACATTATAATAACCTGTTGTTTTTAAAGCAGCTGTAGCCCTGGCACTGTCTTTATAGCTCACGTGCAAGTATTTCATAAGCAAGCTACTTAAGAATGGTTAAAGGTGACAGTTCAGACTGAAGTTTCTCAAATATGGTTCTTACACATGTGATAGGCCACAATGCATGATGGTCCAAACTGACCAATGTAGGTTACAGCTTCTGTACACTATATTTTGGTGTGCCTCGCTCTGATTTTGTGGTTCACTATGTAGTCAGCGAAACTTACAGTTGAGAATTTGAACAGCACAAATAAAATGGTCAATACACTATATAGTAGGCAAGTGAACACTTCTAATGCAGCCCTGTTCTTGAGCAATGGAACTGTACAGCAATGGAAGATGACGCCAAACAGGAATGCAAGAAGACACATGGTCAAATACACTTAATTCCTACTTTAATTTATCCATTATTTGTTTATATTTGTTCTGAATCCAGTTCAGATGTGTTCAGGTATTGACCAAAGTGATACATCCTCTTTTGTACGTGAAACTTTTGAAACACTGATATTAAAAAAGCACTGTTGCTGTAATGAGTCAGTTTACTTTACACACACAATATTTTACATACCTTAATAGTTAAGTTTATTATTATAATGCTGCAAGCAGTGTTTCTTGTAAGCATTCCAAAATATCGTGACCTATATTGTAGATAGTGATTGTAAGAAAAAT
The DNA here is from genome assembly GCA_026784285.1 of Stomatorhinus walkeri. NCBI lineage: Eukaryota > Metazoa > Chordata > Actinopteri > Osteoglossiformes > Mormyridae > Stomatorhinus > Stomatorhinus walkeri. Next base: position 23,429,088 of record JAODUD010000033.1, on the reverse strand, counting down.
ATCAGGATAGGAAATTTTGGCCAATTTGCCCACCCCTACTCCCAACTCACTTTCCTTCCATAGTCATGTCTCCGCCCTTCACCTTCCCCTCATCCACTAATGTTGTGTGATAAGTGAGATAAAACACTGAGGACAAACATGTCTGTTATTAGGAGATTCTTCACAGTGAGGAATCATGATGTTAAATTCGCAGGTTATAAGACATGAAACAGAACGTTGTCCATGGCAGAACCCCCCTAAAAAAAATTTTGGAACAATTTAATTTGACACTTGCAGAGCCAATTTTATTTGGAAAGGTTATTTAAAATAGTGTTCTTGCAGAAACCTAAGTTCATTAAGGAAATGTTAAAAAGTGTTTTTAAATATCATTAAATGAAGATCGGCAGAATTAGTATCACTTGGTCAGGCTTAAAAAATGGATTGACCAAGGAAAATGCAGTCAGTACATCACTGATTATTAATAATGTTTTTCTTCTTATGTAAAAAACACTTCAAATTATTTTACGTACCAATCTGTCTACACACTCATGAATATTTTATAATCAGTGCTGCTAAAACAACATAATCAGTAAATATTTTGATTCAGAGAAAATGTCTTAATTTTCTTAATTGTTATTATTATTATGTTGCTTTTCTTGTAGTTGTTATTATGATTAAGTTAGAATGATAATATTTTTTACACCCAAATTCATTTACATGCCAATATAAGTTCTTAAAATACATAGTATTTTATCCATAGTTATCTGTCACAGAACCCTGGGTTAGTTATGAACAAACATAACTATCCATTCGTTGTGATGCACATCACAGACGTTCCTGAAGTACAGCTAAAAGCTGTTTATAGTACTTGGGACAAAGTGACTGCACGAGGCATATTTCACATTTATAAACCATTCTTGTTTGATTAGGAAACTCATAAGTAGTGTTCCTACTCTGGTAGGCATTGCTAAGTAGGTCCTTGCATACATTTAATAAAAAGAGAGTGCTTTTTACCAAATTAAATCTAATGAACTAGCAATTCATTAACAAAGATAGAAGCAAATATTCATGTTAATGCTGCAAAATAAAGTGTGTGGGTCTTGCCCTACTGAAAATTATTATTTTTATTATTGTTGTTGTTGATGATGTTGTTGTTGTATGTAAAAATCCAGAAACTGCTTTGGGGAACTGTTTGCTCATTACACAGAGATGCTGTACCTGTAGGATTCATTAGGTGAACCTCTGCTCTCCCCACTGTGATCATGTTTGGAAATGTTCCAGCAACATTTTAAAAATCTCAGCGGGAATTAGAGACAAGCTGGTCAAGAGGTCGTACATATCTGCTCTAGCAATAAACAGAGACAACAATCCCCCACCGTATGGGAAGGTAATTTGCCAAAAAATGAACTATTTTGCAGTATGTATGTCTATTATTATAACTCATTGCATAGGATGACTTAATAAAATGGTAAGTCTCTTTAAAATGTCACAGTGCCTTGTACATCCGCATAGGTTATGACGGCTGTCACAGATCACCATTTCTGTCCCTTTTGGAAATCACCTTTGTCTTTTCTCAACAGCACACATACTTTCTCATGCTTAAATTGTCTTTCTCCTGTAATCTTCCTGCCTTTCAGAAAATCAAAATATTCTTTTGGCATATTTAAGTGTTAGCAAAGACTATGGATTCTATCATCACTAACTGATGATTTTATAACCTAAGCATCAATGATTAAAATGTCTTAAAAATACAAATAAAACGGGGAAAGGCTGATGTGAAATATTCAAGTTGATTGAGATTTGAGTGTGGCATTACAACAGGGCAATATAACTTGTTCTGCCATATTATAAGTGTCTGGTTTATTTGTAAATGCCAACCATACATAAGAAGAAACATTCATATTCAAATTATTTATTTCTTCGAAATTCTTGGGTTGATGTGAGGAGTCTAAATTGTACAAAGGCTGTAATTTATTCCTCCTTTAAAGGTTCCAGGGTCAAAGTATCCTTGCATGTGGCTCTGTCACGTCATGTGCAGTGATTTGGGTGATATTTGGCTTCATTTACCATATATACAAACAAGACAAGTTTCCTAAATGGGCAGGGAGTCACTGGCGTGCACACATGCAAATGCAGAGGTATCTAGTAACATATGCCTGTGCACATATATGCTTATAAAAACCTTATATACTCACAAATCGACTACAGAAGTACGGGACACTATGGGCAGAATTTCACTTTCAACATTCAATCTAATTTGAGATGTTACACTAGACCTCACAAGCCTTCGCTCCTCAGATGTAACACTCCACCTCCCAGGCATGAATTATGAACAGTGTGTATCATTTATCTTGTTTAGCATCAGCACTGTTGAAGCAGTCTACATAAGGGCGACGTAGCCGTCATAAGAATGACATAGGAATGACATAAGAATGACATGACACATGTCATGCACGTTAATGACACATCATTGATGTTTATGACTTTTGTCACAATGTGTCATTCAGTTCCAAAAACCGAATGACACATTATGACAACAGTGAAATTTATGACAACAGTCATAAACATCAATAATGTTTCATTAATGTGCATGACATGTCATGTCATTCTTATGACAGTTACATGTCACCCTTATGTAAACTGCTTCAAGTAAAGTGTTGCCAAATATACTCCTTCTTCACAGTGGCACAGAATAAGCAAAGTTTATTTGTAAATTCCAAAAAGTACATAAAAAGACAAAATAAAAATAACAATAATTAGGTCTCACACACACCAGGGTGCCAGTCATTTCTGTCTGTAATTATTCTCAGAAGAGCTACTTCTCCTAAAGTAGAGCATGTGGTGCCATTAAAGACATTTTCTGTCTTACCTCTGTTATCAGAACTGATGGACCAGTCATTATGCAAAGCACCTGAAGAAGATTTTTTTTAACTACAAAAAAGTAGAAGCACTTTCATAGAAAGTGGAACTGTGCAAAAAGACTAGGCACAGCTCTCTTTGGAGTAGATTCAACTTTATTGTCATTGCAGTGCTCAGACAGTGAATGCAGTTTGGCATCTAATCCACATTGCAAAACAGTGCAAATGTGCTAGAAACAGCCAAACAATATATAGATGTGATAAATAAAGGGAAAAATATACATTTACACAGTGTTATATGTGATATGTGGTAGGTTCTAAATAGTGAGTATATACAGCATCTGTGATTGCAAAATAATTCACAGGAAAAAATGTGTAATGGCATAGTTTATATATAGATATTCATGTATTTGATACATTTCCTTTGTACAAGATCCACCATTTGTTTACTTGCCTGTATGTTCTTCATACTGTGTTCTAGGCTTACCAAAGGTCAAGGAATAGATATCAAGAACCTTAGCTCCAGATCAATTCTCTCCATGACTAACATGACGGAGGATCGTTATGGTAACTACACATGCGTGGCTAGCAACAAGCTAGGAACAGCCAACGCCAGTGTGCTTCTGATTCGTAAGTAATGAATGCATTTACAACCTGCTGGATTGTTTGGATGGGGGGTCGCCAGCGGTATTTGGCTATGTGTCCTTAGAAACAAAGGTCTGAATACATAAACCATGTATATGACACATAAATGTATTTATTTGGAAAAATCTGTTTCGACAACTGGAGATTTGTGAAACAAATTTTTGATGTTTAGATCATAATATTATTCTATATTCAAACCACAGCATTCATATCAGCTTCTAGAAAGCCTCAAACTTATCTTTTCCTGCCCTCTCTGTGTGAAAATTGGCATCCAGAGTAAGTCTTGTGTACATATCGAGCAGAGATTTATTAATGGGTGATTTAGCATTAGTATCTGAGAGCACCAAAACTGTTGTTTGGTAAAGAAAAATCTGTAATGGATTCCTGGTTAAAGTAACGTTTAAGGTGATTTGTCTGCCTATGTTCTTCAGATGTTTGCATGGTGACACGATATATGTTCATTCATTTTCTCATGCCTTTTTCTTAGAAGTTCTTAAATGTTCCACAAATCGAAGTAATGAGCTGCAAAATAGTTAATGGTAAGGGATGAAGCATTTCTCAAAAGAAACTGTAGATTTTTAAGAAACAGAAACATCTCTAGAGTTTTCCTTTTTAAAATTAAACTCCAGCATCCTATGGATATCTATTTTTAGAAAGTAAGTCTTTGGAGATGTCTCACAGGAAAATTCTGAGAAATGTCAATCTAAATTGTAAGCCTTGTATTTGTATTGTAGTGATCTTGCTTGGATCGAATGGAAACAGAACAGAAAAACCAGAGATCTCATTACAATTTTCCCCTTCCTTGGGGGCTCCTTTTTTATGACAACAATAAACTATATTGGATTTTTTTTAATAGTATGGTTTCAAAGGCTATGCAGGCAGTTTCTTGAATTTTCTGGAAGTGAACTCTTAAGCACCTCCTCTTCCCATCAGAGATTCAACACCTCTCACTTTATGACACACTGTAATGAATAAGAAACTCATTCTAACATCCTGTAATGAAAAACGGCAGAGATTTTGGCAAAATCAACACCCACACACAGGTAGAAATGGACGGAAAACTACTTATAGTTATTAATGTTACTATGTTATTCCAGTACCAGGTGATGGATACTGGTACATTGAAAATGAATTCACAGATATAATTTTGAAAGACAAAATGCACAGGCAAAATTGTGTCTAATATATATTGGCATCAAAAATAAAAATAACAAAAAAATCTATAAAAAATTTTATGAAAATATTTCTTAAAAAATTCTATGAAAAATATTCTTCTTAATGTCTTCAGAAGATGAATATCACGCTTCAAATGAATGAATAAGTTAAACAAAATAAAATGTATGGATTTAAATACAAATACATTACACGTAACATTAGCATTTTTTTTAGATTAATAATTAATTAGAAATCTTCCTTAGAAATTTCTTCAGATGACTTAAATGACATCAAACCTTTATTTTTACATTACTTAATACAGTAGTTGTTATTGTTAGTTGTATAACAGCCTGAGTCAGGATTTCAAGTGCTCTTCCATTTCATTTATATACAGTTTTTGATGTTGTAAAGAACATAAAAAGATCCATACTTTATTGTGGCCAACTTGAATTTATTTATTTGTTTGTTTATCTATTATTTTTATATTCAAACATGCTGGTTTGTCCGTGCAAATATCTCATTCTAGTGCTCCTTATATCACAGTATGCATAGTCTTAAAATACTTTCCTGTTATTTTTCAGTGTTATACATAACAATTGTCGCAGTTGTTAAAAATAAGAACTGTATTACTTATAAATCAGTGTGCATCAGAAATAATTTGAATGGACAATTTAATACTAAATTCAAATTGGACTTCAAAGCAAAATTATAATGAAATTTTCTGTGTGTTAGCTCTCAGCCAATGGAGCAATAATGTGTATAATTAATATAGCTCAATTAATGAAATTTAAACTGTATTATGAGTCAAAACATGATTCCGTTAGAAAGATACAAGAGGCATATCATGTTTCTGAGTAGAGCAGGAATATCATTTGTTCATGTATCAAATATAAAGTATTAGTTAATTATTTTAGAAATTAACAAACTGATGATTGATCAAGCCAGAAGTGAAGAAAACCTGAAATATCATATTGTGTTTTTCTTTGAGTCTTTAAGGGGGGGGTTATTTGCATTATATTAAATAAACAATTTGTATTTCGAAGTTTGTGTCAGGTTAAACCAGAGTTTCCACCCTATTGAATTGGCACGAACTTTCAAGAATGGATTTGGTTGGTACTAGTAACTAGTTCTTTGTCCATTTTGTGTTGCACCGCTATTAGAAAATTATGGAGCATATTTAAACCTACATTTCTGTACTTTTAATAAATAGAATTCATTAAATGCAAGTTTTTCTTAAACCTATCATGAATATGATGTAGTATAAGCAAAATGGCATCGTGGAGCTGCTTTCCTCTCATAGCAGCACTTTGTATCGTCATCTACTGTAAGTCATCTATGTGTCTCAGTCAACATCTCTGTTCTTTTCCTGGTTTCCCTGGAACTGCAGCTTCTGTTGCCTTGGACATGTTGTCATGGGATACACAGGAGAAATTCCAGTTGATTTTGCCTTATTGGATTTTCTCTATTAATTAAGGTGTTTGTAATAGATTTACAGGTCTGACACTATTCTGTTTGCACAATGTGGGTGAAATCTGAACACACTGAGGTCCCCAGAGTATCCGCCAGTCTATTTCCACCTTTTCACTTGGTTTTGCACAGCTTTGCACTGTAAGTCATTAGAACAATAAAAGACATGTTGACAGAATTGTGTAAGTGGCCACTGATGAAGGAGCATATATCATTACTATCTCTCATGTGGTCTATGTCATCTTTCCCATCTGATGTTGTAACTGTCAACATTAAAAGCAAAAGATCAAATAGCAAATTAGTTAGCTAATATTCAGTCTCCTGCATGAGTAAACATTATGCAATATCATAGTTTGTTCTTTTTACACCTATTTTTAAATTCAAAGCAAAGCTTTTCTTATAATGCCAAACAATAGTTTATATGGATTGCAATACATGCATAATATAAATAAATAAATATGAATGAATCTACTGATCCAGTGGATCAAATTAAAAGCATAATTTGCCAAGAAATACAGCATGGTTTGTGAAGCATACAGATACCATAAGTCTAACCAGGTTTTATTTTGTAATGAAAGCTAGTATTGCACTAGTAAAGTTAGTAACCTGTATAGCCTTTCCTCAGTTTTGAATATCATTCAAATAAAATCCTTGATTTGGCAGCAATATACTTGCATATGGCGCTTTTCCACTGTCATACAGGAACCGGCCCATACCTGAGCCCTACTGCGAAGAGAGGCTAGTTACAGCACGCTTCCAGTTCCCATCGATTTTCCACTGCAGAAGGTGGGCTTGGTAAAGGCATTGCCGGGTTTGGAGAGCAGCAGCTACGTAAAACTGAAGAGATGCTTATTTACATCATGATTTACTATGTACAGTTATTTTTTTTTTTACTCTGCACTAGTTTCCACTAACATGTTTGTGAGAATCACCATGTCATGTAAGTAGCGTAAATTCGCCTGTGTAAATTTGCTTTACAAATAAATTCATTCCGTTCAGCTGTTCAAATGTACTTATTTAAGTAGTTTGTTGGAAATCAAGTTTTGAGTTTTCGGGAATACATGGCTATGTGCGATAATAATCCCTGCGCAGGACATCGATACAGTACATCCATGCATTTCAATTAATCAGATCAGTGATGCAACCAGTTCAGTTTGTTCAGTGCAGTAACGGCTCAGGTACAGCTCACATACTTTGCAATGGAGAAGCGCCAGTTTACAGTATGGGTCAGCTATGGCTCAGTTCTTGGTGGCAGTGGAAAAGTGCCCGTTTACAGTATGGGACAGGTACAGTTCAGTTCTTGGTGGCAGTGGAAAAGCGCCAATAGATTGAAGTTAAAATAGATGAAAATAACACTAAATTATTACAGTTGGGAAGAAAACACATATATTTATCTGTGTTTTTAACAACACAGATACCGTACGATGGGAATACCTTCCAGGTCTTGTAGTACAATACTTTGAATGAAATAGTAATATTTGTTTCCAGTAATTGAGCTACTATTGTAGCAAGAAAAGAAAAAAAAAAGAATATGGTGCTCATTAGACATAGATGTGTTTGTACTTGAATGTTACTCGTCTTTGATTTCCCTGAAAAATAAATTTTTTCATACATGCTTCTTGTAACAGTATTTCATTTTATGGTGGTCGTGATTCAATGAAGAAAAATGAAACCACTCACAAAGTACATAATGAAATTTCTGCCTGCATAATGCATTTGTCTTACAAGTAAAGATAGACGATGTCACACAAACACTTGAATAGTCTGTGATGGAAAGCCCTACGGGATGTGAGCATTTCTTATAACTAATCTGATATACAAGAATAACTACATGAAAGATATATTATTTTTCATACAGAAGGATTTAATGGAGGGTTTATGATCTTGCTTATATTTCTGGTATTAACATTCAGTTTTCAGAATTAATAAGCAGGAAACACACAGTCAGTATATAGACTTTTTATCATTGTTATTATTATGATCATATTTTATTATTAAAAAATTTATTATATTCATGTAAAATTTATTATTATTCCTTACTCTCTTGATGTGTAGGACATTAATTCAAATAGGTTATTTAGGTTTTTTATACCTTGCTGAATGGGTCTCCTTTAAAATCTTTAGGAGGTTGAATATGTGCATGGTAATTATTTGGCTGATTATGTAAAATGTAATGAAATCTTTGATTAAAACGCTGCCCTTACCCAGTGAACTTAACAGAGCTATAGACCATTAAAATCAGTAAATATCTGAGTTTTGTCATTTGAAGTTTCGCGACCCTGATGAGCTGGAGATGTGGACAGTTGAAAGTATAGAGCCTGTTAGGTGAAGACCGGGCCGTCTGGGTGCCATTAGGGGGTCAGAATCACATAATATTGTCTGTAATATTCATGCCACCGCACAGGCATTTTGTCACAGGAGATCATTCAGTTGTATGCAGTGTAATATAAAAGGAAGTTTTGGGTGCTGGAGGCATATTAATCAGAAAGTAACCGAAGCTGAACTCATGAATATTCATCAGTATGCATTATTACCTTCAGAATTTCTGCACAGTACTTCAGTAAATCAACAGGATTTAAAGAACTTTTACAAGCCATTCTGACTTGTAAAACTAAGAAGTCTTCAATAGATGGTGTCGAACTTGTTACGAGTTAAGCTGAAACGTATTTTATTTTATGACAGAAAATATATCCTACAGCAGCAGTGGTACTACTGCACAAGCGCACATAACACTCCACATGTGTGTCAGAATGACCTGAGGTTGCAGTTTATGGCTGTTTCATAGGACACAGTGTGAAAATGTGAATGCCTTAAACAGACCGTAAGAGCTGATACAGAAGAGGTGATCACTCAGAGCTCTCCCTTCGCTGGCAGGAAACCGAGGTCTCCAGACACAAATGTGTTTTTTATGTTTTCATTCCCTGTCTTGTCTCTGCATGCATGGTTTTCTTTTGCGTCTCCATTATGTTAATAATACATGAATGTCCTCTTTTTTCCTTCTTCCCCCTTTTGTTTCCTATAGCAATTATTGAACCCACCCCAGCTAGTCCAGTCTCAAGCCCAGGTCAGTATATGGTAACATGCTGTACGCAAAAAAAGCAGTATTTTTGGGACCTCTGCACACTAACTTGGAAAAAAAACTTTCCTCTATTCGAATGTTCTTTCCTGATTGGCTGGGATGCCTGCTGGTGTACAGCTTTGTGTGCCCTTTATGAATTGATTTCCACTTTTTTCCCCTTTAAGTTCCTCTCCGTGTGGGCAGGCGTTTCATTGCTCACTTCCCCACCGAATCCCTCTCCCACAGAGTTATGTGATGTAATCAGTGTAACTGTCATTTGTGGCTCTGAGACCGATGCTTTGTAAAGGCTGACAGCTTCCTCTGGCTCTGTCGTTCTTTTTTATGCTTCGTGCAATCTGCATGAAGGGCAGGATATTGATACAAAGCTATAGTAATTTTGCTGTTTGTTCTGTTTAGTTGGTCTTGTGCAATTTTTCTTATAAATGCAGCTTTTGCTGCGGGTGAATCATTTTGTTCATATATATTTTTTTGCTGTTGTTTACTATTACACTGCTTAAAAAATATCCAACTATTGTTATCACTCTGTCAGGCAACCTCTTTACTTGTTTTGTTTTTAATAACTTGCAAAATGTATCCTCTAAACTCATTACATTGTTTTGCTTAATGCACAATATACACATAATGCACAAATCAACATAGCAAGCAATGAAGAATGGAAATGCATCAGACACCATTATAAGATGTATCATAGATTTACCAGCCTTTGCAGTGTCCTATTCTAACAGTCCCCAGCATTCTTTCAGTATGTCCTCTGGAATCTCTTACCTATTTATTATATTCTTTGAAATGAATATAATTATCCATTGGGTTCTGTGAAATTGCAAGTGAAGAATCGGTTCCCTGGCAGTATGCAAACCTTAGCTTTCATTTGGTTTAATGCTTGCAGAACAAATAACAATTTCATGGTTTAACGCAACACTGCAGTATCAATTTTTGAGATACACTAACTCAACATGCCTCTGTTCTCCTTTCGTTTTCTTCCAAATGGTCTTTTCGGCTAATTTTGTTCTTGCCAAACTACTTCAGTAAGTAAAAGTATTAGTCTTGCCAGCAGACTTCACCCTCAGTGTAATATGACAGTCAGTTACTTGTGGTTATATTTTTACATTTATATACGGCATACATATCTGTTTATGCATGTAATAATTATTAACATGTGGCAAACCTGTGAAATAGATGGTTTCTTAGTATGACTGATTTTATGAAAAGGATGTACAGGAAACATGTCAAATGATTATTTTAATATATTTCATACTTACTATTTATAGTATATTTAAAGTTACATTTACATAAACAGAAATAACCTCCATTTTAGGAACAGTACTTTCATGTCACTATAAGTATTGTCATGTAAATGACTGTGTTTCTTAAACACAGTAATGGATCATTTAAAAAAAACAAAAAAATAACAATAACATAATAAAAGCATTAGATAATTAATATTTAATAATGAATATACGTATGATGTTAAAATCATTGTCTACAGCCGCCCTTACAAATCATGAAGCAGCACTTAATGGCATTCTTCCTTGTATTATAATGTTATGTTGTTGCTGATTAATCTTTCATTACTGTATGCAAATATGGGAGTACTCTAGGATTTGCGGTTGTCAGTACAGTATAAATTCTTAAGCTTTTCAGATGCAGTGTCATTTATACTGCAAGGGAGGACAAATGAAAGAAGGATGTATCTAGAGATAGCAAGCTTTGGGTCCAAACGTCATTACCCTGCTAGGGAGACCTTTCATAATTGGCAAGGTGAACTACAACCGCATATGGAGATGACCTTTAGCCAGCGGTGAATCACGGTGACGGTACGCAGAGTGCTGGATCACAATGCTACGGAAGCATTCCAGTGACCTCCTTCCAAACTGCCGTGTCATTCCCCTTTTCGTTCTACCATTCCTCATAAATTGTGAGTTTGTGCAATACCTGTTGTCATAAAATTTCCATAAACTCACCCAGGAGAAAATTATTCCTACAGCAATATTGGTAGGCCTCACAATTATTTCTGATTTTGATTATTTTTCCTAAAAAATATAACATGCCCATAAATATTTTTGGAAAAGATGCTATGTGAAGGACCATTTATCGGTTGCCATGATTCTAGTTGACTCTGACACCTCATGTAAAACTAAATGATTTATGTTACAGCTGAAGGTTTGTGGCTTTTGTTCATAAGCAGGGATGACCCATGTTAATAAATCTGTTGTCAAGTATAGGATGCCTGATATTGCACCCTTTTAGGATGAAATGTTTCACTCATGTCTCAGAACCATGTAGTCAAGCCATAATGTGACATGGTTGAGGGCTGCCATGACCCATGACTGTCTGCTTTAGACTGAAAATAGTGTCTTTGGCAGTCAAAATGGACCAAAGGCAATAAGCAATTTTACCCATGAAAAACCATTTAACAGAGGGACAAGGATCCATCAAATGAGTTCAATTTGTAAACTGTCATTCAAATGAAAATGCTAACTTCTATCACTTAAGAGCTAGGTCAAGTGGTACTACGATGGGTTTAACTGCTTAGTCAATTTCGTGATGGTTTTATGAGTTTGATTCTCTAACAATTGGAATGTCCTTTACAAGTTTAACAAACACAATTACAGTAGCACAGCATCAAACATTGTTAATGTCTGCCCTGAATTTTTTACTTTTACTTTGACTCTTTTCATTCTTTTAATCACTTGCTTTATCTCGTGGTGCCTGGCAGAACAGAATATGCACTGTACTGATAATAATGTGACAATTGTAAAATAAATAATTTCAGTTAATTAGAGATAACTAATGCAGCCAAGACGACTAGTCAGGTCACATCAGCATTGCTGTATAGAGCAGTATATATATGCAGAATCATAGTTTCAGATATATTTCCCCGCAAACTAATTTTTATGTAAAATTTTATCCTGCTCAACAGAAAATTGGGCTGGGACTTAATGAGTACATGGGGATAAAAGCCAATTTATCGATATCTGAGTCAAAACAAATAATGAAACGGGAACAGAAGGCGCACTGTTACTGAAATGGTGCATGCTTGGCATCCAGGCAAGCACACGCCCGTCAGAAGTTGCTCACAGGCCATGAAGCAGCCCATACCGAATCCTCAAACTTCATTCGAAGCATATGGTGTAGCATATGTCATCTGTCCACATCACTTGCATTCTGATCATTATTACAGTTGCCCGCTTTTACATACTCAAGCTTCAAAAATCAGCTCCGCCGCACTGCTGCTGCCCTATGCTTGCCCAGTTCATCCACAAATTCAGTTCCTTTCCATCCACTGTCACATTGCATGTATATAATAATGTGCTTTTCAAGTCTCTGCACGTCCTTCACTCTGCCTTCTAGAGCGTGTGCCTCGCCATTAACGGATGACCAGTATGTCAGACAGCTGTTTGGAGAAATGTCGTTCTGAGGACAGGAACCTCTGTGTCGCTGTTTGGAGTGAACAAGCGTGATTTTCTGCCAATGCGCTGCTCCGTCAGGCACTCCTCTTCAGGATGTGCTGAAATGTCTGGCCAGTGCCAGCGGCTGTTAGCTAGTCACCTGGCTTCTGAAATCCAGCAGACTCTGTGACAGTGACAGGCGGACAGTGCAGGAAGAGCAGAGATTGAGTTTGAGCTGAATATCAGCACTTCATTACTCACAGTGCCTTTCGCCTACTCCTCATCTCCTGCTTTCGTGCAAGAGACAATCGGGGGGAGAAAAGAGCTTTTACAATGGCCACAGAAGGTGTCTCCTTTGTCTGGAACCTGGCTGTGGAATTTGACAGTTTAGAGCAGTTGGCCATTTTGTTTCTCCATAAGAGGTTATTAGACTACAGCTCCATTGTGCATAGTCTGCAGTGATAACAGGCATCATTTTTATCTGCTGAAAGTGAATTTTATCTTGCAGGACGACAAGCACACATTATACTGTCATTGCTATGCTCTCCTGATTCCAGTACTTAAAAAAAAACTTAGTGTAATATACTGCTTTCATAAAACAGATTATCTGTCAGTTATAGAGTACAAAGCATTCTTAATTCTTATACAGACCATTATAATGCATTCTGAAGGTATTTATAGTACACCGTAGACAAGAGCAT
>JAODUD010000033.1:23388814-23400719 GCA_026784285.1 Stomatorhinus walkeri | reverse complement strand
AGGGCACAAAACATAGACAGTTTGGGTCCATGTCCAGGAAACTCCCCAGACCTTAATCCCATTGAGAACTTGTGGTCAATCCTCAAGAGGCGGGTGAACAAATAAAAACCCATAAATTCTGACCTAGTCCAAGCATTGATTATGCAAGAATGGGCAGCCATCAGTCAGGATTTGGCCCAGAAGTTGATTCACAGCATGCCAGGGTGAATTGCAGAGGTCTTGAAAAAGAAGGGCCAACACTGCGAATATTGACTCTTTGCATAAACTTAATATAATTGTCAATAAAGGCCTTTCACACTTATGACATGCTGGTAATCATACTACATTATACCACAGAAACATATGACAAAAAAATCTACAGACAATGAAGCAGCAAGCTTTGTGAAAACCAATACTGGTGTCATTCTCAAAACTTTTGGCCACATCTGTATATGATGTCTATGATATTTGCATAGTGTCCAAGTCACCTAATATCCTGTTGGACAAAATGTAACCTGGACATATGTCGAATAAAATTTGGGTTCCCCCAGATCTCTCAGTCAGGGGTTAATTAAGGTTTAGTTCTTTCAAATGATACTTGAAAGAGAAAGGTGTTTATTTGTAATGTTTTTTTCTTCGTTTACATTCAGTCTGTTCAGCGTCCTCTACCCTGGCCAGGTAGTGGCATTCTTCCCAGTGTTCACTTGGGCATTTCTTAGTTTAGAGTTTAGTTTTTTAATTTGAGTGTGATTTAGGATCAGAATGTTATAATGATTTTCTTTGCAATGATGTTTACGGTTATACATGTTTATTATAATAATTATGAACACTTAAATGTAATATTGGTTTATGGTTTTCATAACCTCAGCAATAGTTTATCGAAGAACACTTATATTACCACTTTAATATCCTAAAAGTAGAAAATAAAAACTGGATGGTTACTCCTAATTCCACTTTTATTTGAATAAAAATTCATATAATCTTGCTGCCTCAAGGAATACATGTACAAATGCAAACACGTGGGTCATTGCACTAACTCTAACCCTAGTTTATGTGTCTTTGTGTAAAGTGCCATCACTATAGAGTGTAATGCAACTTCCTAAATTCCGTGGCTGTTTGGAATGATTACTGGAGTCGACTACCAAATCAAGAGCAAGAGTTCCACAAGAATGTACCACAAAGCCATGTGCAAGTTATTAGTACACAATTTATGTTTCTGATATGAGTGAGCGTCATTAAATATTCAATTAAATTTCTTGGTCAACAGTGAAGTGTCCAGTTAGGTGAAAAACATGGAAGACACATTATGGAGCTGCGTTGAAATGTAAGCTTAATAATCTTAACACTCACTTTTTGTATTCGTATAGTGTTAAAACCCTAAAATGTTTATGTTCCGTGCTAAAACTGTATTGCATTCTGAGCTAAATTTAAAAATCTACATCAAAATTGGACTGTCGATTCTGTTTTCACACAGGCGCTTTCAACCTGAGGCAAAAAGGCAGCTATGTTTGTACGTCAGTTTCAAGCAGTGGAAAAGCTGAAAACTAGGTCCTGCTAAAAACTGTTCTGATTATTTAGACATTGAGCTGAAATCTTGACCCTTGGGACAAAAGTTCAATCTGAAACATCGGGAAAAAATATATGCATGTCAAAATCTACATGTGGCAGTGCTTGGAACCAGATTCTGGTCTCAAGTATTCTTTACAAAATGGATTAAACGCCTAAAATCGCAACAAATAAGGGAATTCTACTTGATATGTTGTTGAATGATTATGCATTCTCAGTTTCTTTTTCAGTTTTTTTATTGCCAAGCAGCAAACTGAGATCCAGGCTGATAATATCTAATGATGGAAAAACTTAGTTACAGTACTAATTTCTGACCTTGGTGGAGTACGTGCAGCGGGAATCTTGTCCAGACGTGTAAATAACAATTTCATTACTAACACTCCAATTGCCACATGCAGGGTTCAACACATGTGTGAGTCACCTTAGTGCCGCCTCCAGTCCATTCGCCTCAGACTTGGCTAGTGCAACTGTGAAAGCGGCCTATGTGGTGCTGGAGGCAGAGCACAGGGAATTCTGTAAGATATTTACTCTTTGAGTTGTTTATTTCTTGGTTTGTACATGCCTACTGTGAGATTAGATTTTCATAGTCTGTCCTTTTCTTTGTATGTTGACATTTTAGTGATTGATGTGTGGTTGGAGATGAATAACAGAGCTTTTTTAGGGGTGAAATGAAACTGTCATTCAAACTATATGGGAAAATAAAGGAAATCAGTTATTAAGTTGGATTCTCTTACTTTGCATTTACTACTTTAAAAAAAAACCAGAAACTGATTTATAGGATACTGTTCATTTATAATTGTGGTGGTTATATTATAGGGTAGAAAAAAATGTAATTCATGTAGGGCTATGGCAGTTGTAAATTTAGCTCTCATTTATTTAATTTTATTAAAGAAGTGTTTATCATATCAATTAAATTAAACACAAGGCTGTCCTTGTTTAAGACATTTGGTTGGTTTGGGTATCTCAGAGGCAGAGTCTATTGTACGACAACAATGCATCTTAGAAAAGGAAGCAATTATTTGCCACTTTTACAAAACATTGCAAGCGTTCATGGAGTTTAGAACACAATGGTGTTTTGTCTGAGCCCACAGGTTGCAGAGAGCTGACAAGAAAAGCCTCTACTTAGCAAAGACGCTTCGACGTTTCACTGAGCACGTTGGCAGCTAAATCACATAATTATCTCTTGCTACAAATAAAGGCGTGTTTGCTCCAGTGAATGAAAATCTGCTCTGAATGGACCTGTCATATAGGAAGAAGTATAGCAAAAACCAGCAAGTAAATCTTAAATCGAGAGCATATTCTTTTCAGTCGGGCTTATAGCAGAGGCATTTCCGAAGAAGGAGGAACTGACATCAAGTACCAAAGCTAACTTTAAAAAAAAAAACAAATATTTTTGTTTTTTGTTAATGGGATCTGAAATGAAAAGGGAGATAAATTCCTCAGCCTGAAGTTGTCTTCTGATAAAGACGTGACACCTAACTTCCAAATGATTAATTCGGTTTTCAGAGTGACAAATCATTCAATTAAAATTTACAAGTGCCTAAACGCTGTCCGACCTGAAATAGCTGCACTTTTCGTGGATCAGTTTTGAAGAAGGCGCGTCGGCCCCCACACAAAGCGACAGCGTCGCCTTACAGTAGCTGCTCCGCCTTATTCCCCACTTCAGTCATGTGTCTTCTGCAGTGTCAAGTCCTTTTACATCGAAGAAAAAGAAGAGAAATGTGGGCCTGTATGTGAGAGAGATTTCAATCAAATTGAAAGGTGGAAGCAATTTTCATCTGGAAATTTTTTTGAACTCTCTCCAAATCATGAATAGTCAATAAAGCCTGAAGTTCTGAAAACACTCTTGAGACAGAGCAGCTACTGGCAACAACACTGAAGTAGTGGAAGCTTTTCATGGACTTTGATGGCTACTGAAAGATCTTGACATCTTTCACGGATGTACGTACCTAATCATAGCACAACTAGATGATTTGAAAGAAAATGGAAAATGTTACTTTCAGCTAGGGTCGTTTTATGATTTTTGTTGTATGTGTTTGTCTTATTCAACTATCCCTTTTTTGAAAAGTATACGAAGCACATTTTCATCATTTATTTCTATATGTTACACAATGCTTAACTTGCACTATTATATTTAACTTAATTTGCACATATTAGTTTTTGTTGGTTTAGAACAGGGGTAACCAGTCTCATCCGTACAGGGTGTATATGGGTTTTTGAGATAACCTGTAGGTCAGCTGTTCAAAGCCAGGTGTGAGGACTCTACAGCCAATCAATCTTATAATTAGTAATCTAATAGATGTAGTAGTCACAGCAAAAACCCACATATAGAGCGGCCCTTTCTGATTTAGATTGACCACCCCTGGTTTAGAATGATCACTTGATTTATGAATTATGAGTCATTAAAAATAAAGAAACATGACTAATAAGACTGGATTGGTTTAATGGATGCATAAGTGGGTTATGAAGGACATCCTGATATTTTTTTAATATAAAACATAACCAAACTAAGTTGTCTTTGCCTTTAAATTGTTATCATTATGTAAACATGTTGCAGGCCTAAGCATTTAGCACCGTGCATTCCCCCATGTCCCAGATGTGCTTTTTCTTAAGAGGTGGTGATTATCTATTGAGTGCTGATGTGCCACAGCTGTTCTTGAAGCCAGTTGATTGGTGTTTGTTTTGTAGTGTTCTAGAATGCATTTCTTGCCAAATTGTACTACTTCCTAAAAAGCATATGTTGTCAATAATTATTCCAATGTACTATTACATATTTAATTTTATCAATAAACTAAAAGGTAATTGTATGGAATAAGGTTATTTATGCATGTATGAGTATGAGTGCATAATTGAAATTTCAAGGATTTTAAATCTAATGAATTTTTCCTTGGAATTAATATTTCCTTACTCATTATTTATGCTTGACCTCTGCCAGGCCCATTTTCTGGGCACCATACTGGAGATCCTGGCAGCTGAGGAGCTTTCTAGCAGCTGGAAACTCTCATCTTGCAGTTGCCTTACCATTCTGTGAGAGTTGGGACTTAAACATATACCCCCACTGTAGCAGGATTAAAACTGTTACCCCCTGCTGTGTAACAAAGCCAATTATGTTCTGGTGCTGCAGTCAGAATCAGCTGACGCCATTGGCCATGCTTAAAGCACCGTCTCGGCTATGGGAGAATAAACATGGTTATGAAGGGCGCCAAAAAAGCCGTTACTCTAAGCCAGACATTGGGACCCCTGGCGAGGAGCTTGAACATAAAGGTAGGAAGCAGCTCCTGCCTGAAGTCACGGAGCTCGACAGCACTCATATCAAGGCGAAGTACATGTGTCACTGGCAGGGATGGGCTATTTATGCGATGGTGTCAGACACTGATAGTGTCAGTGTGCCTGAGAGGATAAGGCAGCAAAAGAAAAGACAGGATTTGGGAGCAGTAAGGCTTTTTGTGTGAGCCCAGAAATCGTCGCTACAACTTGATGGAGTTTTGTCACTTTTCCGTCCTTATTCTGCTTATCTATAAAAATTGCATGTATTCACCATTCTGTCAAATCATATGCACGATATTAGCATATCACTCCCAGTTATAGTAAGTGTGGCAATCTTGTATTTTAGCATTTAACTTGTAATTATCTCACTGTATAATCATTGTCTGTATTCATGTTGTTACTAAAATTTACAAATTTGCATTTTACATTAATGGCTTTACAGTGAGAAAGGACTATAATGCTATATGTTCACTATGTCAGCTGTAAGCCCACATCTGATGGATGTGAATAAGAGCATAGTTATTGGATTTTATGCAGCAAAGAAGTCGTCTTTGTGGAGAGCTATACGCCTGTTGAGATTACTTTATTACCGTCACTCTGAGCACCATGTGAAGGTGAGACTCGTTATACTATTGCAGCTGCAGGGGAATGTCGTATTCTCAGTTCTAGGAATGCTTTAATCCAGCAGTATATGAATTTGTTTTTTCTAAAATAAACTCCCACGATTTCAGGAGCCAGTTCTCAATTTTAAAGTAAAGTAGTAGCTTAACAGTTTGCATGTGGTTGTCCAGGATATTTTTGTAGTATTTTTAAAATAATTATTATACAAATATGAATATTTGTACTCTTGGCAGTTTTTAAAACATTTTAAATGTTTTGAAACATAAGTTTAGTATTTAATACATTTGTTTTAAAGAAGAAAACAAATATATCAGACATTCTTGGATTTGCTTTATATTATTCTGGAAGAAGATTTTCTCCACCCAAGCACTGCAATATAAAATAAACACTTGAGTGGACATAACTTACTCCAAGACCCAGAGATTTCTTTTTTCCTGTTGATCCTCGGGGATGTGACAGCAAGGCAATGAACATAAAAAATGGAAGAAATTCACTGCCTTCCCTGATATAATAAAAAGGCGCGAAGGGCCCTGATACAATATAAGACAAAAATATGGTGGGAACCTGTTAACAGTGAAATTAAAAAGCATGATGCGGCACATTGGCTGAACCGCCCAATAGCCAGAGGAATTAACTGTTAAAGTATTCCGAAATCGGCTAGCTATTATACCAGATCCTAAACATCAGTACCTAATAAAAATCTCATCTAAGGTTGCGGTGTGATGGTAACGATGGTTTAGTTACGTGATCTTTCAACGATCTTTCAATGACTTATCCAGGGTCAAGGGGAGCGTGTAACCTGTCCAGGGAAGCAGAAGGCGTGGTGTACCCTAGGTGGGGGAGCCAGTCCATTTCAGAGCATATCAGTATAATGGCTAATGGGGTGGGAATGGGCTAACATGCTGGCTCACTGGAAGGTACTGTAAGCCTCACACTGCAGAGTTTGAATGCCCACTCTGTCCTCTTTGTGCATGGAGTTTGCATGTCCCCTTGCACGTTTCCTATAGCTAGTCCACCATCCTTCCGCAGTCCTAAGATGAAGTCTTAGGTCTTTAGCTAAATGACATCTTTATGTAACCCTGCAGTGCCTAGGTTGGGCTCCAGTTGTCACCCTTGCCAGAATGGATGGAAATATAAGAAATAATAATTATGTTCTATATCATGATTGCTAATCCTACTGTGAATGTAGTAACTTCCATTATTCAACTTGCAAAAAAGTCCTTGTACTTATTCCATTTCTAGTTCAGTATGAATTCCTTGTTCTCAGTAGCCAATGTTTGCTAATTAAGAAGTCAGTAACTTACTATGATCACCCTCTTTTTTGAGTTCAGAATGGTGTGTGGGAGGAGGTGAGTCTGCCTTTTGCGTTACACCCCACTGCAAATTAACTTAGCGACGATTTGCCCATTTCTCTTGAAATGTGTAGCTTATCTCTCTCCAGCCGCTTGGGGAGCATCGACAGCAGCTTTAACGTGCTACCAGGGAGCCTCAGCTTGCCTTCATCTGCGCCGTAGGTGACGGGCTCATCACAGGCCGTCCATTCTCTTATTTTAGTAGTACAGCCAATGTCATGCGACTCCAGTCTCTCTCAGACTTTATTGTGGTCTTACACTACATTTGCTGTTTTATTTTATTGGCCAAATAACTTGCTACCACAGTTACTGTACTAGCAAAGATAATTTTAAGGCATCTCTTTCATTGATATTTTAATGAATGGTTAATAATCCTGCATACAACAGAGACAATTTTAACGCTGAAAAAAGCATGGATGTGTGAAATACTGCAATACTCAGTATTTATTATTCTTCAATGCCACTCAACTGAATGCAGTTTAATCTTTGTCTTTCAGCTGTTCGTTTTCATTTTCTAGCAATTAACTTTTTTTTTGTTTTCTAGCAGATTATCTGCCATTCCAGCTGTAATTCAAATGTTATACTGAGTGCTAAGATTGATGAGCACTGCTAATCCATGGTTTCAAATGCCTTGCATCTGAAGTCCAAATAGGGAGAGACGTAAACAAACATAAACACTGACCCTCAATGACAAAGAGTAAAAACAGTGTGTAGTGACAAAGACTAATCACACATATATCTGGCAGAAGGCATACTTGTGATGTATTAAGTGCAACACATTTTTCAGGGAAACACTTTGGCCTTATTCATATGCAGATCTCTACAGCTATAGCGCTAAAGTGATAAATGGGAGGCGTTTGGTAATACGTGTATCGTAATGTGTATTTAGTTAGCAAAATCAATGTGATGACATTTCTATGTCACAGTTTCATGTCTGTTTTATGTAATTAGTCTATCCATCCATCTGTCCGTCCATCTTCCATAAACACTGTGTGCACATAATTATTATGCAAAATATAATACAACCCCAAATGTAAAAAAATATATAAAAATAAAAAAAGGAAGCCACAAACTTCAAACATATACGACCTTTTAATCTTCCAGCCCTTTCGAGACACATTCTTCTAATTCCTTTAATAGGACACATCACATCTGTTTGTCAACCAAATACATGTCAATGAAGATCACACTGTCAGGTGCATTTTTAAACATCTTATAGATGCTTTCAGTATCTGTCATTGAGTATTTGCATGGCCTCTGCATCTTAAAGATATCAAGCGGAAAAATGTCTGTTATGACACTCCTGTCATATATGTGACATTCTCAAGTATGGAAGCAATTTTCTTTATATAAACTCAGGTATTTATATAACAAATAAACACATAGGTGTATAATTTTTGCTTTTTCTTTCAATTATTGTACATGTACAATACTGTGCAAAAATCTTATGCAGTCAAGAAAATGCTTAATGCTATTTATCTGGGTAGTAAATAGAGATGCACCGACCATCAATATCAGCCGATACAGCAACAATCAGCCATCGGCCGATGGTTAAAAATATTTTTAATTCCCTTTAAATTATATATATATATATATAATTCCCTTTAAAATAGTGACGCAATGAAGAATATGAAGAGTTTCTGAAAAAACACATCCATTCCATTAAAGGCTCCAGTACTACCCAATAACATTAGTCCATCAATAATGCATGCATTTCATAAGAAAACAAAATTCAGTACAGGCTGTGCGAAATCAAAAGATATTAATTGGAAAATTATGAAGTTCATCATAGTTGATGATCAGCCCTTGTCTGTGATAAATGTTATAGATATATAAGATGTATTCAGTCATAACATATAGTGCACTGGAATTGCTGATGTAGTCCAGACTTTTTCATATTTTTAGAATGTAAATAATTTATTTTTTAATTTATTTAGGTGGATTGTCCCATTAAACTTACTTAACCAGAACCTCCCAAACAACTGGTATCGGTATCAGCTATCAGTTTTGGCCAGAAATGTCCTTATTGGTGCAGCACTAGTAGTAACTGTATGAATGAATAAGTAGGTTGATAGGTAGGTAGACAGTTATCTTGTCACATAGCTAGATGAACACGGGTTCAGTTACCAAATTTCCCCTCAGGGGCACCCCAGCCATTCCAGGTTTTAGTTTAATTTCACAACCAGCTCAGTTAATTAATTCATTTAATTAGTTAAATAGCTCAATGCGGTATTGTTTAACCAAAAATGGCATACTGGTGGTCGAGTCAAAAAATACATTGGTGTATTGGATGCCTGCTGTAAACACTGGGGTGACTTTAGGAGAAGTTTTAAAACAGCTAAGCTGACACAGTTTGACAGACATAGTATCATACTTTTACACCAACATGGAGATAATATAAACATCATGTTCTTTGATAGCCTACGACATTTACACAGTATTCTACCAATTGATGCATATGCACAAATTTACCATAAATGGTTTGAACTGTAGGTGCACCAAGCTTCTGAGGAGTATACTAATAAACCTACTTATTTCTGTTTCAGTGCATCTCTTTTTAGTAATCAATTTGTTTTGAGATGGTCTGGAGGAAAACAGAGTGTGATAAGGCAGAGCTCAGTGTGAATAACCAGCATATTGCAAATCATTCATAAACACTCACACAGCTCATTGTCCCCATTTTAACAGAACTCCATTACTGCTCCACCATAGAAAAACTCAGACAAGATTTTTTTACCAGTGGAACTGCTAATCAAACCTGCAAGAAGGCAATATTAAGCCAAGCCTAAACATTGCCAAACATCACGGGAGAAGATGGCAAAATAATTATAAATGTAATAAGTGAATAGCAATATCTTGCTTCAGTTCAGACAATGAAACACTTCATTCAATTATGGATAAGATACATTATAAATATATCATACAGAATATAAATGAATTTTACAGTTTGTGAACACTCTTATTTCCCATGTGCTGCACTGGGTGTAACAGAAACTCTCCCAGAAAAAGCTTTACAATTGGAAACTATTGGTTGGAGTTTTTAAGAAGAATTAGTCCATGATATATAAAATTGGGAATTCTCCAGGCTCACTGTAACGTTTTAATTAGCATGGATGGAGGGTACACTTCTTTTCGACTTATTTATTCATATTTTGTTTTAATTTACCTTTTCTAAATATTCAGAAATTGATTTGGGCCTTGAATAACACTGCAATTTTAATGTTAAGGATCGCATTATAATGAACTAAATATTTTGTACTTAAGTACTACAACTCTGTAGCAACCTTACTTTTCTTAAAGGGGAAAAGTGATCAGAATGTCCGCTCTGTCTGTACTGATGTGCCTTTGTCCTAATGTGAACAAGGCAGTATTTGAAATATTATTACAATAACCTGCAGTGACACAGCATATGATGGCAAAGTCTTGTTTTTACAGTTTGGTCTTGTTTAATGTTCTGAATAGGTTTAATATGAACTGGTTTAATTAAAAATGAAGTAAATATAATGAATATAATATTTTAGCCATGTACTGCAGTGAGATGCTCGAGTTGGGAGAACGTTTGTCTGGGATAAGCAGAAGGTAGAAGCGAAGATGGTCTCTCAAATTACAGCCTCATTTAAAAACCTCTGCTCGGGGATTCAGGAACGAGTTATTGACTTTTTAATCAGATTGGAAGGCATGCTGGTGT
Organism: Stomatorhinus walkeri; assembly: GCA_026784285.1. Classification (NCBI taxonomy): domain Eukaryota; kingdom Metazoa; phylum Chordata; class Actinopteri; order Osteoglossiformes; family Mormyridae; genus Stomatorhinus; species Stomatorhinus walkeri. The sequence continues at coordinate 23,390,246 of JAODUD010000033.1, read as the reverse complement.
TTATGTCGGATTTGTCTTACTCCCTTCGAGCAGTTTGTGTATCCAGTGCTGAATATAAATAGAGATCATGCTTCATTTGTATCAGATGGTTAGAATAACTGGTAGAGCTCCATAGGCAGATAAAGACATGGCATGACAAAACGTTGGTAATGAAGCATATTGGTAAGCTAGCATTTTAGTGCGGCATTCAGAGGCTGTGCTGTCGGTAGCGTTAGCAAATCCAAAGACGTGTCTTCATACACCAACTTCCATGGAAGACATAAGGTCACCAAATGACAATTAAGGGCTCTGAGCTTCTCACTCAAAACCAGCAAGAAGATCTGTTTGGGGAATAAATAACATCACATGGTACATGTACAAAGCGTATGTCACATTAGCAACTCCATTTACTGCTTGCAGGTACCTGCCAGAAGAAATATGCTTCAAAACATGGATCTAAATATACCCTGTACAGTAATATTTCATATAATCTATCCTAATTTAACAGAGAAGCAGCTTAAGTAATGAAAATGTTACAATGCAGCAGAATTCATAGGAAATGAAGGAAGCCAGCTAATTAATTTAACTTTTGAAATATTATTAATTGCAAATGAATATTTAAAAGATTTTTTTCCATTTTCTTTTGTTTTATTACCAGGTTACTTACTATTTGTTAATTTATATTAATGCTAAAAGGTAAAACAACAACAACATCTGTTTCACAGAAGAGTGGCCAATGAATGAGTGATTCAGCCTCAATGCATGATGAGAGAAATGGACATTTAACTGTGGGTCATTCTAGATAGACAGGTCATTTCTGGTGCTCAGAATCTATCAGCATAAACAGCCCCAGAAGCTTTCACAACTTAACATTACAATGCAATACTTTTTTCATTTTTTTTTTTCAATTTTCTTTTTTTTCTTGGTCTGACGATAAGCTGGCAAAACCCAGGAGTAGCATAAAAGGAATAATTTTCTTAAATTCTGTATATGATTGTCACATTTTTTATTACATTCTTGCCGAAACCTGATTTAACACAAATTTAAAAACGTGTCCCCTCCCTCAGTACTAAGACATGCAGTTGGGCTGATTGGTGTATCATGCGTGACTGTGCATGCATGAGCCTGTGTCTGTATATTCCCTGTGATGTTCTGAAATCTCACTGGCAGATTGAAGCCGGGCTTTGGTCAGTTTTTGGGTTTGCATAGGGCTCATAGTAGCATCATACCTTTATTTTGTATTTGTTGTGTTTAAGCACTACAGAGGGTTGGGGCCTGGGTCCCTCATGATCCCGCTCTGGATGAGTAGTTAGAGGACAGACATAGATGGATGGATGGATGGATGGATTATTGGAGTGGAGGGGTGAGTCAGTAAGTGTGAGATGTTATGAGAAAGTTACATGGAGAATTAAACTACGAGTCCCCACATGTAACATCATGTGATGCCAAGGGC
>JAODUD010000033.1:23355249-23383393 GCA_026784285.1 Stomatorhinus walkeri | reverse complement strand
GGGGGGCAGTATGATCACATTCATAATGCCTGCTTTGTCTTCTTAGTCCCAAATGAATGTCCAAGAGATGAGATTCTAAAATCAGATCCGAGGATTTGAACACTGTTTAGTGTCTACAGAGTCTCTCTCTGCTCTCTGACATATAACCATGTAGATAAAGCATGCACACTTTGACCACTCCCTGCACACTCTGACCACTCCCTGCACTCTCATAACCTCGTGCTGACCACCCGAGTGGATGGCGCAGGAATTGTCAACATTTTACGGAATAAATACAAGGACTGACATGACTTTTTGGGAAGAAAGGGAGTGATTTTTTCAGTTTTTTATTACTTCCATATGACATTCCCACATTCAGGCTGATCTGACAAGGTACGAACATAATTACTGGTGCTAACAGTAGCAGCATCGGAAGATTGGGCTGCCCCTTATTTCCCCTGGTCGCTCTTGGTCTGAAGGTCGAGGTGCAAACAGACCAGCTCTGAACACACCTCTCCTGCGCATCTGGCTGAGGCTCTGTTTGCTTTGCGAAACCAATCAAACCGGAGCCATCGGCACTCAGCCCTCAGCCCAGTATTGTTTGACTCTCAAGGCCAAGACAATAGGACGAGCACGTGGACATTTGGTGGATATTGGTCTTTTTTGGAATAGAAAATAGCAAAATGATGTCATAGAAGCAAAAGAATATCAATCATCTATTTAAGAAAAGGATTCGGATTCAGTAACTGTGTGGATATCGTGTGCTTTTACCATGCATCTCTCCTCAGGCATTGAAACACCATGATGTGGACGATCTGCATGCCACATGAGGAAGCGCACCAAGCTTTTCAAAGCAGATAATCAGTTTTTCTCTTGTCTTTTGCAGCACCGAACACGGCGCCTTACGGAAGCACGGGCAGTGCAGCGGCTCTGTCGTCCTGCTGGTACCTGATCCTGGCGTTCTCCTCCCTCATGAGTGCGTACTAGCTGAGGATAAGCACACTATCCATAATGACTGTAACGAACCCTCGAAAAGCATTTATGAATACTCTGGCATTGCTGGCGACTGGATACGATCTGGTACGATTTGTTAAAAGCGACGTGGGAAATAATCAGCATTATAACATGTGGGAATGGTTGTTTTTCTGTGGAATTTCTCATTATGTAAATACAGAAAAATTCTGCCTTTTTTTCGATTGCCCACTTGATGAATCAGTAGACATTGTCCACTTTAATACACAAAATGCTCCTTTTTTTCCTCAAAGGTGTGGGTGCATGGAACGACATTTTCATCATCGTTATTGTCAATGGGTTAAAAAAAATGTCTGCCAAACTCAAAATAGCAGCATGTCCTTTACACAAAAAACAACGTAGCCAATATTAAACTTCGCCAAAAAAAACCCACATGAACACACATGCACAAAATGATTACAATTATGAATCACATTAAAGTCTTAATGAGTAAAAAAGGACAGAGATGAAGGAAAATAATGCTGCAGATTTTAGTATTTCAACCACACAACACAGTGAAGGCATCTGAATGGGTACTGAACTGACACCTAGTAACCTTAATGTGTGACTATTCTGTTTAATTTGGCCACTCAGTTGCTAGTCGTAGATGTATTACCCTGTGAGATGTAGTGTAAGCACTGCACTGTTTCATTCTTGGCACTGGATGGGCTTTGCCTATTAACATATGCATAGGTAGCTCAATATGTAGCATTTGGATTTATATTCTTCATTATGATACCTGAGATTCCAGTCCATTTCAGCTTAGATTCAAGTCGAATTCCACATTTATACCAAAATCATTAAAACTGTGTTTGCCTCAAAAACACACACATATGACAGCAGTAACATTCAGTATGTTCAGTGTTAATTTGCTTACCAAGGGAAGAAAATGGCCCAGTGTACACTTTGCTAAAGCCTGCCGCAGTGAGGGCCCTCTGTGCTGAATGTGCCACGTGTGCAGCCTTTATCGCTAATTCACACCGCTGACCTGTATCCTATATCCTTTAATTATTTTAATTCTTCTGGCCACACTGCACACTGCACACCTAGTACAATGCACTTCTACTATTACAGCAAAATATACAAAATCCAGTTCATTATTGCCACAAGTGACCACTATAGCTATTCTACTCGAAACAGAGACGTGGACAATCATCATAGAAATGAAAATATGTAAGCATTCTTATCAAAGAAAGAGAAATGCTGATATTTGTCATCTCAAATGCTTAGTCAGTTACTGTACGTTCAAATAAAAACCACAATACACCGTATGAAAATTGTGACTAAACTTGAAAAGTATATGTATAGCGATTACATATTAAAAAGGAAAAAAAAAGTTTGATTATGGTGAGATGCAAGAGCTTTGGAAATCAAAATAAAACCAAACTAACAGAAATGAAGAAAGCGGAACTGTATACAGTATTTACAGAAGTCAACGATCATGGGCAAATTGTTTAGATAAAATGTTGTTTTTTTTTGAAAGATTTGATTTGTTACTACTAATGATAGTTTTGCCATTGTGTATATTAACCAAAAAATGATGAAGTCAGGAATTTGAAGCAGATGGATTTTGGTGTTTTAGTTGGGAGCTTACTGGCAACTGCTGTTATGAGGCATGTATCAGCCACAATTTACGTCATTTGAGGTCATTTAACAACTTCAGCTTTTGAAAATGAATATTCAAATGACAATATTGTAACTATAAATGTTTTTGTCCCTTTTTTGAAATCACCACTAACCCCCAAAATACTTTTGCTATAATAATTTCTCAGTATAAATTCAGGGGTGATTTCTGAAAGTACGGTGTTACAGAAATCACAAGACCAGCACGGTAGGTGGCTGTGATCTTTACTGTGGTATCCGTCCTTTTTTATTAATTAAGAAGAACAATTAATATTAAGATGCTTTTTTTTTTAGGTCAACATAAAACAGAACAATATTTGATGCTTAATTTTGAAGCAGTTTGCTTACATTGTTTTACGTACTGTGCAAATACAGGTAATGTTTTAAAACTTGAGTAGGTTCAGGTAATGTGTTACTTTTATCTTTTTGTTTAATCGCTTAGTCTATTTAATCCAAAGCTATTTACATATCTTACATGTGTTGCAATGTTTGTCACTTAAACAGCTGAGTATTTTGATTCGGACCTACCCAACAGCACAATATATTTGATCAATCAACAAGAAGATGTGCTTTTTATATGCATTTATATTCAAAACAAGATTTTTCTTGGTTTTCACTAACATGTACTACGTTTTAATTGCTGCACATATAAATTTATCCTGTCTTATTTCAGTGTCATATACAGCTTGCTTACAGATTGATCTCATTAGTAAAACCTGTAACAGAACTCATATGAACTGATTCAGCAGAAGATTCTGCCAGTTTTGTTTGCATTTTGCCTGATGTCAAATGTACTACTATATGCTCGAGTTTTTTTATCTGTTTTTTTTTTGAGTTAGCACATAGATGAATTATAAAATGTGTATTTATTAACTACCAGGTTAATCATTTGAAAAAGTTTAAAAGGGTTGTTTTCCAGGGTCACATTTTTTTTTTATAAAAAAATTTGCCCCCCAAAATTTTGAGAAGTATTGTACAGCACAGTTTACATTTTCAGATGCCATAATTGTACTTACCCCTGTGAAATGTATAGATAAAAATGTCTTCTATACAATTGTTAATTTATTCAGATTTATTCAAAGGGTGTGAACCAAGTAACTTGATGTTAAGTCATTAGCTTATATATTTTGGCGAAGTGGAGTTTTGTCTTTATAGCCAATTTTGATTAATCTTTGTGATTATCGAAAATATTAACAAACTTATTTCTTACACATGTGTGTATTATGGTGTGCTGAGATAATGGTGGTGCTGCATGTGAGATTACCTTGTATATTATTGTTAGATTTCCCCCTAAAATAAGAGGAGAGTACCAATACTAGTGAGTACCCTGCAGTATGATTTGATTTTGTCTCAAATGAAGGTTGACTCATTATTTATTCGAAAGCAGGCTGCGTTCTTTTTTCCTTCTTACATACAGGTGGAAACATGCAATACATCGGTTTATCCTAGACTGAGTTATTTGTTACTCTAATTACGTCTGCAAGTATTTGTAAGTCATCATAAATGTTTTGTGTGGAATTGACTACAACCTAGGTACTCTGTATGATGTGAATATCATTCTCTCATCTGGATAAGGCTCTTGTAACTGAACTAAATTCATCTAAAAGCACAAAAGCTATTCTACCTGATTCATTTAGAGGCCTAATTTTTGGCTTATATATGAATTCTCCACATGTTTTATTTGGTAGTTTACTGTTTTTAAATGCTCCCAGCTTTGCTGACAGACAAATTTATAGTCAAAATCTCAAATCCATTTTCTACATAACTGTTGCAGCAGTACAAACTCTTAAGCTGGTGTGTTTTTAAATTGGAAACTAACAGCTGTCACTGCAGTTTTTCAACAAGGAGTACATTTGAAATTATTTATAATAACAAAAGGCAGCATGAGATGGAAATCTCATTAAATAATGCACGAAGATTTGCAGTCATAAATGGCATCAAATAGGTTAAATGTCTCCAGTTGTTTTTGATATTGGTCTTTTATGGTTGATGGTATCATTTTTATATGTTGTGCAAAATGACTTTTCAAATATACGTGACCATAATCTTTTGCCAAAATGTCTCCTTTACGTTGGATCGTCAGCTTATAGCCACTCGTATGCCAAGGAATCCAATCTCCTAGGAAACAGTGTCAAATGTTTTTTTTTCTTCTGCAACAGTAACATAATTTCATTCTTTTTTCTCATTGATGGAAAATGATTTCTGCTCTATAATGGTTCCCCACTACATAAGTGGAAGACACCTTTATGAAACATTCAAATTTAAAAGAAAGAAAGTTGCTTATTCATTTATTTACTTATTTTGGGGGTGGGGGGGCTATTAAATCAATTAACATTACATCATTATGGCGAGTCCAGATGGTTCCTTCCAGTGTTCTGACATCACAGTATTGGAAGTTACATCAAATTTGTCCCTTAACCTTCACAAAATCACGGTAATTACTCATATTCTATATTTTATAGAGACCATAAAGGATTTGTTTTGAATAATGAATTAAAAGCCTTCAATGAATCCACTTGGGGAACAAGTACTGTATTGTATTGAATGTGCCTTTAAATTTAAATACCATATCCAAGCCTCATATATAAATATTGCTGAATTAGTTAAGGCCCTTTCTATATTCCAGGGTAAAGTTTTCAACTATTTTAAAATGTCACTTTTTCCAGGTTCTTGCATATGTCAAGTATTGTACATATAATGTAGTAAATGGAAACCCTCACAGTAAAATCAGTCAATTACACTAATAAAACAAATTGTCTTTTCAGATGTATGATGTATGTTTCAGTCCACCTGCTATGAGTTGGTTAGTCTGATCTTTTTTTTCTGTCATTCTTGTTTTACCCATCGTTGTGTGGAATATGTGAAGCATCTATGATTTTCACAGAATTTATATAATTACAATGGCAAATTTTGGCAAAAAGCACAGCCCTTTAATTACAATAAAGTTCTAAATAATTCTGGAATGTGAAAATTACAAGTGTGGCACTGATCAGTGATATAAAGACTAAATACAAATACAAACAACTACACAGTGATATAAAGACTAAATACAAATACAAACAACTAGTAATCATTGAATAAATGAAAGTCATTTATTTCAATAATATTTAACTCTAAATCTACAACAACATTTTGAACAAGGGTGCAAAAGATGTTTGGCAATACATACATTTCTTATGTGTATTCAAGCTATGTAAATTTCGGTCACATGACCAAAAGAGCAATATTTCTTTAGTAAACATCTTGATTGGCAAGACAAAAATCTCCCATTGTGTTGAATAGAATGCTCAATTTTCAAGGCTGTTGGCTACATTAAAAAGTACAATACAAAAATACTTTATAAAGATGATAAGTATGGTGACGTCTGTCCTTATGATTCTTAAATCAGTTATTTAAAAATAATGTAGGAGTTATGTTTACAGATAGATATCAAGAAGATGAAAGAAATGGAATAGGCCATTAGTTAATGAATAAATAGAAGTAATTTGATTCAGAAATAGAAGGTAAAGTTTTGGAAAGCAGATAAATGTGACAATTTAGTGGAAATTAGCTGAGTGGACATAACGCTTCTGTGGCTTTCCTCCTGGCGCCTTAGGTATTAAGAGTAATTCATTTTCTGCCTGGTTGCGAGTGATTGGCCGCTTGCTCGTGAGACAGTTTGAGATGTCCAGCTGAGATGTGTTTCAAAAAACAAAGTCGGAAGAAGCCGTTTGTAACTCTTTTGCCTGTGACCCTTTTGTTAATTGAATTCTACCCGTGCCTTTGTCGTTCTTGACGATTTTATTGAACCTGGAAAGCATCTTCTCACTGAAGGTTTCAGACTCTGATCAGCACTGAATAATTCATGCAAAACTCGATTACTTTGCACCAAACAAATATTCCTGGATTACCGCTGTACCTTCAGCTTGTATTCCTCACATTATGACTAGAATTATTGCAAATTTCTGACAGTAAAACAGCACAATAAACAGTAATATCTGTCTCAGAGCTCAGATGTTACTAAAACAGTGTAGCCAAATCTTGATTTAGAGAATCAACCCTACAGTTAATGCATTATCTGGAAGAAAGAAACTAAGGGATGAAACAAAGTGAGCATGTTGCTTTAAAACTTCTGATGAAGTATTTGTCAGCAATGCTTTTTTTATTATTTTCAGTGAGCTGGAAAATAAGTTAGCAGGGCAATGATGCAGAGTTCTAGATAATTCAACATGTATAACAGAGCTATCTAATCCTGGTTTCTGTGCGAAGCTGATTACAGAGTCATATTGGAAGTAGTGCTCTTATAAGTGGCTTTGAACGTGGTTGCCAGTTTTAAAACAGAATTTAGAGGGTGTTACATTAGAGGGTGACTGTGTACTAGAAATGACAGTAACTGGCACCCCATTGTAATTTTCTTGCAATTCTTTACAGTGGGTGCAAACTGGTAATTATGTTTTCATGAAAGAATGTGTTTACATTGGGTAAGGAACATGTTATTAAATATCTTTATCACTTTCTGCTGGCTTTTTCAAAGAGCTGAATGTTTCATTTTATTTTTCTGTATATACAGTACGCTAATATATGTACATTTTTTTTTTTACCTTTTTATAAGGCAGTGATTGTGCGGACTGAATGGTACACCTAATAAACTAAAACATATTTGTTTTTTATTGTTTAGTATTCAAAAGCATAATGCTGAGTTATATGTGATGAGAAATCTGAAATGGTTATCTTTACTCAAAATGTGTATGAAGGTCCTTTAGCCCCCAGGGAAATAGTTGTATATTTATAGCCTCTAGATCACTGGAATGACATTAATGGCTTTAAGTGGCATTGATATATATATACATATATACATATATATATTGATATTTGTTGAAAAAATGAATTGAAATTCATGTACTTTGGATTACTTAAAGCTTACATTGTGTATAGCACGTATGCAAGTCCATTTTCATTCTGTTCAACGTAATTTTGTAGCAGTGGTTTGATACTAATAAATGGCAGTTGATGATGGAACTGTAGAATGTTGATTTCAAATACTTTGCATGCAGATGTACTGCTTGAACCTTTATTATTGAAAGCATGTGTACACCAAGTTTTGTATGAAAACACTTACAATGTATATATTTGAAAGGCCATTGTCATATAAAAAATGGCAGGTCACCATAATCTCATACTTTATTTATCGGCAATATCTTTTGTACATGTGGGCCATCCATCAGTTCAAGGGCTCGGCTATTTTCACTTTGCCTTAGAAATGTGTAATTTACAATGACATTTTAATACGAAGTATGGAAAAACTGTGAAAAGGTGTACAATTATAGTGGACAGGGTTACAGATTATATCAGTGAGCGATGACAGAATCCGTATAGTGCATATAGTAAAATGGAGTATTGTTGTCTATCACATAGCATGAGTCTGTTCGGTTTTTTTGCACATTTCTTCAGAGAGTGATAAGCTGACAGGAGTTATTGTCATCGTTGTACAAAGAACAAAGGACACTGGCAGCGAAGGTGAAGAAGAGCCAAGGAAGGAGGTGATTACTGTGCCACCATCTCCTTCACTCATTCTCCAGCCATCTGTTTACAAGGCAGATACCATGGACCCATACAACCCACCAAATCCAATACACAGACAGATCAAGATTAGCTTTAAAAGACACATGCAGTATATTAGCTTGGATTATTTACGCATTAGTGATTTGTCACCAAAATGCTTAGATAGTCCAGATATCTATTGTGTATCCATTACATACAAACTGTTAAACTTTTACTAAGCTACTAAAGTGGCTACTCTAAAGAGTAAAATGTCTTTCGTGTTGGTGACAGGCAATCCTCCAGGAGCTTGCCTGCCACATGCTTAATTGTTCCTCACAGCAGAAAGAAGATACTTTTCACAAAGCCCTGAATACTCTTCAACTTGCCAATGGGGAACTGCTGGGAGGCTGGCAAAAAGCAGAGCAGATACAAAGTTACTCAGGAACAAACCAAAACAGTGTTAACCAGCATATATTAACTGAAATGAAACACTGAGTTCAGGAGTCACCAAAAATACTAATCAGAATACAGGGTTCCTAGCTTTAAGCAAATCTTTGAGGCCCGCTGAAATTCAAAAAGTGCTGGAGCTGAACAAGGCTGTCCTCAAGCGACTCTTAGCTTTGAAAAGTGGTAATTACGTAATTATATAGAATAAGATTTAGGAACATCTGCTAAATATTCATGTCAATGCACATGTATTCAAGGCACTAATGAAAAGGAATGCATTGCATTATTTATGCATATTAATTATGCTGCCTACTGTGCTTGCTCACTCATAATTACAGTAGCAGATAGTCATACAAAAATTTATTTTTGCAACTAAAACAACCATCTGAGAATGTTATATGACAAACATTACACTTTGGCAATAACATTTTTACAGTTGATGAATATTCTTCTAAACGCTTGATTGTTTTGAAAAACCCATGACTCATTACCAAACTTGAAACAGCTATTTTAATGCTCCTTGCAGAGTAGGTTAATAGCACATTTAATTGCACAATTGGTACGGATGACTCAATATCTATGTAAAAATTGCTGTTATCTACAGAAAATATCACAGTAAAACAACTCATATTTCCACAATTTGTCTTGTAGCTGAAGAATATCAAATACCTAAAAATCAGAAGCTGACGATAGCACTAAGATGGCTGTCATGCAACCTGCTTAACTGCCCAACAGAAACCGAAAGGGAACAATAAAATAACTAAAGATCAAGCCACGTTCAGGCGAATGGTCTACGGCTCTCCCGTTCACCCAAGCATTTGAATCACACTTTGGTTTGCAGTCAAGTTCCCTGAGCCTCATACTTTCTCCTCTATATGAACAGTTAGAGGCAGCTTTCCTTTGTATTTGTTGACTAAAAACTTGCATTCAGAAGCGTTTCTAGAAATTCCTCTGAAAATGTCACTTTGTCCTCCCCGCTTGGGATGGCAATTTCAGTCTGAAGTAATACAGGTCCCACGGTAAGTAGAAGTTACTGAGTGGGCGGGGTACTCCTCCATAGATTTTGCTGAACAGGGGGGGCCTGACAGTAAATTCTGGAGCCCTCATGTGGTGCTGGGCCCCCTGAATCAGCAAGGATACCTACACCTCTACAACACCCTTGCTTGCATTATATACTGTCGTACGGAGACACAAACAACATTTCATTAGTGAGAGCTGATTTACTAACTGTGTTATATAGTGAGAAAAACTAGCAGAAAATGACCAAGGTTAAATCTTTTTTGTCCTAGCTATTAGAAATAGACCACTGATCTTAACAAGTACTTCAGAATATGCATAAAAGAAAAAGAACAAAATTAGACTATATGTGTTGAAGCCTCTAAACAGATGGTGCTTGCTATTCACAATTAACACCCAAATACCGATGTGCTTGCCAACACAGGCAAAAACTCTGCAAGTTTCATATGTTTACAAGCCAAGGCAAATAAGGTAAAGGTGAACAAACTGGAAACTTGTTGACATAAAGGCTACACAATTTCCTTTTAAGATGCAAAATGCAACTTTCAAGCACAGATTTTATCATTGATCTGAAAGAAAATTTGAGAGCTGTAATGATGATAAGTTTAGTTTTAGCTAAGTTTTGATGTTCGGTTTTACAAAAATTACAGATGTACATTACAGGTGCAATCAAAGCTACCATTTTCCTCAGCCAAATATACCAAACCATATCCACCTCGGAAAAGCATTATACAGCTTTGATTGCACCTGTACCAACAAAAAATAGGAATATGTGTATTTGTCTGAGTCACAAACAGTAGCATTTCAGTAAATAACCAGAGCCTGTGTATGCCAGCCAGGTTTTATGCTGACTATAATGTCATCATTTCAGTAAATAACCACAGCCTGTGTATGCCAGCCAGGATTTATGCTGATTATAACGTCATCATTTCAGTAAATAACCACAGCCTGTGTATGCCAGCCAGGTTTTATGCTGGCTATAACGTCATCATTTCAGTAAATAACCACAGCCTGTGTATGCCAGCCAGGTTTTATGCTGGCTATAACGTCATCATTTCAGTAAATAACCACAGCCTGTGTATGCCAGCCAGGTTTTATGCTGGTTATAACGTCATCATTTCAGTAAATAACCACAGCCTGTGTATGCCATCCAGGTTTTATGCTGGTTATAACATCATCATTTCAGTAAATAACCACAGCCTCTGTATGCCAGCCAGGTTTTATGCTGATTATAGCGTCATCATTTCAGTAAATAACCACAGCCTGTGTATGCCATCCAGGTTTTATGCTGGTTATACCGTCATCATTTCAGTAAATAACCACAGCCTGTGTATGCCATCCAGGTTTTATGCTGGTTATAGCGTCATCATTTCAGTAAATAACCACAGCCTGTGTATGCCATCCAGGTTTTATGCTGGTTATAACGTCATCATTTCAGTAAATAACCAGAGTCTGTGTATGCCAGCCAGGTTTTATGCTAATTATAATGTCATCATTTCAGTAAATAACCACAACCTGTGTATGCCATCCAGGTTTTATGCTGGTTATAACGTCATCATTTCAGTAAATAACGACAGCCTGTGTATGCCAGCCAGGTTTTATGCTGACTATAACGTCATCTGTTTTAATGGCTTTGAAACATCCCAAAAAGTCATCCCTGAATTAAATGTCACTTGATTAAAGAATAATGAAGGTTTTACCTAAAATGAGGAAAAAAGAAAAATCAATGATTGAAAATTTATCAAGATTACTTACAATGTACAAAAAAATGATTTAAATGATCTGGGAATCAAAGTAGCATTGTACCAAATGTGATCATACAGATACTCTAATTATACACTCTGCCCTATTACTCAGCATATGTCTTCTGACTGGAACATGTATGCCCGAAACTGCATGTATCTAATTGTGCTCAAATATCATAACCAGCAATGAAGTGAGGTTTGGATTCAAGACTGACATTTTGTATATTACTCATCCAAGCCCAAAACAACAATGGATTCCCAAGGTCAGTCCACCTGACTGTTAGGTAGGAGTTAGATATTTACTGTGCGAGGGAGGCCCTCCCCAGGAAACATCAATGTGACCTCACTAACATAAAGGCATGTCAAAATCAATTTGCTGGCAAACCACCTCTCGATGAAAAGTAATGCATCTGACCTGTCATGAGAAGGCTGTGTCAACACAAAACGAGCTCTCTATGGGAATTTCTGACCAAATCCATTAGCCAGTTTATTATTTTCTATGGGATAGGGAGCCTAAATTCATTTTCTGCACATCAGATTTAGCAGCAGCCTCATCTTTTGAGAAAACAAATACTTAAAAGGCAAAGACCTGGGATTAATGTGCACTGTACATTTTAGAAAGCCTGCCAGTAGTGTTTTGTAATTTTTAGCATTGCTCCATCCATCCATCCACCTATTCCAGGCAAGAATGTCTGTGATGATAGATAGATAGATAGATAGATAGATAGATAGATAGATAGATAGATAGATAGATAGATAGATAGATAGATAGATAGAGCTAAAGAAGAGTGGTCCTTCGAAAAATCTTTTGCTAGCTGTTTTTTTGCTGGTACTCTTGACATTAGTTCAGGTAATATAATTAACACTGGAGAACCACATTCTGATCAAGGGTTAATTTCATTTTACATTTACATATATACTTGATTAACCATCATCTTCATAGGTGTTTGTTAATGTGGGTCTAAAAGACTCAGAGAGCGTGACTGAATTATACATGCAGTTAAGAATTAGAGGAATGATCTTCCATTTTTATTTTTGTTTTCCCTCCAAAATATTTTGGATAACTTTGAAGGGTTTAAGTATTTAAAGATTACCAGTGTTAGATATAACATTTTGCTGAAGAGATAATCAACCCTCAGATCTCTATTCACATGCCTGAAGTGTTTTATCTGCCTTTGAAGGTTGTGACTGATAGCTGGAAGATTTCAGAAGTGATGTCCTGGTGCAGGTGAACGCGGTGTCCCAAAAAGCACATCTCCACCATCAGTGCAAGCGCTGCGTCTACTGCAGGGCGGTCCGTGTGTGATAGCCAGTAATGTGAGGCGCCACTTAAGTATCCCTCAGTGGATCTGCATCTCACGATGAAGAAAAAAGATAAAGGTTTTCTTTTAAGGTTTTTCTCATATTGTACCTACGTCTGAAAGTTTTTATTTTATATCACCACAAGTACACAGGGTGTGATATAAATGATCGACCCACCCAAGTTGTTTTAAAGCTATTCAAGAAATAATATAAGGATGACAAAAGAGAGAAAGGAGGCTATTAATCCCAGAAAGCGTAAGCCAACTTACAATTATCTGGAAAAAACACACAGGAAAGTCTCCGGCAACGTTACAAATGCTGGAATGCTGCCACAAATATTCAACACATTTAATTGGCTTTGAGGCTGCTTAATACAGATTTTTGTTCCTTGTACTCTGGTATGTATGTCATTTGCTCTCCCTGGCCATGCATATTACGACCTTTACATTAGACTAGTTACCTTTTTTGGAACAAGAAAAGTTTCTTACACATGTAAATAAATTGTGCTACATATCATATTTGTATGACACACATATATCTGTGTGTGTGCCTGTGTGTGTGTGTATTGGTTGGGTTTTGTTGTGTGAAATATGTATGTGTGTGCGTATATCTCACACACACTATATATACTATAGAATACATATAGATCTGTGAGTCTAAGTCCCCTCATCTTCATGCTGTAATGATGTTGTTTTTACTTGTAGAAATAGGATAGAGATCCTGATATGACTGCTGTTCCGCCTTTCTTCTAGCTAGCATCCATCTGGAACAGGTGCTGTCATGCTGATGGCAGTAGGTGATAGATTTGTGCCAGTCACTAAGGCACTCCTCTGAAAAATATCCCATCTTCGGCGCAGGGTTGTATAACAGCAAGTTCTTCTTCATCTCTTGCTTCTGCTAAACACTATGCCATGAAGCGTGATATGCTACATTAATGATGTTTTCCGTAGGAGTCTCTGTGACACATTTCAGAGATCATGATGGTGGTGATTTACAGCGTTTGATTAGTTCAGAATTTCAGGGGGGATACAGGCAACAAAATTGTACCCAGAAAGGTAATTCATAAAACCTGAAATGTCCAAAGAGGCAAACATCGGTTTGAGAAAGCACTATTTGTTTTCAAATACACATCATTAATTTATGAAGCCACGTTGCACTGCAGTCAGTATTGTATCAGTAGTCTGCAGGTACAGATTCCGCTTCATAAGCTTGTTATAGTACGACAGACTGTGGTATCATTTTCTAATATCTAGACAATGTCATTGACTCATTCGTTTAATATTTTGTATCACTCATTATGAAATGAATGGCTATAACTAAGACAGTTGATATGGGCACTTACATATAAGGGTGATTCCCGTTTTGGGCCACATATTCATGTCCTCGTGTTTAATTGGCTCTTATTCTTTTATAAAATTAGACAAATCTTCATAACAAACCTATTTTATTATGCGTTTAGGTGTTTTCTATTGCTCTAAGAAAGATACAGAAAATTATTATTTTTGTCTTTTTACATCTCTTTAAAGCACCATTTCTGTGGAATGTGCTCATTTTACCATGTTCCAAATGCAATGTATTCAACTTCCTCAGTAAATATAAACTATAAAATTATAAAAACCAAAATTTATTCTTTATGATTTTGATAGATTAGGGTATACTACCTTTAGAGAAAGAAACAAATCTGGTGAAACTTATTTTGTTTTCTGTAATTATATAATATATTATATGTTTCCGCATTCGTTTTCCACCCTGTGAGCCTCTAGTTTCTTGGCTTCCTAAAAACATTACAAATCCATACAGCCATTTGCAGGAAGTGACATCATTTATTTTGGGGGCTAAATTCAACTGGAAGACTAAGGTAAGCTTTAACTGTCACTCTTTCCTGTATTTTTCTCAATTTTATATTACACACCAGTTTGAGGCACCCTTAAAGTTCCACCCTGTTAGTATATATTATGGGAAATATTTACTGGAAAAAATATTTTTTAAAACATGTTGAAAATAGCCATTTAAATGCTGATCAGCTGCAGAGTGTGTGCTAGCTAAATGTTGCTCACTCAAAGAGCTAAAACTAAATTAGCTAGAAATATTCCACCCTGTTAGGTTCTACCCTGTTAGGCTATGTGTGGGATATGCAGCCCACTGCATATTTATTATTTTCATAAAAATTACTTGTAGATTTATTATTTGAGTGTATTTCTTGTGTATGATAATGAATAATACTGGAATAATCAAAAAGTATTATTATTATTATTATTATTAGTGTATTTCTTCATTATTTATGTTACTACAGTGGTCTTTTATTATTATTATTATTATTATTATTATTATTATTATTAGTTGTAGTAGTAGTATTGTTGTTGTGAATATGAATCTACTTGTTAAGATGCCGACTCGGTTCCACCCTGTTGTATTCTGTGATGACCTGCTCGTTCGCTCCTCCTGTGTGCCACGCCCCCCTCGTTACCTCGTGTTAATTCCCAATTGTAATCACCTGTTACCTGTTATGTTCAGCCTGTCCTGTGTATTTAGTGAGTTAGTTTCCCCAGATTCATCATTGATGTGATGTGCATCGCTGTCTGCCCCGTCTCCCCAAATAAACCCTCGTTTCCCGCTATCCTGCCCGCTTGCCCCCTTCATCACCACTTCCTGCCTGCTCGACCGTTGCGATCGTTAAATATTCTATTCCACCCTGTTAGGCAATGATTTAAAAAATATTCTAATCACAACAGTAAGTGTTTGGTATATTTGTGTGCAGTTTTGTTAAATGAGGTACATATAATGCATCTGCATATACTTTTATTTCTAATTAATAAAATTCCTCATACAAGACAACAAAATGGGACAAAAATGCACAGATTCCATTATTCTGACATTGTAAAACTGTTAATGCTACAAGAATGAAACTTTCATCATCGCAAAAGGGTCACATTGTATCTCAGAAAAGTTCAGTATGGTTTGACTTGTACATTATTTAAACTCTGTGAGTACCATGTACTGTACATGTCCCTAACAGGGTGGAAAACGTCTGGAGAAATATATACAAAAAACATCCCATAATTATAATATTTTCAACCCCTGAGCTTGGAAAACATGCATTCCTCATAGCTAAGTATGGTAAGGTCCTGACAAAATGTTTAAACCATAAAATACAATCATTCCAGTTTTCAGAAAACAGACAGTCAAATATGTGGTCCAAAACAGAAATCGCCCATAAATGATTATCAGAACAGAAATGAAGGTGTGAGCAAAAAGAAAAACTGGAGAAGCAAAAAATTTGGCTCTACATGTAATGTGCATCATAATTTAATGTTAGTTGAGCTGACCGGTTAATATGAATAAACAAAGGTAAATATGATGCCTGGGAAAATAAACAGGCCTTAGGAAGATTAAGTTTAATAATAGAACATCGCATTGTTGTATAAATTTGTTATAAAGCAAAAAACAATGTTGTGGTTAGTTGCAGAGTACCTACGCTATGTCATACTGCATATATAGTGCACTGCTGAGTCTTGGTGAATTTGCATTTCTGTACAGGTTTGGGGGAGGGGGGGGTGTGTACCTGAGAGTATTACGTGACAGTGCTACTCATTGAGCCACAGTGCTGCCCAAATTTGCATTTTTATTTACACTAAAGGATTTAATAGGATTGATAAAAGAAGTTTGGAATAATCGGTGGGAGACTGCACTACCTTCAAACTGCTATAGTTTGCACACTGTGATCTGGTCTGTGACATTCTCTTGGGTAACGACCTGCCTTGAGACTGGGAATATCTGTCAAGCACTTTCACTAGATTTTGTGGTGATTCATCACTTTTTCTATAGCTCAAGTACTTGTTGATCCACACACCCAACTTCTGCTTAATCATTTGCCTATCAGGCCAGTCAAAATAGCTCTTCATTTCTTATACAATTTAACGAACGTGATTACCCAAAACAATTCTCATAGCTGGAAATACCATATATTTCTGACATGGTTTGTACTGTTTATTAGCCTGAAGTATTTTATCATGCTCACAAGACTGAAATGTGACAGAAATGTATATAAAAGTTCACAAAACAAGACAGGTATCCTGTGACGCGGGTCAAAGAGATAGTAGCATGACATTATAACTCCTGAAGTGGAATAGATCCCCTGTTTGTCCTTCACTAGTATGTGGAGCAATCTGCTTTGTTCACTGTGTTAATACACTCATTACATGATTGCTGACCCTTTATAGTTCATAGGGGCATATTCTTAATCTTTCAATGAAATCATCTGCTAAATAACTAAAGGGCGTGGTGTAACATATCTTTTTAAAATCAGAATGTAACTTTGCTTAACCCTGTGCTGGATGAGTGGTCAAAAGATGGATGCATAGAAAATTTAAGCTGAACTACCAGAACTTTGTGTCATGCTCATTATTTCAACATACATTCATTATAGATCAATATGCACTGTATCTTTCTCTGATTGTTCCTTATTTAGTAGAGTGAATGCCAGAAAAAAGCATGTAAAAGGACCAAGCTGGGTCACAATCCATTGCTTACTTTGGTTTGTGCCATTTATTTGTCTAGAAATCGTAGCAGTTTTCCTATAAAGGCTGAATCAAAGTCACAGAGACCACTTAACGATTCCAAAAGGATTTGAAGATAACGAAGGCCTCTGTCCTCGCAAAGTGACTCATCGAAGAATCCCACCATAATAAGCAGCTAATCTGTGTTTGCAGAATTTTTTCATTTCTACTTTTTTTGTACCTGACTAAGATTACCTGGGGATAACAATGTGGTAGCACATGAAAAGAGCTACCACTTTAAAGCAAGTGACAATATAATCCATGGTGCTAAAAGCTAATTGCTGTCACTCCCATCAAAGTTTAAATAATAAACCCTTTTATAAAGGCACAATGCTTCCTGCATGCAAAGTGAATCCATCGTACTACATATAACTGAGGAATTTGAAAACTCTCACTTTAGAAACTGTGAAAAGCATTTTCCCTCTTAAAATGACTGCATTCACCTTGATCAGGGAACAGTAGACTGAAATTTTAAATTTTAATATATTTTATACTGCTTCACGAATGACCAGCATGCCACAAAAAATACCATCTACCTTCATTATGACTAAAAAAAAAAATCCAGCTTAGATAGGATATAAAACTATACAGAGATAAAAATTTCATAATAATTTCCGTTTATAAGAAAACTTGGTAACAGTTTCTATGAATGCCATGTCTATAAGAATCATTCATGACACATTATAATGCCATCATTAAGCATTATAAACATGGCAATACATATCAGAAGGTATAACACATTATAGCTGTTTTTATGCATTGTGAATGCTTTCTGAAACTCTAATTTATAATGCACTATAGATACCTTCATAAAGCAGTACAGAGTATACTTAATTCTTATACTGACCATTGTAATGCATTATGCAGGTATCTATAATGCATTATAGATCTTCTTTGCGGCTTATTAAGTATTATAGTCATCACTAGAATACCTTATAACTGTCAATAGATGATGTTAAAATGCTCTGTTAATTCTTTTTCCAACCAATACAATGCATTATAATACATTTTCAGTAAAGTGTTACTGAAAATACCAAGAGAAGCTTAACGGTTTAGATACTAGACATTGGTTATAGTCCTGTGTAATATAGAACTGGTGTGGTTTAAATAATGTGTATGCATGGATACGTCAAAATGATCTGAAATGCACTTATAACAATGCCTGAGAATAACATTACAAATCAAATAAATAAGCCCTCAGTCAATATATTGACATTTTCCTGGCATAACATTTAAACCTAAACTATTCATTCAGTTTTGCTTTTTTCTTTTGGGCAGAATTAGTTCTATAGTGCTTTACATTAAGTGCACCTTCATAATACATTCATTATGCATTCATTAAACAGCATACAAGTACACCTTAACATCCTATCCTATCCCTTAACAGCTTTAATATACATTAATAACAAACATTACATGATTATACAATTATAGTCTTTGTTATTGTTATATAATGCTTGTTGTTAATGTACAGTATATTACAGCTGTTAAGGGATGTTAGGAGGTTAAGGTATACATATATGATGTTTATGAATGTTTTATGACTACTTAATGAATACACTATGAAGGTGTACTGAACGTTTTATGTATGCAATATAAAAGCATTATGAAGGTGCAGTTAATGTAAAGCGTTACCATTAGTTCTTCCATCCATCTTGTCTGACGCACCTGCTTGTCTGGTGCAGGATCACAGGGGTCCAGAGTCTATCCGAGGAACTTTGGATGCAAGACTGGGAATAAACCAAGATGTTCTCTAATTGATTTTAATAGGTATCATTATGATATATTGTTCAGAACATACGGTCTACTGTCTAACACTTTGTGAGTCTGAGATTGGCAACTGTATCTTCATTTAAAAATATCTTTCCAGTTAGCAGAGATAGTAATAGAAAGTATGGTTCCAATTAGAAACAATTTAGGAACTGAGGTTTCATGTCATTAAATGGAATAAGCAATTCCCACCATGGCCCGATAGGCAGTAAGTATTGAAATATATGTAGCATTACACATTCCTAACACATTCATATTGTAAGGCTTGAAATAACATTTCATTTCCTATGCGGTACTTAGCTGTGGTGAAAACGTCACCCTGGAATAGATTCCTGATAATCCATAATTAAGTGTAATTAGCAGGCCAAGCCATGAATGTGTGTAGGTAATTATTTTGACTCTGCTCATTCTTTTACTTCCATGATTTGATGACAGTAAAAGCAGAGTGAATTAATGCCTAAAACGTATAATTTCAGCATATATAGAATGGCAACTTATATAATTTTTATCGAATGTACATTCATAAAAGGGTGTTCTGATTTTCAAAAGTAATTAATCAAAAATTATGAATTATGTTGTAAAATACTTATATAAAGTACACACTTAAAAAAGTAAATAGCAACGTTAAAACTATTTTATCCTGAAAACCTATTCCATTAGAGAGTATAATCAAGCCCAGTAAGCAATATATAAATATTTGATATTTATATTGACGTGAAGCAAAGCTATGACATTCTGAACTTTGTTGTTTGGAAAATATTAAATATCTGGTGAGTGTGTGAGTTCTGGTGATCTAATATTTAATTCTTGAATTATGTTATTTGTACTGAGTAACAGCAATAGTATTCTGTAATTTCTCACATATGAGACAATTTTAGACTGAAATGGGAATTTGAATTTCTACACAAAATCGAGATTGAGTCAAGGCTTCCTAGGTGCCAGAGCAGTATGATGGGCATTTAGTGGCTATTCTGCTGCCTGGTTAGCCTGGGCATCACATTTTCGCCCACTGCCTTTTACCCTGATGGACTGGCCAATGTGACTGGGAGAACATGTGTCCAATTCACACTCATTTCTCTGTTAAGCTCATTTTCCAGTGAGCAGTATTGCTTAGAAAGGCGCTAATTTGGTCACATCAGCATTCAAAGCTGTATCTCTCCCTTACTTCCTCTGCAAGGACACCCCCGAACAGAGACGTTCTCCTGCCAGCACGCAAGGGTGACAACAAATTGAGGTGCCACTAGGCCCCTACATCCCAGGCCACCATTGGCCAGCTCTGCTCTCTGCAGGGCCGTTCAGTCTTGTACTGCTTACTGCCACTCGCCCCGGGGTGTGACAGATGCTGCCGAAACCAGCTGGAATGACAAGTGGAGCAACGCTAGAAAATCACATCGTTCTTCACCTGCTCTCAGAGCGCTCCCCTCTGATAAAGCCGGATGAGTTTTTGCTACTTTAATTTACACCACTAATTATGAAAAAAAACATATAGAGTACATAGATACCACTGTGTGCCTGAAAAAAATATTTAAAAATTCAGCTTGTTTTTCCTTATATATTTTTCCATAAATTTGGAAGAGGAATACACATGTAAGGATTTATGCACAACAAGTCTTCACCAAGCCTTGGATTATACGTTTTTAAATGCACGGCTGCAGAGGTGAAGAACCATCCGACTTGCAGTGGGTACTGCACTCAGAGGGACCTGCTTATACCTCAGCTACCACACATCTGTAGCTAGAGACTGGCCTTTGGGCTTGGAAATGGATGACTTTTGAAATAACGATGGTGGTGTGGGTTGTATAGAACCAAAATGTTTAGTCATTAGTGGAAGAAAGTAGTTCTACTAATAAGTGAATTTGGTTCGTATAACATGAAACCTGTAAACTAAATGTGTGGTAACTACAGTATAAGCCGACTATTCAACTCCAAGCTGTGCATTTCATGTTTTTAATCGTACTTCTTAGATTGCCTTCACAACCATGTGTTTAAAAACATTTAATGCATGACGAGCCATACATGATTTATATTTCCCACCTGGTTAAATCTTTTGCCTAAATATTATTTTGGAAGAGTTTTGGGTTTTAGATTAAATAGCCCTTTTTTATTCAGGAAAATGCAACCAAGAGGACTTCAAAAGAAGAGTAAGAATAAGTAGAATAGGTTACACCATTACTATAGGTTTGGTTTGATCATATCCACTTGATCAATATCCACAATTGTTGTCATTTGATGCTGTTATTATTGTTGAGACTGTTAGACAGCCAAATGGTAATACTGTTGCATTAATATTTTTTCTAATTAACTTAAGGCACCCAGGTAGCAAAATTTGCAGGATCCCTTATTATTTTTTTAAATAAAGGTATTTCATTTATTCATTCTGTCTCTAAAAGTATCAGAGGAACAAAAGCTGTACAGCTCTTGGCTGATATAACTAAAATCACATGTTATTAAGGGGATGCAAATAGCAGTGTTTTACCTTGCCTAACTTGTTTCTTAATTTATTTTTATTTTTAGCTATTATGTACAAGGCTTTCCATCTAGGAGAAAGACTGTAGAGTACTTAATAAAAAATATCCCATAGCCCCATACATTCCGGTCATTTTCTTATGCTACTTTGAAATTTGTCCAAAGCCCAGGCTGTTCATCCAACTGGCGCTATATTTGCTGCCTGCCCTGTAGCAACAGCTCTACAGCGCTGGTCGTTTGGTTGAACTTCACTAGTATGCTAACATTCCAGCAGCTGCACATTTGATATAACAATATAAACATGTATGACAATTTTATACATTTATTATGTTATGTAAAAAGACTGAATACTGAATCATTATTGCCAAACAAAAGGAAAATAGTAAAATGCAAATAAAATGCAGTATGCTCTCAGGATATTTCTCATATAACTAAATTATTTTTCCAAGAAAGAACGAGTGATAATAGTAAAATGCCTGTAAAAATGTCTGTAATGCCAGATGGTGAACACAGTCCTGCCCATCATACAGGCTTAACAATGGCTTTTGTTTATATAACTTTGCAACTCTGTTTACCTCTACATTAATACTGCAAAATTCCAGTGCCTGTCTCCCAGTACTGAGTGTAACATATAATAGACAATAGTCTCTGGGTTGGTTGCAAATGAATTATTCCAGAGAAATATGCATTCATGACAGACACAGAGAGACTTCCTTTTACCGATGTATAAAATTTTGAATTAATTAAAATACTTTTGATTCTTGGGATAAATCAAAAGCAAGAGTATATTTATATTCTTTAAACTGCACTATGACTCTGTAGAGTCACTAAACTGCCTTATTGTTAATTGACAGTTTAATACTTGGCCCATTATGTTGTAAAGAAGTAATATCCCAGGACGGTCCAATTTGAGGAAACCTTTGCAAAATGAATTCAAAACTGCATATATTTTTTCCCATTTGTTTGTCTTCTAGAAGCATTGACTGCAAGTGCAGTATTTTGGAATCTTGAATGGGGTCTGACCAGAAAGAATTCATATTTTATTTTGTTCTATTGAATATGGAATTAAATACCAGCAACCATACTGCAGCACCAGGATTTGGGTCAGTATGTTACATTCAAAGCAGCTTGGATCATTAAAAGAAATTTGCTCCATCCATTTGTTTTAACCTGTTTCTATGGGATAAAGGCGGCGACTTTTAAAGAGAAGCAGTTTTATAGTTTGTAAACGACAAAATACATTTGCATATATTATCACATGGAATTCACGAAAATTTAGCACAAAACATAAAAAAGATTAAAAATTGAATCGGTATACATCTTGTCTCATCATTTTGAACGAAAAGTAAGATACAAATATATCAAATAAAAAAATATTTTTTTTAAATGTTTTGAAGAAAAGAGTTTTTCATGTTGGCATCAAAAATGCAAATAAAATTTAAGGAAGCCTGTAAACCAGAATTTCAGGAAACAGGTCTGCTGCATTGCAGAAACACTGAGTCCATGTAAAAGTGCGCAGCTCCCAGCAGGATGGCAGGACACCTCATACAAAAGGTATAATTTTACTGGACTTTTATATGTTTTCACTGAACAAAATAGTCCTTTGAAATGCAATAAAAATACAGATCCTATACTTAGGGGCTGAGAGCAAGAGTGGTACGATAATAGCATATGAGGAGAAAAGCGTTATGTCTAAAAAGCAAAAGAAGATCCAATTCTTTTCCATTTTAGGAGGGCAAAAATATTTTTTCCCAAGAAAAAACAGCTATAATAATAATAAAATGTTAATAAAGTGCAATATGCTCTCAGTATATTCCTCATATTATTACAGTCACTTGTTAGTTTCACAGGGATGTGTAAACAAAATTCAAATCTGAATGAAAGCGATAGTGTCACAGTCTGTTTATCTTAACTGTTACAACCACAGTTAATTAGTGCTTGAAAACAGCACCAGAAACGTCCCAGAAAAATCTGAATTCAGACCCAGAAGGACTGCTACAGTATTTTGAGGCCTTTGGGAGAAAATCTGCAAAAGTCACAAATATCACTACACTGTGCACACATGTCAGTGGCTGCACACACAATACATGCCATATTGATCGATAACCCTGACTCACCTCTAACCACATGACCTCTTGACCTCCAGCCATACAACAGGAGATGGTATCTTGTTGTCAGATTTCCTAGGCCAGTTTCATTCCCCAAGGTTATCAAATTGCCTCAAATTGCAGCACCATTACCTGTTTATCTTGCCCCAAACAAGCTATTTTTTCCTGTTCTCAAAAGAGTGAAGGCACACTGAAGAACTATGGGGGACATGACTTTGTGAGCTGGTAGTCGTGAAACGGGAGACAGAGCTGGTGTAATTGCTCGACTTAGATGAACTGGTACACCAATGACGATATTCAGTTGGTGTAGGGTGCATTTTGCTTCTATTTTACAAAAGCATGGTCATTTTTGAATAAAATATGTAATTGGTTTAATTGGAAGGTAGTTTACTTAGGAATAGGCAAGTTTTCATTATCAGAAATTTTCACACCTTTTTATAGTCCGATAAAATTATATTTTTGCCCCAGTTTACAGAAAGAAATCATGTCTGACCGCTGAAAGCCCTTAGTAGTTTGCTGATTTCAATGTCAACATCCACCACAAGGACTCCTGATTACTTCCATTCTGCTGATGTATGAACAATCACATTTTTATATGTACATACACAAAATGACATCCCTATTACAGTTCCTAACCATTTTTATTACACGAAGACCAGTTAAAGATACATGACTTGCTGTCCAGGATGTACCTCTGTCATATAGGCTCCAGTCCTGCTCGTTTACTCTAAGCACAATACATGGCCGACGATGGCTGGGATAAATCTAAAGGGGAGT
This sequence comes from Stomatorhinus walkeri, assembly GCA_026784285.1. Classification (NCBI taxonomy): domain Eukaryota; kingdom Metazoa; phylum Chordata; class Actinopteri; order Osteoglossiformes; family Mormyridae; genus Stomatorhinus; species Stomatorhinus walkeri. The sequence goes on along the minus strand of JAODUD010000033.1, from coordinate 23,359,072 downwards.
TTATATGAGGGAATATCATCGATTGTGTGATACTGCCATATACTGAGTATGATCCACACAGCAAACAAAAAAACGTGGGAGGCCTGTGCTATTAACTGGGTTGAGAGAAGTGCAATGAACAGCATTAAATCGATACTCCATAAATGCCTTCCATTTGCACATTTACCATTTTTTTTCATCCAAATTAAAAACCCAGTTAATCTATCAGATACACTGTGGACATTAGATTTATCACATCTGGAGAATCACATGGGTTTTAAAACAAGAAAAAAAACAGACTGGGTGCATTAGCTGGTCTACATACCAAGCAGAAAGTTTAGATGATGATTTCAGGTTTTGCAGGCACAGGAGATGACTTGGAGAGGAAGAATCTTATCGCCACGTGTAACTCTTTAAAAGGAAGTAGAGGCATGTCTGCATTTTTCAGGTCTTTTTTTTCCAAGTATGGGGTAGGTGAGATTGTCAGGTGCTATCACGATAGGCGTTTGATCATGTGCTTGAGTGTACTGTGTTGGCTGCTGCAGAAATCCCTCTGAAGTCATTCGAAAAACAGAGGAGAGAGCTTGTGCACGTTCGTAATGCCAAGGAAAATTTAAATTGCTGGGTTTCTGCGACAGGAAGAGGAAGCAGTCAGTCATTTCTGGTAAGTCATCACAGCTATTCCCAGTCGACACGTTCTAATAGCCAGCTATACCATGCAACCGTACCAGAGTATTTGGCTCTGGTTAACCTGCATCTCAAATTGTTACCATGGACACTGTTTGTGATGGACCTGTATCCCATCCATGCACTGTACATCCTCTGGAAATATGACCATGGAAAATGGATGGAATGATAGAGCACAATATAATTATTCACCATCCAGCCAGGTGTCTGGACCCTGGATGCAGGAGCTATCTTAGATCTTTAAAGTAACCCATTACCGTATGTTAATCAGCCTCACCAGGCTTTTGAAAACACCTGTAATATGTATCTGCTTGTTGTCATTTTCAGGGGTGGATATTTCCAGTCCAGAAAGCAGATATCCACAACAGGATTTTGTTTCAACCAACCAGTTGAAGATACAGATTCATAGTCACAGAGTATTCAACTTGGTGGTTAAAACAAAATCTTGGTTTGGATTTTTACTTGCTGAATCTGAACTATGCACCATTTATCATTTGCATACCCCTTGTACCTGTTGGCGCCTTTTGAGGCATTGTGAGCTAATCTCCGTACTAAACATTTCTAATCTTAGTTCCTCTGATGGTCTTTCCTGTGTTTTCTGGTCCATCACCCTTTGATCGATTTCGAATTCTGGATTACAGTTTTCCTAAAGTTCTGCCCAGGTTTGATTACTGACGTCTTGCCTGTTTTTATGTCCCTCAGTTTGAATTCTGTTTTTATTATTGGTAAAATAAATCACTGGATCAACTGGAAGTCTGCGTGATTCATTGCATGCCATAAAATTAATAAATGCTTTGACTGCCTTTGTTTTTCATATGAGTATAAGCACATTTACAAATTTAAAAAGTCAACAAAAAATATCAGAGTCAACAAATAATGCTTGTTATTCAACTATCAGGCATTTAAATGTCATTAACAAGGAGCTTAAATAACATCAGGAAATCCCAGCTTCCTCCAGGACTGGCCTTGAGGGCATTATTTTAGGTCAGTGTTTCCCAAACCGGTCCTTAGGGACCCACAGACGGTCCATGATTTTGTTCCATCCCAGCTGACTCTGCCAGACAGTCCACATTTGGAAGCTGGGAGGCAACAAAAATATGGACTGTCTGCGGGTCTCCAAGGATTGGACTGGGAAACATCGCTTTAGGTGGCAGTGATGGGGCTCTTTGAACACACAATGTAAAAAATATATATGTATTAAAAATCTATTCCAAAAATATAGTAATAGCAAGATAAACCACAACATAAGACACATAACATTAACCTAGTGACATTTATTTTTACTTTGCATTCTATTTCTTCTGACATTCAAAAATGTATGTAAGTACAACAATGAAAATAGTTATATGTTAAAAGCTTTCAACTGTAATAATGGCATTCATTCTTGTTGAACTACTGGCAACTGTGCTGCCAGATTGTTTCTGTCAAGATTTTTTCCATTATTAAAAAATGAACTAAAAATTGTTATATATCCATCCATCTTCCATGGCTATTCATCCTGAAATGGGTCACAGTGAGCCCATTTCCCGCCTCAGCCCATCAGGGAAATGACAGGGGACAGCCTAGATGAGGCAGCAGTCCATCACAGGGCATATACTAGCATATTGTTTGTAATTTAGAGACACCCATTAAACTGACTGAATGCTTTTGGGCTGTGAGAGTCAAGTACGGCCCCCAGGAGGAAACCTGAGAGAACAGAGGTGTCCATTTAACCCACACTCACACATCAGACGTCGGAATCACACTTACAAAATTAGTAAAATGATAAAATAATATTAAATAGAAACTTAACCTCTGCTGTAACTGTATTATCGTTGTCTTAAATTTAAATATTCCTGATTTAACTACAGATATTAATCACCCATGCTGCATTTAGCTATATGATAAAAGGTTTAAATTAATGGAGAGATATGAAGGCATCCATTCTAAAATAACATTCATTGCAATATTGGCAGTCTATTGTAGGGGGATAGAGAGAGCCACACCGAAAGTAAATGCTGGCAATCCAACATCCATTAGTGTTACACTAAATGCCATTTGAAAATGATAAATGGAGGGAGGGATAAGCCAGGGGGGTGGAGAGATGGGAGAATAAATGACAAATGATTGTGGGACAGAGCAACAGAAAGGGAAGATAAAAGGCAGGGATGAAAGAAAGAGATGTTTGTGATGGCTTTAAATTTAAGCAGGTGTTCTTAAAATTCTGCTATGGAACACTGAGAACTCTTTGTTCTGTTGCTATAATTTTACCATTTGCAGGTACTTAGGGCAGACTCTAAGAGGTCTTTGAATTTAGTACTTAAAAAAGAAATTAAAAATGAATATTTAGATTAACTTAATGCATTCAATAGAGGAGGAGAAATCCAAAGGAACTTTAGATTGCAAAGGTTCGTTAGACAATCAGTGACGGTCCCCTGCAGCTGTCCGGTTCTTCTGCTAACCCTTGTTCCTCAATCTGAGTCTATTCTCAGTGCTAAAATCACATACATCACACAAGCAAAAGGAAAATCACTGGACTTTATTTCCGGTATCGGCTTCACATAAAGAATTCAACCTTCTGTATGGTATACATGCAATTATATTCCACGTGACAAATTCACAAAGGTTGGTATCTGTCAGATAGATCAGAGGTGAATGTTAGCATGGTGGTGTCAATGAAATTTCAGCGATTCCTGTCAGTGATGACATGGCTGATTCTGAAGTAGCATGCTGTCTTTAGCAGAAGTAAAACTCAAGTCTCTGTCATACTGTTTAATATAAAAAAATAAATAAACAATATGGTAACAAAACCAAATTAACCATGGAAAACAAAAACTCATCAAGAAAGTAAAGAGCTTAATTACAAAACTAAGGCCCATGTTAAATTATACCCCCTCCCTCATCTTCCTCATTCTTGCCATCTTTAACCTAATCTCAATTCTCCCTTAAATCGCCCAATATACCTTCTAACAGTATACCTTCTGAGGCCCATGAGACTGTAAAACCTGATTTAAACTCCTGCTTAGAATCAAGTCCGTCGGTAGCCTAACACCTACACTGTAGGCTGACACCTAAACTGTAACCTTACACCTACACTGTAGCCTGACACCTACACTGTAACCTGACACCTACACTGTAGCCTGACACCTACACTGTAACCTGACACCTACACTGTAGC
>JAODUD010000033.1:23341358-23355149 GCA_026784285.1 Stomatorhinus walkeri | reverse complement strand
TACACTGTAACCTGACACCTACACTGTAGCCTGACACCTACACTGTAACCTGACACCTACACTGTAGCCTGACACCTCTAGTTACGTTTCTGGGGAGGCTCACATCAGGCCACAGCATAGCTTCATAGCTACACCGCACCCACGGCATAAATTCTACACAGAAGTATAAATCGGCCTTAAGGCTTCATTATAATATGATTATAGGTAATAACTTGCTAAAGCAAAACACAAGATTACTAAGCCATTCCCCAATGTGTTTGGACATCTTGCTGTCTGACAGTGTACACAGAGCAATGCATTCAGCCCTCAGCACGCTCAACTCCACATGAGTTAAAATTTGAAGATGCTGTTGTCATAAGCTGCCTAACTGAATATAAATTACTTTAATGCAGTTACTGAAGACGATAATGCAGGGTGTGACAGGAAGGTCAAGCTGTCTTTTTCTGAGAGACAGGCTTGTGGCTTCGACGTAGTGAAGTGTCCTCTTTTCATCTTCATCGGGGTAGTGCCAGCAGCACTAAAACTCCATTCGCTTTGATGCCTTCAGGTCAGATATGATCTTGGCTGTTGTGTTCTTTCCATCACAGAAGAGAGACTTGATACAAGCTGCGGTTCTTTGGCATTTACTCTTCATTGGCTCTAAAAGTGTTTCATTTATGTCCACACCAGTAAGTGGGTTTTCATCCTCTGTGTTTTGAAAAGGTAAGGCTGGCCATTCTGTCAGGAAGTCCCCTGACTCCCATGACTCACAATACCATGCTTGTATTTTCAGGACTAAAGCATTACAGTCTTTAGACATTGTCTTCATACTTGGCCTTGTCTTTGAGTTGCAGCTGTTAAATATTCCAGGCCAATGCTCATGACACATGCTTGCAAATTCTGGTTTGTACATCCCTTTGTAGTCATACTGTCATATAATCGTGGGATGAAGGTCTTCTTGTAATTCTTCAAATAAATAAAAGAATTCTTGGCAGTGAAGTACTCACCGTTATAGAGCTCAGATTGTGGAGTGTATACGCCAGTCAATGTAGCAGCAGCTGTAGATCTAGACAGAGTACACACATTTAGTGTAGCTTATCCTAGCCTATTTGTAAAGTTTTTGGTCATGTTCATTGTACATTTTGAATTATGCCTTCATGTGTCTCTGTCACACCACAATACCAGTTTAACCCACTGTTTCTTTTCATCCAATGCTGGACAAGTTCTGTAACCCAAAATGAACCAACTAAAAGAACTATGACCATAAGGCCTCCACCTAGAGTGCTGCAGTGTGGCCTCATGTCCTACTTTAGAGGAATATGAACTTCAGAACTGGATAATACCAACGTTAGCTTTTGTATAACATTAACATGCCCATGAGTTTATGTAGGCAGTTATATTTTTGCTTTGCTTTTTTTCAACCATCATGAGCTTTTATTCGGCAAAATATTTAGTGAGGCAAAGTCCTCATCCCCCAGTATAAAAAATAAGAGGCAAATTGCATTCCATATTAGTTCAAAATGTGAAACAGAATAGTATTTAATTGCATAATATTTGGAATGGGTGCAAACCCAAAAGACTTCATTGCACAACTGCTCTGTCATGCTCCTTTAGCACAATACAAAAAACAGTAGTGGGCTCAGCTAACCGAAAAGTTAGCTTCAATAAACACTAATCTGCTAACTCCAAAGTTTAATTTGATAAGGGTAAATCCATAAATTATTATAAACTATTATAATCCATATTGATATTTAGCATTGTTAATCTTGGAAGGAGGGTCTTTAGCTTTTTATTGGTCAATAGCTCTGTTAATCAGAATCCAAAAAACACAACCAAATTATTAGACAAATTATTGACTAATCATGTCTTATGTTTACACATAGTCAGTCAACAGCATGCCTGACTGTTGCAGACACATTCATAACAAACAGGAACAAGTATGTATGATTTTAGGGTTTACAAACATTTTTGACTATTACATTTTCGACCTTAAAGAATGTTAATGGATTTACAGTTAGCGAAATTAAATTTAGCAGAAGCTAATCAGTCCACTAACGGTTTTCAAACTTAGGAGAATTGGTAATCCCATAATTAAAAAGTTAGCTTCACTAATTAGCAGTTAGTGGATTAACGCAAAACTGTCCACCACTAAAATTCTTGTTTACAGTATATTTGTTATGATCGTGCTGCCGGTCAAGCGAGCAGGAAATCAAGCAGGAGGCAGCAGAGTCTGGGAACGGGGCTTTATTCTCCGTAAAAATGGAGGACAAGACACCAGGCAGACAAAACGAAAGTAAACCGAGCAAGCAAACAAAGCATGTAAACAAACATCAATGACAGACCTGGGAAATACGAGCACAGACGCCGACAAAATACAAACAGGAAAGGCAGGCACGAATTGACAACAGGTGGTTACAATCTGGATCAGACACTAGGTAACGAGGGGGGCGTGGCACAAGCGAGGCTTGGACGGGCGGATCGTGACAATATTCATGGGATTAGCTACAATATACAAAAACAGCCAAACTATTTCAAACTCTTGCTTCTACCAATTAGAGTATACCAATTCCTTTTCCACAAAACAACAAGGAATACTGCCAAAGAAGTGAATTTATCTTGCCTGAATAAATAGAAGGTAATAAATACATTGAGGTCTATGAGCTTATGAGGCAGAATGCTTTATGAGGCAGTAGATGTTTTACTTGCCTGAAGTTATCAACCTAAGGGTGGTGTAATTTTGCACAATACCTTTTAACATTTTTTGAACAGCAGCACTTCTTTAGTTTCACATGGAACTGGTCGTTGTGATTATACTTTGACACTAAAATTATATTTTATGTGATAAGAATGTTTTTTTCTGCTTCACCTGTTATCTTCAGTACACAGCTACTGTGTATAATATAAATTATGGACTAATTTAGTAAATACTAGCTGGAGCTAAATAATTTTACATTTTCAGCAATGAACTTTTTTTGTTTTGTTTGAAAAAGGTAAAGCTTGCTTATCAGTCACATACATGACGGAAAGATAAGACTTACAGAGTATGCATATCAAACAAACATTTATGCAGGTGTACTTTGATGTTTAAAGCCTATATTAATGTGTTCAGCTATTAAATTACTTTTAGTCATCTGCTATATATTATTGTAGTGCTTTATATATTCCAAGTGATGTGATTTTTAAATCCTGTTTTTTTATGTTTAATATTTATAAAAATGCACTACATTTAGAATTACTACCCTGATTATTTCGTCATCATCATCACTGTTCCAGTTAGGTTGGTATGCTCAGTGTTACATGTTTTCAGACTTTGATAAGAGCAGCTTTTTCCACTCCAGTGATTGCAGCCTCATACTCACCTTCACGCAGTGCCTGAGTGCTATGCCCTCAATAATGCTTCACACTTAGAAGGATTTAACTTCATACATTCAAATAGAGTGTTCTCCATGCTGACAGCTGTTGGCCCGTACTGACACATCACAGGCAGCTGCCTGTGTTTCAGCTTCTGCACTGCCTCTCACTCCAGCTTTTGCTGGGGCTTATGTTGAATTTAGCCCAGGGATGCATTTACCAGTTTGTTGCTAACTCTGGAGGAACAATTTACTAAATGTGCATCACCGATGTGACATTTTTCAGTTTTTTTGTTTGTCATCTGCTGAGGAAAAGTTTTTATTTTAAAATATGATTGTGAGGGGAGTACTGAGGAATTCTGTGCATCTTCTTCTCACCTGCTCATTTTTCCTCTCACTATACATAGTTCTTTTTCTTTCTTCTTCTCTTGTTCAGCGTCATCCCTGACAGCTATCTTGTTCACGGTACCTAAGAGTCATCCACAGCCACACCTGGCTTAGTGTCACTCCCACTCCCTCACATCACTGAAACTACTTTTCTCCCAGTTTGCTTGTGCCCTGCAAGATTTGGGTTAAAATAGTTCCTGTCCCATTTCCTGAAATGACAAGGAAAAACCAGTCCATAGGAAAATATCTGCATGTTCTCCAGTTCCTCTGTGTTACACGGATCTCTATCAAAACCTGCTTGATCTTCTTCTAATTTCCTACACTATCAGAAGATAAATAGCCTTACTGCAGAGCAAGGTCATATTTAATAAAATTGTTATTAAAATATTCTTACAGTAGTAATAATAATAATAATAATGTTTCCTGCCAGGTGCTCTTCCTCATACGCTCTAGTGCAGGGATGTGCAACTGGTGGCAAGCTGGCTGGCTCCCTTAACTATTTTTTCTAGCCCACTCATTGTGCATGAATATGAAAAGTATATCTTCATAAATAAATTAAATGAATACTAGCACCTGTTGGCGACTGCCCAGGGTTAGTACCCACCTGCACTCCTAGTTCCCAGGATAGGCTCTGGTCTCCTACGCGACCCCAGTTGGGATTAAGCTGTTACGATGATGGATGAACACTAACTAGCACATCATGCTGCCTGACCACTAGGAGAAGCTGGACACAGTTACCTGAAGAAATATGCAATACTACAGGGGACCCAAATTTCTGGTCAATCAATATGTAAACATGTGCAGACTTGTCTTGAATTGAAATACTCACTCCAGCCAGGTGACTTAAGTTGACAAGCCTACCGTGTTCTTTCCAAAGTATGCTTGTCAACTTTGGTCACCTGACTGAAATGAGATTTTCAATTCAAGACAAGTCTCCACACATATTTACATGTACATAATGGATTTAATACCTTGTAAATAGTTTGTAGGGTTTACATCTCTTGATGTAGCAAATTTTATGTTCACATATATTTGCCATGAGATTTCTTGTGTGAGAGTCTAAAAGCACGTCACACCAGATGCACGAGACTTGGGAAACTCTGCAACTGCCATCCAGTCATTATTGATCAATGTCCGTGTTTGTCTTAAGTGCTTCACTATGTTTTCTGTTATACATTGTACTGTGAGCAGTTTAAAATCGCTTGGTTAAATGTTATTATATCATAATTCTGAAATATTTTGGATATACTGCTGCAAAATTAAATACTACCCAAGCCTACATAGACGGCTCATATAAGTTGCATAGTTCACATTGCATTTACTCCCTTTTTTTAAAGTTTTCTGTGTTGTTTCAAATCATACTTAGTTTTGCTATCTAATTTTTCATACAGTCATAATGTCCAGACATATACCATGGTATGCTGTATTTTAACAGTATTTTTGAAAAATATGTTGATTCGTTGTTAACATACATGCAGCAACGCATTGCTGACAGCACAACAAAATAATATTTACCCAGTTCCCATTCAAGTTTCTAATGCATTCCTAGCATTAATTGAACTTCTCCTTATCCCTTGCTCAAACATTAGGTAGCTGGCCAGCTACATATATGAAAAATTGAGACAAAAACCTATCATTTTTTCAGGGTGCACCATTTCATAACAATTTCCCCAACATTCAAAACAATGCAGTTTTGCAATGACATTCTAAATGCAATTTATTACTTTCAAACTATTTTGCCTTCTACAGTGGAGCTATCCATTGCCTCCACCATGACTTTGTAGTGGCCTTACAGTGGTATTTAGTGGCATTTATGATTTTTTTCGACATGACTTGAAGGAAGGGACAAATGAAGTCCATTTAAACTGGGGTGCCCTGAACTAAGTGTAGAACAGGGGTATGTATCTAGAGGCTGTGTTTTTCCCTAGCTGGCAGGGTTGGGGCCATTACGGAATGCATTTCTTAATTCCAATCCAAATCAGAAAATGGAACTGGCCCCTTCCTGTTCCAACATGACTGCACACCAGTGCACAAAGCAAGGTCCATAAGGACATGGATGAGAAAGTCTGGTGTGGAGGAACTTGACTGGCCTGCACAGAGCCCTGACCTCAACCTGATAGAAACACCTTTGGGATGAATTAGAGCGGAGACTGCGAGCCAGACCTTCTCATCCAACATCAGTGCCTGATATTTACAAATTAAAAATGGTCAAAATTTCCCATAAACACACTCCTAAACCTTGCTGACAGCCTTCCCAGAAGAGTTGAAGCTGTTATAGCTGCGAAGGGTGGGCCAACTCCATATTAAAGCCTGTGTATTAAGAATGTGATGTCAATAAAGTTCATCTGTGTGCAAAGGCAGGTGTCAAAATACTCTTGGCAATATAGTGTACATGTATATACCACACAGCAGACATAAAATAATTTTCTCGTTACAATGCAATACTTTTCTCTTTAAAACGAAAAATGAATCTCAACATACATAACAAAAAGCTGGAAAATTTTATCCTATTTCTGCCATACATATAGGCCAATGTATGGCTATGTATTTGCATAATATTATGTTGATTTAAGATGGTATGACATTACAAAAGAAACATAATTAAACATTGTTGCACTACAGTTGTTATATTCTGCCTGGCATAGACTGTAGGCCATGACCCCAACCAGGATAAGTGGCTAGAATCTGGAAGGAAGACATCAGAAGTTCTTTCAGTGAGCATTTGTGCAAATGATATGAAATTTGTGAAGTCATGCAGAAAATGTTGACTAGAATTAACAATTGTTCAAATAGAAATTCACAGGGTGCATGCAGGCTACAGGTTGGCAAAGTAACCTGGAGACAAGAAGAACTTGTCTGGCTTAACCAACTGCAGAGGTGAAAATTTCAGGTGCAGATAGTAAAAATCCAGACCATGATTTACTTTCAACCAACCAGTTGAGCATAAAGAGTCACAGAGTACTCAACTGGTTGGTTGAAAGCAAATCATGGTCTGGATTTTTATTTTATGGCTCTGAAATTACCACCTCTGACCATCTGTAGAGCTTACTCAAAAATTTGTATTTGTCAGTAAAGACAATATTTTGGGTCAGTGGAAGGAATAAGTCTGGGGACTTGGGTGTGGACTCCCCTTCTCTGGGGCAGAGGTCGCTGAGGTGGTAAAAAAGCTCCTCAGTGGCCGGGCCCCGGGGGTGGATGAGATCCGCCCGGAGTTCCTCAAGGCCCTGGACACTGTGGGGCTGTCCTGGTTGACACGCATCTGCAGCATCGCATGGACATTGGGGGCAGTGCCTCTGAACTGGCAGACAGTGGTGATGGTCCCCCTCTTCAAGAAGGAGGACCAGAGGGTGTGCTCCAACTATAGGGGGATCACACTCCTCTGCCTCCCTGGTAAGGTCTATTCAGGGGACCTGGAGAGGAGGGTCTGTCAGATTGTTGAACCTCGGATTCAGGAGGAGCAGTGTGGTTTTTGCCCTGGCCGTGGACCAGTGGACCAGATCTATTCTCTCAGCAGGGTCCTGGAGGGTGCTTGGGAGTTTGCCCAACCAGTCTACATGTGGTCTGTGGACTTGGAGAAGGCATTCGACCACGTCCCTCGGGGAGTCCTGTGGGAAGTGCTCTGGGAGTATGGGTTGCCTGGCTTCATTATAAGGGCTGTTTGGTCCCTGTATGACCGGTGTCAGAGCCTGGTCCGCATTATCGGCAGTTAGTTGGACTCGTTTCCGTTGAGGGTTGGACTCCGCCAGGGCTGCCCTTTATCACTGATTCTGTTTATAACTTTTATGGACAAAATTTCTAGGTGCATTCAGGGTGTTGAGGGTGTCCGGTTTGGTGACCTCAGGATTAGGTCTCTGCTTTTTGCACATGATGTGGTTCTGTTGTGATTCGTGACCTTCGGCTCTCACTTGAGCACTTCGCACCCGAGTGTGAAATGGCTGGGATGAAAATCAGCACCTCCACTATGGTCCCCAGCCGGAAAAGGGTGGAGTGTTCTCTCTGGGTCGGGGAGGAGGTCCTTCCTCTAGTAGAGGAGTTTAAGTATCTCGGGGTCTTGTTCACGAGTGAGTGAAGGGTGGAGCAGGAGATCGACAGGCGGGGTGGTGAGGCATACCTCCCTGGTGAGGCATGTCCTACTGGAAGGAGGCCCCAGGGAAGACCCAAGACATGCTGGAGAGACTATGCCTCTTGGCTGGCCTGGAATCGCCTCGGGATTCCCCCGGAGGAGCTGGACAAAGTGGCTGCCCCCGCGACCCAACCCAGAAAAGCGGTAGAAGATGGATGGATGGAAGGACAATATTTTGGATGAAGTCATATAAAAGATTCATTGGACATTGATGCAAAGCTCACAGTTCATACTCCGAATAGTGATCTGACATCACCATAAGAAATGCAAAATGGCAGCCTGCCATAATTTTATAAGTGGTTTTAAGAGAAATCTGTGTTGAAGTGTCAGCAACCTGGATGAGCATGACAGTTTGTAAAGAGAAGGAAAATCGTGTGTTTAGATGCCAAAGACCTAAATGCAAAGAAAATCTACATCACATTCAAAGCAGAGAGAAGATCACCAGAGAAATGGGAGTTAACGTCAAATCAGGGAAAATGAAATTAGATGCGGACAGTAGGCAAATATTGCACATTCCATATACCCTTTGGCTACAACTCAAAAATTATCTAGTTATTTCACATCATTTTCCAGGGTAAACTGAACTTGAGATCATTGAAATTTTTGTACCAAAATCATGATATTAAGTTTTTATTGAATAAGCTGCTGAATAAAAGTGGACAAAACAAGTCAATAAGTAGGATAATTTAGATATTACATTTACATTAATTTCCTATGAAAGCATAAGATCTTGTAAGATCACTGGAACTTCTATTTTCAAGAATCCAACAACTATCTTCATCCTCACAGTAATAAGAAAATATCTATCCATCCATCTTCTATAATTGCTTATCCAGTACAAGGTCACAGCTAGCCTGGAGCCTATTCCAGGAGGAAACCCATGCAAACACTGGGAGAGTACAGAGACACACACAGTGACGAATGGAGACACAGAAAGACTGACAGACAGTGTGCGAAATACCAGTCAATATTCAAGGGGGGTTGGTCCCCATCTCCCTATTGTTGAGCAATACTGATCTTGAGACCCCCTGAAAATTTTGCTTTTGAGACTTTCAGAGGGTCTCATTGGTTAATCAGGGGTGTCAGATACCCCCCCCCCCCCCATAGTCCACACAGTGCTGGCAGAGACACACTGGGAGAACCAACAGACACTGAGACAGACACATACACAGGGACAACACAGGTAAACATATACAAAACGAAATACACTTAGAAAACACACAAAGACATACAAAAAGAAAGACACAGGGACTCACAGAGGCACAGACACACAAAGAGACACCCAGGAACACACAGAGATACACAGGGAGACACAGTGACACGGACACACAAAGAGACACCCAGGAACACACAGAGATACACAGGGACTCACAGAAGCACAGACACACAAAGAGACACCCAGGAACACACAGAGATACACAGGGACTCACAGAGGCACAGACACACAAAGAGACACCCAGGAACACACAGAGATACACAGTGACACGGACACACAAAGAGACACCCAGGAACACACAGAGATACACAGGGAGACACAGTGACACGGACACACAAAGAGACACCCAGGAACACACAGAGATACACGGGGACTGACAGAGGCACAGACACACAAAGAGACACCCAGGAACACACAGAGATACACAGGGAGACACAGTGGCACAGACACACAAAGAGACACACAGAGATACACAGGGAGACACAGTGGCACAGACACACAAAGAGACACCCAGCAACACACACAGATACACAGGGAGACACAGTGGCACAGACACACAAAGAGACACCCAGCAACACACACAGATACACAGGGAGACAGAAGGATATAAAGAGACACCCAGGAAGAACACACAGACACAGGGAGAACACAAAGACAGACAGGGAGACACAGTGGCACACAAAGAACCACACCCAGGGACACACAGAGACACACAACGAAATACACAGATAGAACACGGAGATTCACACAAAGACACACAGTTAAAACTGAGAGACACAGGGAGAACAGAGGCACACAAGGAGAACACAGAGACATGCAGTGACCCACAAAGTTATAAGTGGGAGTTCACCATGTTGCCTTAACAAAGTATACTTTAGATGAAAATGTTTTTTACGCCTCTTTGCCAGTTTCAGATGCTATGGGAGATTCATCCCTAATAACAGTGCAAATCATAAACCAAAGCTATTAGGCTACTAGGATCAATAGCAAGTGTGCTATTTCTTATGCATACTGTATAAGACCTGCGTCATTTTTGTCACCTGACAGTGTGCTGTGTGCTCATATCTCCAGGGACAGGAGTTTGGTTTCTCTGTGTTTGGAATTTGCTGTTTGTGCTTTTACTCCCAAAGTCCAAAAACACATAGTGAGTCTCTACACTGCCCTGAGCAGGTGAGTCAGTGCTATGTAATGGAAAGATATTTCAATTATGGTTTCTTCTGCTCTGTGCTTCTAGTGGTAGTTTCCACATTTACACTAACCCTTTAAACATTTTAGCTGTTACATTTTGAGACATTTGCTCTTGGCACAAAATGATCCCATGATTATGTATTAAACGTATAACATCAACTGCATTAGATCTCAAAATTTTTGAAAGTGTGAAAAGCAATTGTGCTTTAAATAGATTATTCCACTTTCACACCTTAATGTGGTTTCTTCACAGCTTTCTGGATTTTAAGAATTTTATGTGTTTATGCATTTATGTCTTTTAAGGTGAATGAGTCAATAATTCAACAGGAAATGTACATGAATATTAAACGTTATTAAGCAGGCTTCTTGTAATTATAGGTGAATTTGTTCTAGTACATGATAAAAGAGTGTATTCTTCTTAAGCTGTATGAACTACATCACTGACCTGCACCAAACCAGCCCACAGACAATTTATTACGGAATACTAATGCAAATTAACAGAACACTGCAGAAACAAGCAGTATTCCCATTTAATCTGCCCTGGGCTTCCACTACACTGTTAAAACTAATTCATACTTCTGCTTTGAGGCTACAGAGAGCTCACGTCGCAGCCCACGCAAGTGGGCTACACCATCGAGAGCTTTTATACTTGTGCACTTGTGTCTATGTCGCTCTGCAGCTACACTGCCGAAATGCTAACTGGCAGAGTGCAGTGGGTTTAAGTTTTGCGAAAACATTTTTACTCTGTTATAGGGAGCAAAACTTAGCAAGCATAGCAAGTTTAGTAATTGTTCTGATCTGAGATTGTCTAATATAGGTATAAAAGTATAAAGATTAGTTTAAAGTTTACCTCCACTGCTTTTGCATGAGATCTGCCTGTGTTCTCTGAGCCAAATCATAATCATTTTCATTCTTGCTGTTTAAATCATTCATAGAAGGGTTTGAGAAATTTAGCTTTTTGTTTTTGCTTAAAAATATCATAATATTTATCAAATGATATCACATATATCTGATATCACAATATCTGAAATTTTCCAATACCATGCAGCAATAGCATGAAGAGTTACAGTAGTGTTTTTTTAATAGAGTGAATGTCTGCATCCATGCCCAAAACAGCAAGGTAGCAATGAGCAAAACACAACTTGTCCCACATTAAAATGCCCCCAGCTGGAAACAAACAACAAAAAAATAATTTGCGGTAGTGTGACGCTACCAGTAGACTGACCACAATTATTATGCAGTTGCTGCCATGACGTGCAGTTACATTTCTCGTGAGGTGCACATCAGGCTATGGCGTAGGCTATAGCATAAGGTTCGCGGTACATAGATTCTACGCAGAGGTATAAACCAGCTTTAAACGATGTGCGATGAAGGGTGCCACAGCTTTAGGTTAATTGTGATGTAAACAGCTTACTGATGACTAGCACTGACTATAAACACCAACAAATCCTTCCCTACGACCTCAACATGGCCACAGTTTTTCAGCCACCTCTAAAAGTTCGGAAGGTATCTTTAGTTTCCTGTGACATTCTGGGCGACTCTATCAAGCAGACTGAGGTGTCCTGTCATAATAACCTTTTCATGGACAATTGTAAGTAGCAATAAACCAAACTCGTGAAAATACCGTTATCTAGTAATGTGAATTGGAGCAGGGGGAAATTCAATATTTGTGCGGTTCTTCATTTTGGCACCGCGAGCAGGATCGGTGAAGACAGGTCAAACAAGCGCAGAGAGCTAAAACAGTGAGACGGCCTGATAAGGAAGCGGAAGCCGTGGGTCTGCTGAGGAGGGCTTCAGCTCCCCACGTGTGGCTTCCTGCCCCTCTCGGGTCTCCTGTCTCTTTGCTGCGCAGCTGGAGGAGGAAATTGAACGTTTAATGGAGAGAAAGGCTGTTGCGAGGGCTGAAATGGACTGAGCGCAAGACTCAAATGAAAGTAACGACCTTACAGAACTGATCCTTCTACGTATTGTTCGAAGGGCTGCTGTGTTGATACACCCTTAGTTGCAAGTAATATAGTGATTCTGAAGTTGCATTTATGTATGATTGCTTAGAATGGGATGCAAGAAAGCAAATGAAATATTGCAAACCCTGTGTTACAGGAATCTTATATGGCATTTTAATATTGTGAAAGCAGGCAATGGCGGACATTTTGTTTTGAGATAGACGACAGAATTGGAGGAGAGGTCTCCCATGTTCTAAAAAAACCTCTGTGAGGGCATCTGATGTTGTGATGAGCGTGGTGCAGTGTGTGGTAAATGTACAATCAGAGAGCAGTTTGCTGAGTATGCTACCACGCTCAAATGGAAACCTAGACATTCTGGAATGAAAAAAAAACTGTGAAAACTGTGCAGAACTGCAAAAGTGTCTGTATTTCATCTGATCATCCATCAAATAAGGAAAAAATTGCAGTCTGTACTGTGACTGTGGGAGTGTGTTTTGTCATACATGCCATATATCAGAGCTGTGGTACTTCAGTCGGGAGTCAGATT
Organism: Stomatorhinus walkeri; assembly: GCA_026784285.1. Lineage (NCBI taxonomy): Eukaryota > Metazoa > Chordata > Actinopteri > Osteoglossiformes > Mormyridae > Stomatorhinus > Stomatorhinus walkeri. The sequence continues at coordinate 23,342,416 of JAODUD010000033.1, read as the reverse complement.
TGAGTCCAGTCTCAAGCCCATATATACAGTATAGAGGGATTTAGGTTTGTCATGCACTAGGGTAAATTTTTACTCTTGACTACTCCCCCAGCCTCGTCGTCTATCCCACACCGGTGACTCGAATAATCTTGAGTTCATCTGAGTCCATAGCGTATATCTGCTGTCTTTATGCAGTTTTAGCGCATATGTCTGCCAAGTCAGCGACTATCCGGTTTACATACACTAACCAGTTTCTGTACCAGCAGAATGTCCAGTCAAAACTACATTTACAAAGTAATCTAGTGATAGCTATCCTGCTAGTTAGCCATGTTAGAATAATGGTTATTGTTGTACTTTTTTAATACCCCTGACCGAAAATCTCTTCTCACATCACAGACCTTGGTCTCCTGAGAGACACAGTCAGTCAGTGTTGAGCATCCATGGAATAAATATGTATAAAGGTTTTAGAGGAGACTTGGGACAACTGATGAACGGGGTCAGTTTAAGCTTAGATGGTATCTAATTATTCATTCTGTTACACCATGAAGAGATTATGAATATAATGCTTTATTGGACATTGCACAAGTATGAGTAAAGGTATTTAGGATTTTTTGTTTTCACCTACCCCATCTTGCTCTCCATAGCTCAGGGGTCACAGTACAGGGTCAGCCATCATGCAGCCCCCGTGGATCCGGGGGCTTAAGGGCCTTGCTCCAGGGCCCGCAGATACGTAACTATGCAACCATTCTGCCCAGGCACCTTCCAATCACAGGCACAGAGACTTAGCCCACTCATTCCACAGTATACTCTGTCTTGACAGTATTTTTGAAAGCAGCCTTATTCCAGTATTTTGAAATCTTGGAGATAAAATTTTGAGGCCAAAATATCACATCATTTGATCTGACATTTTTAAAAATGTCAAAAGTCCGTTCAACAGCAATGTTCAGCTATTGTCCTGGATCTCTTTGCTCTTTACTGTTAGCTAGATAGTTATAAAGATGATGGGACCCCATCATAATGAGACCCTATCATGCATATTTAAGGGAGAAATGCTTTGAAAAGTATTTCTGAAGGACAAT
>JAODUD010000033.1:23264954-23285321 GCA_026784285.1 Stomatorhinus walkeri | reverse complement strand
GCACTGGCCCACGTTTTTGTTGGCGCTCTTGATTTTCAGCTCTGTGAGAGCACGAAGAAAAAAGTCGATTTATTTCCGATCTCTCCCTTCAGGCACGGAGGCTTTTCGTCTGGATCCTCCCATTCAGGCTCCCATTCATCAAGTTCAAAAAAGAAATAGATTTAAACTTTCCCTCCCTTAAAGAAAGTTTAACTCGGATCTGCATAGATCTAAATCACAGTGCATGTTGTTTCCAATTCAGATAAGTTGTTGATGCTGTTCAAATCTGCCTGTCAATGGCGGTATTTGCTGAGGTGTTTTTGGGGGGCAGGGAGGGGGGAGGAGTTAATCATCATTTTGGGAAAATATGCTTAATCTCCTGCTATCTGTACTCTGTCCAGTTTTAAAACAATCTCTCCTTCAACAGTTTAAGGATCATGTAGGAGTCACCATAATCTCGCTAGATGAAAGTAGATAGAAATGCTTAAGGCCCACTATGAATCTCTTGCAGTCCAAATTATATAAGACTAATGATATTTGGCTAAATCGTAAATGTTAATCTAAAAAAGAGGTTTGGCAATCCCTAAACCAAGTCTGCTTTTACTGATTTTTTTCCCCCCCTTTTTTTTCATGGTAGGGGTGGAGTTGGGGGTGTCAGGGTGGGGGGTGTATTGATGAGACTTTCCCAGACCTGATTAGCATTAATATGGTAATATAACATTTTACTTAACTGGGTGACTCTACCCATGTTATTGCTAATGCAGGTTTGTATGAGAAGGGATCTGGTATTTTTCATGGGGCCTGACTGGCTTTGGTTGCTTTATTTTTGAACCAAGGTAAGTATGTTTTTAACTACTTATTACTCCTTTCACACCTGACAGTAACTTCTGCAGAAAGTTCAGTGACCATTAAGCCATGCAGTTTAGTGCAAAGACATTAACTTGTACTTTTCCCGCATCATGTGGGCTTGTGTGTCATTTTCTGTTCCTTAATTTTGCAGCTTAACAGCACTCTGAAATTTTTTTGTCATTGCCTTGTTAAAAAGCCCTGTCTCTGAGTAAGTCATAGAATAGAAATATTTTTACTGTGAAGACAAAGAATCCCTGCTTCATTCCTCTGCCCTTTTGTACAACTCCATAATTAGTCTATGCTGAATAAGGTAGTTTAATGATCCTTTTTTTCTATATGATACCCGTAATAGAATGTGGTTGAAATGGTCTTTCGATTCCTTCAAACTGCAATGTAAACAACATGTAAATAAAAACCTGTCAACAAATTCAGTCACTGGTTTTCCCCCTTATTAGTGATCTGCCAGCTGTCATGTATCCTCATTTAGTTTATGAAAAGCTTATTCAACACACCAGTTTTAGGTATAAAGACCGGCCCTGCACATACCTGTGACCTCAAACGCCCCGCCCCCCCCCCCCCCCTCGTCAGCTGGGCTCTGAGTGTACTGCCCCTCGGCAACCTTAGGTGCATGTCCAGTTTGCAGCATGGCCATGGGGATCGGGTGTGTCGCTTTCTGACGAATGGATTTAATGAAGAAGCTGTTTCAGCCCAACCTTCATGTGGTCTGACGATTTCCTCTCCTGGCCCGTAATGGCATGCCATAAAAGCATCGGGATGGCTTTATGCAATAAGCTCAGTATGACATCCAGGCTGCAGTTATTGCTGCAGCTGCCACCAGCCTTGCTAAAGTTTGTCCTTTTGCTACCTTCCCTGCCAGCCCAGACTTTTGCGTGTCCACCAATGCCAGCTCAGATTCTCTGCCTTCTGTCACACAACCTGTTAAAGGAGGAATGGTGTGGATCTGTAGATTCTGACTACTTGTCTTTCCTGTTTAGAGTGAGAGTTCTGCCTCAAAATGTCTTATAGCGCAGGGTATTTATCGAAAACTTTTGTTATACGGTCTGAATTCATCATTTCTATCTCCCGATCATCTCCCAGTGTGAAGTGTCACACTGAGAAAGAACAGTATCTCTCACCCCAGAAATAGCCTCCTCATTTCACATCTTTCCGGGGTTAGGAAGCTCAGACTGACTGTACATCTAGTCTCCAAGAGGATATTTACACATTTTGACAGAAAACAAATGTCCTCTGTCTGCCCTGTTGTTTAAATTTTCATCTTAACTAGAATTATATCTTCATATAGCATTAGAAGCAATCTAATTCTATTAATACACTTTTTTGCTATTACACAGTATGCTATTATGATAATTACCACACAATAACCAAATAGCTTTACAAAAGCAGTGGTGAAACATTCAGGTAGATTTATAAATAGTAAATGGCATCCTTACCCCCTGGTTTTAATTTATCGTAGGGTGGCATGTAGATTGCAAATTAATTTCTGTCAGCCTGAAATCTGGAGTTATTCGTTGAAACCATTATCCCAGTCAAAGCAGAGAACAAGGTTAAGGTTTGCTCTTGGTGGGTTACAGTGCATTTCAGGAATATTGTAGGGAACGGCAAGGTAAATACATTTAGTTAAACTGGAAGTCCCTGGACTTAGTTAAAATTCTACTACTGCCAGAATTGCCTAGTTTATTGGAAACTGCAAAAAAAATATTTATTTATGTATTTATTTTTGCTGAAGGAAGCAGGTTTTTCAGCTTGAGTGCTGGTCTGGGAAGCTCTCCGTTTTATCTGTGTCACAGCCAATGAAGATGCTCAGGATCATTTAACCAAATCACACTAATTTATGACTCTTCAGTTTGCAAGAGGCACAATGGCTGAACAGTCGACTTGATTGGAAGTTTCAGTCCTCCAGGTTCTCTGGCCTCCACCAATCGAGAAACAAGCAATTATGTGAACTGTTGTCTGTGACTTGCTGTATTATGTATGTGACCCTACTATTAAAGTTGTTGAAATGTCATACAGCGTCCCCTGCTTCGTGCCTCCTGGGATAGACTTTAGGTTTACAAATGTTCTTAAAGTTAATGGGTATTTTGTCTTTCAAGACCGTCATATAAAGTAGGGCAAAATATATCATGAATAAACATTTCAAAAATGGTATTCTGGGTAAATTGTGTGTGTGTGTGTGTGTGTGTGTGTTATGCATATATTATGTCCTGACATTATGGAAAAAAACTAATTTTTATGTTTTGCATACCATTTTTTGGTCCTCACAAGGGGAAGCTCAGTTTTGTAAAGATCTGTGACCACAATCAAACAGCTAAACTCAAACGTCTTGTATTCTGTTTGGTTACTTATGGTTTAAATTAGGGCTGATTAAGGTTGTCATAGTTGGGGAATAGGGTTTTACCCATAGAAATGAATACAAACGTGTATGTTTTTGCATGTTTTTAAATCTTCCATTCCCTACCATCTTCTGCACCAAAACTCTGTGCTAGGGTAAGGTTGTGCTTACAGAGCATCCGCAGGGAGGTGCGATATTTGCATAGGCCTATTCGTTTACTCACGCACATAAAACATACAGACACAGACGAAGTTGTTTTAACGTTATGCAAAGTGAAAAACGATCTAAAACATATTTGCGTCTCACTGTTAGCTGAAGATTTGTTTAACTCATGAATGTGAACAATCGGTGATCAAAATTAACTCAAATTCGGAAGTTTTGACATACCCAGGTTGGAATTAATTGGATACAATATAGACAAATAAACTGTGCGCAAAACTAATTTAAAATCGCTTACCATTATAACAATGGCGGGAATAATATACATAATTTCAGCCATCGGGGATATTAGGAGCCTTCTTATATGAGCTGCTAATCAAGGATGTCTCTAGACATTTTGGACAGCATGAAAGCATATCATATTGGGCCCCAACCTATCCAATCATGCTCCTAGTAGTATGATGTATAAATTGGCATTTGCCTGATCGTAGCATTTAATGTAATTATACCGAGATAGTTAGTATTATGAGTAATTTTCAAATAGAATATATACACTGCATTACTGACACTGAGTATGTTTGTTTTTTTAGAGTTATTATGTGTTCTAATTCTCTGAACACAGCTCAACACATTCTGCGAACAACTTGATCTATCTTCTCTAACCCGTTCTTCGGTTATTTGCAATGGGTGTGGTTAACTACGTCCTCCTGACGTTAATTATTTTAAATAGTTGTTAAATTTACATCAGCCATTTTTTCTAACGAACTGCATAGTATACACATAGTATACAGTTTTTCATACAGTAAAACTTCTAACTAAGTTGATGTAGTACTAATTTTAAACGGAAGGTGGCATTCGTGGCGTATATTAGGAATCGGAATATAGGGGTCTGCTGGTAGAAACGGAATTTAAAAGAGCAAAAGGAATACAAAGTATCATTCTTACAATTTATAAGATTATAATTACTAATAATTGACGCTTGAAATTTCTTTTATTTTGTAGTTATAATGAATCGTTGCCTATGTTTCATTGGACATGAATAATTTAAACATTTTCCCGTTTTCTAGTTGGTTTGATACTAAATTGCGTAATCCCGTTTTTATCATAAATGATTAACGATGTGTAATTTGATAGCAATATGTTATCTACAAATTCAAGCATTATCGGAAATTACATAGCTTTAGATTTAAAACTGAATATTTGTCCTTTTGCTTATGTATTTGAAGTCGCTTAATGTAAACGATGATCCATTTGTAGTGGCACCGCCCCCTCCCGGTTAAAAGCTCCCAGGCATTATGCGTGAAGTTTGAGTGCTTGTGGAGCCGGGGACCAGTGCAATGCCTTTATGAAAAACTATGAGGAACTCCAAGAGCTGCAGCTCTGTGGGCACCCTGTACAACCTGTCGACTATAAGGATGACGGAATACAACGTTTCCAAATTCCTTAATAGCACGAAAATCAGCCGCTGCGTGTCCGTGGCTTTCCCAATTACAATGATGATAACTGGAATGGTTGGGAATTCGCTGGCTCTCTTGCTGGTGTACAGGTCTTATAGGAATAAAGCGGACAAGAGGAAAAGGTCTTTTCTTCTCTGCATTGGCTCACTGGCACTGGCGGATCTTTCTGGACAGCTCCTCACCAGCCCTATAGTTATATCGGTCTATTGGGCGGACTTGGAATGGGAGCGGATAGATCCTAGTGGAGGACTGTGCGCTTTCTTTGGGGTGTGCATGACTATGTTTGGGTTGTGCCCACTTTTCCTGGCCAGCTCAATGGCGATTGAAAGGACTTTGGCCATCACATGCCCGCTCTGGTACGCCAACCATATGAAAACAAGTATCACAAAATCAGCCCTGGCGCTCATCTCAAGCCTTGTTCTGCTGTTCGCCCTCCTACCCATTGCGGGTGTCGGGAAGTATGAGCTGCAGTGGCCCGGCACGTGGTGTTTTATTGACACTGGTGACAGGGATACTCTCGGGAATGTGTTTTTTTCTACCACGTTCGCTGTGCTGGGAATTTTTTCGTTACTTGTTACTGTTTTCTGCAACGCCATCACAATCAGATTCCTCTTAACCCGTTGCAGAACTAAGCCTGGCTCGTCCCAGACGACAAAGCAGTGGGAGAAATTAACCATGGAGACTGTCATTCAGCTGATGGGGATAATGTGCGTGCTGGTCATCTGCTGGTCCCCGCTGCTGGTATGTATCACTGCAACATGACGTAGCAAGATAAATATTGGACGTTTGAAATCCCTGCCCTGAAAAAATGAGGCTGACATTAATTTTTCCACCCAGTTATTTTGTTCAGGGACGGTGGGGTAATATTAACATTTAGTAATAAAGTTTAACGTAACCACTGCATACAAAAAAGAAACCCCATACGTTTAGTGTCCTGATATTTGAGTATTTAATAAAATGATAAATTACTATTCACAATGAATCCTCGTCAACAGTGCACTGTAGTTAGAATAAAATATGGAATGTGTAATAGGAGATGTGTTTTGCGTGATTGTTAATTATATTTGAATGAAATATGTGGTCATAGGATATGAATGTGGGTTATCAAAAGGAAACCTAGATGCTGCAGACAGAATAATTGACAGTCAAAGAGGAAAAAATACAATTTGGCAACAATTAGGCCCTTACTAAATTTAATATCAGTATTCGAAATATGTATCCATAATCCAGCCTTTACATTTAGCTGAATACTGTTATCTTTATTTGTTTTTTTATCTATAAAGATATTATATGGACAGGAATTGTACAAAACAATAGAAACAACTAATAATGCATTGATATCAGGGACTTTCAGAGCAGGTTCATTCCTTCCTGAAACGCTGCCATAAGGCATGTTTTGTCTGTGCGTGGAGTGATATTTTAAATAATTGTGCAGTCTTTTTTAACTTACACACCTTCATTTTGGACTCTTACTTTTCAACCTTGTCCAGCTTCTGTTAGTTTTTCATGCTGCTTTACACACATTGAATTCAAGCCATTGGTGCTGATTGTCTGACATCCTTCACTGCTGACACGTCTTTGGCATTCAGCCTTATATGACTGACTTTTGTCATTGTGTATGTATGTATAATTAAGTTCCTGAGTTAATTCCCTTTTTTCCATGTGGTTTTTATGTTGTTTTATACACACCCCCCCCCCCTTCATATTTCAATTGTTATTGAAGAATAATAGAACATTGACTAGTAGGTAATTCCACTGACCTCCTTTGTATTAGGGGTCATTAGTAATGTTAGCTGTTGATATTCCATTACTCTGTTGATATTGCGTGCTGATTTAGCCTGTATCGGCAACACTTGCAGGAACATTGCAAGACCTCAATTAACCAGTAAATGATCTCTGTGACTAATATTTATATTACATCAGCACTAATCAAATTTTCTGCAAATTTAACTAGATTTATTAGAAAAATATTTATGTAGTCTGTCTCAGCCCCAATATTAAATGGCATAGAAATATTAACAATGTGCTGGAAGAATATTTATTAAGAATATAAGAATAAACATACAGTATGTGGGTAGAGTCTTTGTAAACTTGCAATTAAATACTGCAATCAGACAAAGCAAAGTCTAAATGGGTCCTGTATATTTGTCAAGTCACAATACTATTCTAATTTAATAGTTTACAGCTTATCCATAATTATTATTAATTGATTGGGGTGAAGTAATGCAGTTTCAATAAAAGTGTCTTTTCTCTGTACCATTTGAATGTGGCATACTTCCTTTTTTAGATATTAATGCTGAAGATGATCTTAACACAGAGGTCCTCACATCTGTGCAAGACCAATGTGGTCCCAACCAGCTGTGGCCAGGACCCCAAGGTCGACTGCAACTTCTTCCTCACCGCCATCCGCATGGCATCTCTGAACCAGATCCTTGACCCATGGGTGTACCTGCTGCTCAGAGAGATGCTACTTCGAAAGTTCTGCCAGATGGCCACAGCAGTATCCAACTTCTCCAAAGAGGCGCATAAAGAACCAGCCGGAACCCTAGACGCTCTCAACAAGCCAGCCATTGATAATGACATAAGAGAAAAGCAATGATCACACATAGCAAACATCAAATGTTCACCACTACCACAAGTACTACTAATAATAACAATAATAATAAATATGTTACATCACTTTTACCTATACAGCATAAAAAATGCATACAGTAGACTGAAGGATTAAAACAAGATGTATAAAACGTGAAAAAATATACAAACGAAGGTGCAGGAATAGGAAAGAAAACACAATAAATAAGAAAAATGGCAAAAAACAGCAATAACACCTTGACTTGGTTTTCTTCAGAGAATTTGGTAAAAATACAGACTAATCAAAAGCAAGAGTAAATTGGTATGTCTATAGGTAATTTCCATAGGCTCCCATTGTGCAAGTGTTTTTAAGATGGATAAGGAGACATTTTTTTTAACCTAGGATGTTGGTAACTGAAAACTGACTCCCCACATTTTGAATGGATCGATGAGATGCCCAACAGGTTACTATTAAATGAGCAGCTATTGGCTCCGGTTGAGGAGAAATAAGCAGAAGTGGGGAGATGACACCTAAGGCAAGGTCCTGCAGCAGGAAGTGGCTGACGACCCCGCAGCAGGCTTATGGGCACCGGAGGAGGTGCGACCAGCAGTAATGCCAAAGCAGGTCAACATCTACCTGAATAATCAATGACAAAAACATTCTGGAAGGAATAACTTAACAACCAGGTCACTAAGTTGGATGGGAGGCAGACTGTGATGACACCATTTTTAAACCATTTATATAAACCAGCAGAGAGTTTTGAGGAGAGGGGAAATGTTGTTTTCTCAACTCATTGGAGGCTGTTAACATTGCTTGTATATAGGTCTGATAACAGAGCACTATGCTATAGGATGATTAATTTAAGTTGCCTGAATCACAACTGGAAAAGTAAACCTATCCTTGATAAATCTAAGGCATATTACAGGTAAATGTAGTGCAAATTATAAACATATAATACTTCCTTATATTTATTGATGTTGTAATTGGCACTGTGGTTGAAAGCTTCGTAGTTAGTTGCTTTTGGCTTCTCACCTGGAAGTTCACAGATGAAGAAGTCAGGATGTCATGCACGGATTTTTTCCTCGGCTGAAGCATGTGATGTCAATTCGACATTCTGTCAGCTTTTGATGGACATCTCAGACATCTTCTGGGCTCAGACCAGATGAATGTACAGCACCATGCCAGAGACTTTTTTTTATCACCACTGTGAAACAGCACTTCAGTCCTTGAAAGAACATCAAAGATTCTTGTACATTTACATCCACAGAAGGCTGCGTGTACGTAAGGTTTGGCTGGATATTTTTTTCCACAGAGCAGAATAAACAGCACCAGCAGTGGGTCCTTGTGATCACAGAAAATGGTTTCTGTTATGTTAAAGAACTGAAAATTTTAAGAATATCTAATCCACCATGTAAGTGGTATTTCAGAATGAGATGAAGTGAGAAGGGAAAATTGATCTATTGTGCTCTCTAAAGTACTGCAAGAAAATGAATGTATGCTCTTATCTGTACATAAGTGTCCCATGTTTCTGTTTGTTTTTCACTACCTAATGAATTTAAGGAGCCATGATGCTGAGAGTGTGGCTAAGTACTGACTGCACTTCAGGCTACATGGAGAGCACCCTTATCAGACCATAAGGAGTGAGAACAGAAGCTCTATGTATGACAAGAGCCAGGTTTACAGCTCATCTTAGAGCTCGTATTTATACTGACCACCCGGATTAACGTAAAAACAAGACTATGACATTCTCAGTGTTGTGTCTGGTCAGGCGATTCAGTCAGTGAGTTAGTTAGCTATAATGCAGCCAGCTAAATAGTATAACTACTAGTAAAATGTAATTCTCTTTAGTAACATGTAAATATTCAGTCTAGCTCATAGAAATTACAAACAAGAATGTGAACTCTCAGTAATTTTTCTTGCCTTTTATAAAACTAAACATAGGAAACATCACAGGGAGAGACAAATTCACCAGAGATTGGCCTCCCATTATCTTAAAACAAGATTAGAATTATACAGTACTCTGCTAATATTAGGCACCTGCTTTACGTCTTCAGGGGATGTCAGGAACTGATGGTAGCTAGTGTTTCAGCTACTTTCTATTATTATTCAGATTTAAAACATGTCCTTTTCTCCATGCATTACCTAGGTTTACTCACTTTTAATCCCAGATTATTTTCAACTGGCCACAATATCTGTTTTTTAGATAAATGAAATACGGAACATGTATTCTTCACTGATTCACATCATTCCCAGTCAATTGAGATTTAGAAAGCTGTTGAAAATACAAGAATGCCAGCACTATTGGGAACAGCTTACAAGTAGAGAAGGGGCACTGATGAGATATGAAGATGTTTATTAATCCCACAAAGGGATATTTCGGATGCAGTGGCTAGTAGATCTAATAGAAGAGCTTTATGATGCCATTAGCTACATCCTGCTAATAATGCCATCTGTAGTCAAAAATGCAGCAAATTCACATACCTACCCCCCCCCCACCCCACCCCACCACCACTGTGAAATGTTACTGAGCAGGACCCACCGGATAATCTCAGAAATTTACATAGGACCGCCCATCAGGCAAAAAGCAGGAGGTGTCTATGACCAGTGGCGAAAAGTCTGTTCACATCACTGATTGGCACTGTATTGAGGCTGGGGCTTTCAATGCATGTTGTGATTCATAGTCCCAATGCGCAGCTCTTTTACATTGCAGAGAACATTGCAGATGAACAGTCATTTTAACTGGTGATGTCAATTTGGAAGAGCTAGCCATTATTAGCTTTTGATACTTCTAATCCTGTATTCCTTCTCATGAAGAATTTTCCAAGTTCCCAAGTTTACTGTAATCACACTATGTATATCCTAATGACTGCAAAATAGCAAACTGCTCCTGAACATATCCTATGTTAGAGTCATTTAACAATGTCATTTATTGTCAATTTCCCTTCCATTTAGTGTGAACTTGAAACAGGTGTGCTGGTTTACAGAAAGTTAATCATTGCTAATTGATTGCAAATTGTAAATCACCGTTTTCAGCCCAATCCTCGGGAATCTCCAGACAGTCCATTTTTTTGATCCTGAGGGAGAAAAAATGTGGATTGTCTGGCAGGGAGCTGGGTGGGAGCAAAAATATGGTCTGGGGGATCCCGAGGACCAGGTTAAAAAACTCTGACCTAGAAAACTTCTTGGTAACAAGAGACATTTTCTGACAATTACCAATTAACAACATCTTTTCCTGTTTGAAAATAATCTGTTAAACTGAAAGATCAAAAGTTCCTCATGAAATTGATACTTTCCTAAACACATATGATGTAAATTACTGTAATACATGTAATTATTGCCAAATACTAAATGTAAATGTTTAGTAGAAGAATGTTCTGTATTTACTTTTGGCAAGAGTGCTGTGCCTGATTTTCATTGCTTGTAACAATTCTATGAATATGACTGTGCTGAGCACTGCAAAGATAAAAAAACATTGATAGGATATTAAAGGACTTTATGAATATTGTCATTTGTGGGGGGAAAAGGTAGGTACAAACAGAAAATGAGTGCTGAGTATTTTGGCTTCTTCTTGGCTAAAACAATTTTGGAAACAAGGAAGATCAAGTGAAAATGAAAGGAGCTATTTTCCTGAGACAAAACTGTAATATCCTTGTATTCACAGATGTCAGAATCACTGGATAAAATCATTCATATAATTAGATTATTCCATGATGAGTGTGGCTGAATATTTAAGCAGAACTCTATTCTTCAAAGGCTTCAAATGCAAAGTTGGTCAGAATGTGCTCCACAGTCACCAAGATGTGTGGAGCAGCAGCGATTCACCATTCAGAAAGTCCCTGCCATCTGCGCCAAGAAGAGTCATTTTCTCATTTTGGGAATGTAATTTCAATGTCCTGGAGAATCTACTAGTGTAAAATGGCTTCAGTTTGTCATGTATGTAATTCAAAAGCTATATCGACTGGTTTTCTTGTGGCAAGTAATAATCTTAATAATAATTCTTTTGGTAATCAAGAGAACAGGGGTGTACATTGCCAAAGAATGATTAAAATGATTTTAAGTATATTTTTATCTAGCAATTAATGACGTGTGTACAGTCCTATATTTATATGCATCTGTGGGGTGTTTTTGACTGAATTTCTGTAATGTGAAAATTATTTATTACTAAATTTGTCAGAAACAACAAATGAAGCAGAGGATTTAAAATCACACAAGGTACAATATTTTACAATAGGAGGAGAATCTATCCAAACACTTGTGTTTTAATGCAGATTAATAATTTATTTATAAAACCAAATGTTGCTCATGTAAATGAGATACTGTATGTATCATGAAGGTCAATATGAAAATTCCATTTTAAGCACTTAAATATTGCATGAAAAAATAACCCAGAGCTCTTGCACTTATAACACTTATAATTGCAACTACATCAGCATTGTGAATGCTTAATGAAGGCTGACATTGTGTTGTGACCCACTTAAAAAGGTATACCACTATACTGTTATCCATTATGTACATAAGCATTCCACTGACTCACAGGTCGTTAATAAATTACATTTAAACTACTTGACACTGACAGACTCAAAATGTGAAAAACACTAATCACAGAAGATGCTTCCGGAAATTGAAAATGGAATTGCTTAGTGTTTCATTTAAATAGATCTGCTTCTTGCAGTACTCACTTGAGATTTTACCAGAAAGCTGTAATTTGACACATGCTCTGATTCTGGGAAAAAAAACGTTTCAGATAATAGTGTTAAATTGAATGCACTCATATTGCATAAGCTTCATTGCTAATGGTTTTTTTTAAAACATTAATGCTCCATAATCTTAATTTATGACATATTTGTAGCAGTACATACTGCACCAGCCATAAGTATATCCGTAATGTGTTTGAATTTTTTAAAATACTTTTAACTGCGCTGATAAGTGTTTATTGTTATTAGAGAATGCAATAGGGGTTGCAATAGATGCATGAGGTCAGGTAAGCCATTCTCAGAACACTAAGGAACGGTCGGGAATTGTTCCAGGTCTGTGCCTTACAGATACAGTTTGTGGAGCAGACATGTCTATATGAATTGAAGGCAGATATCTACTCCTATTTAATAATGTAGATGCAGCGAAAATTTAGTTGGTTTCAATGGTGAAAGAACTTTTTTCTGAAAGTCCATTTTAGCTTATTTTAGCAGAGCTATTGCATTCCTGGCATGGAACCTGTAGGAAATCTTGCATACTCAAGTTTCATTACTTTTTTGTTTTTGAATTTTGTACAATTTGTAATGCACATTTTATATGTATACATGTATTTATGCTGATGTATTCATTATAAAGCTTTTCCATTGACATTAATAAATGAGAAAATATTGACTTAAGTGTTAGACCTGCTACCAATCTTCATCTCTTACATTTTATTAATTTACCCAATGCTTTTATCCAAAGCCACATATTCATTCATTTATTTATTTTGAAAAAGCAGTGTCAGATATTCCCTGGAGCATTTGTGGGCTATGCTCAAGGGCTCACTGGTGACATCAAACCAGTGGGACTCAAACCAGTGACTTTCAGATTTTAGTCCTATCCTGCTGAGCCGCACACTGCCACATTCTGGCTGCCATGACGACATGAACAAACTGCTATCTATTGCACTAAAGACTTCAACCGAGGACTTAAAACTGTGATTGACAGCAGACCCATCCAATTAAAAGTGTTGTTTTGTTTGTCGTAAATAACGAATTATAAAAAAATTAAGTCTTGTGTTGTAATTAGGGAAGTACAAACAACATAATACAGTTAGGATAAATTATTTTTATTAATTTCCTCTTTGTTGAGCAACAAAATTAATGTTCATAAAATATGCAGACTTATTCACAGTTTTCAAAGTCCACGATGTGAACTTATAAGCTTAGCGTGTCAGTAACAAGGCTTTTATAAAAATCAAACTCTTATGGTTTATACTGCTATGCACTATAGCCTGGTGACCGGCTTTAACTAACCCAGGGGTGTCAAACTTACATAAGCTGGGGCTGCTGGCTAGGAGGTCCTGTCCCACGTGGGCCACTCTTTTTTGGGCTGAAATAGAGACGAGGTAGAAAAATAAATGATGCAACATCAATAATTTGTTAGTCAGCATGCAGGGTCCTGGCAGTAAAGCTTGCCCAGCTGGGGGTGGGGAAGTACCAGCGGATCGATCGGCAAGCCAGATTTAATAAATTTAACAGTTCTGTTTTTCCCAAGGTGAGATAGGGCCCTGATGTTTCCCGGGGCACTAGGCTAATCACTATGCATTAATCTACCTCTGGGTGTAGATGAATCGAGTCCTTAAATTGACTTTTGTTTATTTGTGCCACCCACCAGTGTACCAACCACTCAATGAAACATTAAGCTAATGCTAAAATACAGAAAAGCAAGTGTGAAAAGGCAGAGGTGTGAAGATAGGTATAGGTTATCAAAAACCTACCTGGGACATATCCTTAACCAAATGTTACTGCTGGAAATATAATATTATGAGGTTCATAATCCCAACCCTCTGTTTCTTACAGAAATTCAGGCCTTCTTTATACACAAAAGTATATCGACACAAACACTATATAAAATCAAAACTGAAACATCTTGAGAGCCACTGCAGACCCCTGGAAGAGATGGCAAACACCTTCTCTTCATTTGGTTGGTTACCAAAATGATTTACACAGCTTAGACATTAAGGCTTGGTTTGTTTACAGCTGGAGATTTTACTAGAAGGATTTATATTTATGGTTTGCCAAAGGCTGAAGTGATGTTCAAAGTACACCAGAGTATAATTATACAGCTATACTAACTATTTTGTTTTTAATTTGAGCTTGTTTTCCTTTTGTGCTGTTTAACTGCTTAATCATTCCAATTTGCTTGGCTGCGTAAGTTGTTGATCTTACCTGACCATCAATTTGGCTGACTGCTGATGTAGTGTCCCGCTCAGCACATGCTAGTGATGAGGTGTGTTTTCATAATCATTCACGCGTCGCACATCAAGCAGGGCTCCGTCAGACACAGATGCAATCAGAGAACTCAGTTATAAATAATTAGTTACCTCATCATTAACCATATGTCGGGAGCTTATTAGAAATCCAAAATGCCAGCCACCCTTACTTTCCATTCTGAAAACATATTGCACGTTTGCTGTAATTGTTCTGCTGGTTACTGCGCAGCATTTAGAAAACACATAATCGCTAAAATTATGTATTTGTTAGCATTTTTCTTCTTTTAATTGCGTTACCCTTAGCTAAGCAAACAGTCTTTGTCAGGGCATTCAAAATGAAGGAACAGCTCAAACAGCATTAAAAGCTACAAAACACTGGGAAAACACAAACAAAAATTGGATCAGCTTGCAGCTTTATGTTTCATGAGGGACTTTACTACAAAAACAGATTAATTAAATCCAGATTACTTCAAATTATGTGTCTTTCTATACCCTACTGACATTAAAATTTGTTGTCTGAATCTGTCGACACACTGTAGATTGTAGACAGTGTTTCCCAACCTGTTTCTACCACAGCACACTCTTTATTAGGTGATTAACCAGGGTACACCATTGATTTACAGACTTCTAATTGACTCTTTCCAATAACGTGTATCACATTGCTCTTACTATGCTGGTTCTGGGACAAGTATGTTTTCAGAAATTATCCTTTACAAAAATATGTCTATGATCTTGTTGTTTTACCTACTGGGCAGATTGTAAATTGTGGCACATGTATATACGAATGGGTGTCAGTTGTAGGTCAGTCATATTCTCAGGCACATTTGATTACATGGCAAGCTTGTTTACAGTCAAAATGAAAAATAGTCACTTAAACACAGCTTTTTATCGACTAAGCCTGGCACTCCTGGCCAGTTCAAACAGCACAAGAGTGCTGCAGCACACCAGTTGAAAAACGCTGGGTTAAATAACTGAAAATTGAATAGTTAGTCTTCATTGGGTCTAGGTGTTTTTTTAATAAGTAAAAAAAAAACTGCTGAAGAATTTATCAAAGCAGATGTACATCGCAATCACTGAACGAGTTCTCAGGGTGCTCTCAGTGTTTTCGTTAGCATGTGTCATTTGGAGTCATTTGTGTTTAAAGTGTAATTTCAGGCTTGGTTTAATCAGGAATCCGATCATTTGTTTCACCTGTGGTCCATGTAATTCTTCAGTCTTCTCCCTCACAAAAGTGTTGTACATTTTTGGTCTCACGTCTTCGTTATCCAATTTTCACATACATAGATGCCTATATCCATGGGCTCAGGTTTATTCTGAAAGGTGGGCATTTATCTCACGCAAGTTTAAAGGCATGAAATGCTATAATTTCTTGTAATAATTGATGATGCATATCTCTGACCCCTGGTTGAAGCTAATACAAGAAGACTGAGCCATATTAAATACGATGGACATGGTCTTCAATAACATATGCTGACACTAACTGAACATTATCTGTGGAAACAGGATTTTATGTTTTCAATAAGTTGCACAAAGGACGTGGTCTTCAATAACTTATGCTGACACTGAATGGATATTCTTTATAGTAAGTGTGTTTTTGCCTACAAAAACAATTACACAATTTATCAACTCCAGACCTCCTACATGACTATGAAAGACTAGAGATGAAAATGCAATTTCAAAGTTATGGCATTACATGCATTGGTTATAGTTACCATACATCTGATAATGAGGAATTTAGATTGTGGTTTACCTACATTTTCCACTACTAGACTACAAATTTTGCACCAGCCTAATTTTATTTTGGATTCACTTAAATATGCGAATAAAGTAAACACTCATTCAGAATCATCTGGTAGAATAATGACATGATCACTGACTGAAACTGGCCTAAGGAATACTACCAGGTCAGCTTTAGTGCTGCTGTGTTGCCATGGTAACCTGTCAGCTCATTCATGAATTTTTTTATATACTATTGGTTCTTATAGTTTTATGTATTAATAATTAATATTGAATCCCGTGAGGTGGAGTCAGCCAATTAAGCTCATCAGTGAACACACCTCTGCCAACAAGCTGAAATACCAGCCTGTCCTCGCATTCCTCTGCCCATATGAGCTGTACTGAGCATTACTGCGTTGTCTTGCATTTCTCCTCTTTGTTCCAGTCTCTTCCAGCTCCTGTTTCCCATTGATCAGTCCATTGTCATCAATCCTTGTCTTTTGCGTATCCATAGGACTGACTAACCTGGCTATCGACCTTTTTGGACCTGTGACCCCGACCTGGCTGCTTGCCTGCCGACCCGAGTTCTGTTTGCCAGGCTCTCTTAATAAAGTCTGCTTCACTGCATATTGGGTCTCCATGCAAGTGCCCTGCTCATGTCTGACAGTTAAAGCTTTAAACTGGTGTGTGCTGCAGTAATGATGTGCTTTAGATGCAACACCTACAGCTCAGGTGTTTGCCTAATTCACCAGAAAAGGTGCTTTGAAGATGGATGGTAGGATAAATACTCTAGTACTGTAATGAATATAGTTTCATTACATACTTCCATAAAGACAGTATAAAATTACTGTTTAAAATTTAAAATAGAATCCTGACAATAAGCAGGCATTTAAGATGCACCAGAAACCTCCATATGGAACACCCACTACTAATATCGTCAGAGGTGTAAGTACAGTGGACCCCCGAAATTCGTAAGACCCTGGGATAAATATACTAAACCTATGGACAACTCTTACCTAGGAATGGACTGCCAAAAGCCTATTATATTAAAATTTCTGGTTAAATACAATGGTTCAAAATAATAAACGCACGCACTACTTCGCGACACTCTTGAAAACATTGCTTTCAACAGCTTGAGATGCAGTACAGTACCGTATTTAGCTCATTTTAATATTACAGTACATATAATATGGGAAAATTTAATTACCAAAATTAAATACAATAATAATAAACTACATTGTACACTAATATACAGTATTATACAGTACTGAACTCTCAAATGAAAGGGAGTGATATTTTTGCCTAATTCTCACTAAACAACAGAGCAATAAAAATATCATGTATCAAGGGATGATGAAGGAATGAAATTCTTGCATTTTATACATTTGTATAACACAGATGTGATAATGTGAAAATGAATGCGATCAGCGAGAATGCTTAAGGCAGCCTGGATGAGAGTCCTGTGGGAGAGAATCGTGGGTATGTGGTCAAAGGAAGATGAGCGAGGTACAGGGCACGACTGGGATGGCGGATTTCACCATGTCCTGAACTTGCTTGGTGCACAGCTTCAAAAATATCAAACATTTATTTCCAGAATTTTCCATTTTTTTCAGTCCACAGTAAACCACGCATAACTGAAACCATGGTTACAGCTCTGCTGAAAAAAACAGCATAGACTAGCATGATTTCCAGAGTTCCCTTTATGAAAGAACTATCACCGTAAGTGCAAATGCAACACATAGAACAGTAGAGAGAATTTATGTTTGGATTGTATCCTGGCCACAAATGATCGGTTCCATGCTTGCTGTGAAAAACCTGTGCTGTGGGATGTTGTGGTCCCTGCTGAGGATGGTAACTGAAAAACAAATGTAGACCCTGATTATGATGTTGAAGTGTTCTTGTGGAATTTTAAACTTGTAAAATTATTTTGTTGCAGGCTGGCTCAATTTTTAACTTGTCAGATTTTGTTTCTGACTGGCACAACAGCAAAGTGGCACACTGACGTGTCGTAGGGGTGGTCGGACGGGTAAGCAGGCACAGGAAGCCGGGATTAGGACGGGAAGCAGGGTTTATTACGGGCAAGTGCAGGACAGAACAGGAACATGCAACTCTACGAAACACTACGTCAATGACAGATCTGGGGAGACGGACTCAGGTGCGGACTAAATACGTGAGACAGGCATGGACAGAATACACAACAGGCGAAGGTAATTAAGCACGAATTGACAACAGGTGGTTTCCATCAAGATTACACACGGGGTAACAAGGGGGGCGTGGCACACACGAGGCTCGGACGGGCGGATCATGACAGCACACGAGGAATTTTCTCAAGTCTCCCAATTGGCCACTGCAGACCTCTTCACCACAAAGACATCCCTACTCTCCAAGGAGGCATCAACATGAAGGAATTGTCTGTGCTCCTTCAAGGTAGCACAGACATCCCAGCAAGGAACCTAGAGCTCCAGGCACATACCTCAAATGAGGTCTTCATGCTAGACCTTTGCAGCAAGAATTACATCACAGTAGCCATGTGTGTTATGACCCATGTCCATGTCCACAGTGCTTAGGCAAAAACTGCCACTTAATGAGATCTGGCTGGGGCATTGTATAACCCAAAGGGCATCGCAGTGAAGTACTACAGCCTCTGGTCCAAGGCAGTCAGGGCCACCTGGCAGTTCCTGCTGTAGAGGCCCAGCAAACAAAATCAGCTGGTAACAGGCAGGGTGCTGAGAGCCTCACTGATCTGAGACGGGGGGTTCAAGCTGGGATTGGCAAATATACATCAAAATCTATTTAATTCTCTGCCTAATGAGGCATGCAAAATCTGACATGCAAACAGTCAACAAATCAAATATTCTGACCTCCCTGTTACAGCCCAGATCCCCAAATATCCATGTGATCAACCAGATTAAGGTCAATTTTAAAGTCACCAGCAGTTTAATGCTTAACTATCAGTTTGTTGATGACTCATAATTGTATAATAATTTAGTTACTTTGTGTTTAGTAATGAAGGTCCTTCTTTGCATCAGTAACACTGACTCAACAAATCACTGATAGCACCTTCATCCATAGCAATTATCCATTCATCCATCCATCCATCCAATTTCTGTAACCACTTATCCTGTTCAGGGTCATGGAGGGACCAGAGCAAATCCCAGAGGCTACAGGTGCAAGCTACAACAACTAGTTCGTAATAAATAATTAGCTAGTAATTTGATCATTAATCATAAAAATAATAATAAAGTATGTCTCAGTCAATCATGAAATGGTATACATGATCATGCATGATCCTACTAAACTACTTCAATAAGGTTCAATCATTTAGTAATCAATTATTTATTTATCAACCAATGGAGACCTGTTTGAAAGTTGAAAACAACAATTTTACATGATCAATATGTTTTGATTTTAAACATACCCATAAATATAATCAGAAATCAGCAACTGTACTTGTGAAGGAGTACCAACCCAACTCTAAGGTGCATAGTCTGGTAAAAACATTTATTCATACTCCAATAAGGCTAAATAAAGAAGACTACTGAAGTGTCTAACATTCGAACAAAAAACATGCAAACCTACATGGTTCTCATCTCCGGTCCCTGCCACCCGCTGTTATTGGCTGATTGACAGGCCGTCTCAAAAACCCACACACACACACACCAGCCCTCCACGGATCAGGTTCCCCATCCCTGCTATAGCGGCTCCAACAGACGCCCCTTTCTCCAGGCCTCTGCTTGCTAAGAGTTAGCATGCTTTGCTGGGGTACAGTGCAGCCCACACTGGCTTGCTGGGGTACAGTGCAGCCCACACTGGCTTGCTGGGGTACAGTGCAGCCCACACTGTCTTTGTTGGGGTACAGTGCAGCCCACACTGGCTTGTCTCAGGGCTGACAGTTAGCGAGGCCCCTCTGGCTCTATACTGCTGCTGTAGTGTAGGTAATAGGTTTCATCTGACACCTCTGCTATGGGTGACCATGATAAGAAAAACTCCAAGCAAAACCTCCCATTGCTTCCCTGATATACACAAGCCTTCTCATCTGACAAAGCATCATACCTTAAAAGGGAAAATCCACTGCACTGACCTGACACTACACTACTGTTTGCCTTAATTGTATGTCTCAGGATTTTCCTCGCCCTTAATATTGAGCAGTAATTTTGGGTGCTTCTTTTTATAATTATTTGTGATCTTGATTCCAACTCTGCACAAGTGAGGCATGTACTACATCCAGAGTGTGAAGCTCAGAAGTAATCAGGCATACTTAATAAGAACATAAGAACATAAGAACTATACAAACGAGAGGAGGCCATTCGGCCCATCAAGCTCGCTTGGGAAGAAC
>JAODUD010000033.1:23249657-23263374 GCA_026784285.1 Stomatorhinus walkeri | reverse complement strand
TAAAACCATGCATTGCTGTCTATTAGATAACTTCAACAAGTCACGAAATAGATGTAAAATCAAAGATATTCATTTCCCACTGGCACTAACTGTTACAATCACGTCCGGGAAAGCAGGAGCAGGTAGACGGATTATCGGGAAAGCAGGGTTTGTTTCGGGCAGACAGGGAAAACACAGAGAAGCAACATACCAACATTAATGACTGGTCTGGGAAACAGACGAAGACGTGGACTGACATATGAAGAACAAGCCGGAAATAACATCAAACAGCTGGGAACAATCAGCGTAGTACACATGGTAATGAGGGGTGTGGCACACACAAGGATAGGACGAGCTGGGCATGACACTAACATGTACCGATCCATCCATCCATCCATCCATCTTCTATACCCACTTATCCTACTGGGTCACAGGGGGTCTGGAGCCTACCCGGAAGCAACAGGCACGAGGCAGGGAACTACCCTGGACAGGGGGCCAGCCCATCGCAGGGAACACTTACACCCCATCCACACACGCAGGCACACCTATGGGCAATTCAGCAACTCCAATCAGCCTCAGCATGTCTTTGGACTGTGGGGGGAAACCGGAGTACCTGGAGGAAACCCCACAACAACACAGGGAGAACATGCAAACTCCACACACATGGAACCTAGGCAAGGACTCAAACCCGGGTCCCACAGGTGTGAAGCAACAGTGCTAACCACTGCACCACCATGCCACCCACCATGTACCTATTCCTTCATAATACTAAACCAATACTTAGGTCTCCATTTAAATCCCTGCCTTCCCACATCGGAAAGACTGTAATCTCAACATTTATAAGATTTATATTTGTAGTGCCTGCAATTGTTTTATATTAGAAATTTCAACAGGTGCAAGTAGTTTTTCCTCAAAAAGGATGATATCAAGACTGTGTCACATTTACACATCGAATTATGGCATATCTGAGTAGTCCTGAAAACAGAACCATAAAGCATATGTGGCCAACTCATGTACATAATAATAATAATAATAATAATAATAATAATAATAATAATAATAATAATAATAAGCCTAAAGTCAAAGGGATTGAAAAACGCTCAAAAATGGATAGGGTTCAAGGGGTTAACACAATACTGTGGGTATAAAACATCCTGCTTCAAAATTCACAGGCAATCAATAAGGTGTTTCTTGTTTGAAAAAATGTTACATTTGTACAGAAGCATTTAATTTCAGATTATACTGTGACACAAATTTTAAGCCACACTGCCTAGCCGCAGGATGATACCTCTGCTCTGCGTTTTATAGTGTGTTGTGTTATGTAGACTGGTTGAAGCAAGTGGAGGTGGAGATGCTGTTGGGGGTCTAGAATGGGCAGATGACATGTCTTCCAGGTATTGCTCCAGACACAGCAGCATGCTACAAAACCTGCTGGATTCATGGTTAGCTGAGGAATTCTGTAAGAAAACCCCTTAGCACCAAGAGAGGGATCGGGACACACACTCACCGTGCAGGAGATCTCTAGACGCTAAACCATGCAAAAGGAGAATCAGGCACACAGGGAAAAGCAGGGATAAAGAGAGCAAAGCAATTGGACATCGATCAACAGCCTAAACCAGTTAAATGAGCCAGGTGATTAGGTAAAATCAAAACCACAATGAGGCACAGCGATCAGCATTCCAGTGAGGGAGACTGGCTGTGGGGGCGCGGTAGCAGTGAGGGAACAGAGTCCAACCTCAAAATATGATATTACTGTGGCCTCTCTTGTACTTACATCCACGTACTCATTGGATATCACCCAAGCTTGGTTTTGGTGGAGAATACAGGCAAGTGTGGACAGGCTGTCTTGCCGGATGTTCTTGAAAATCGTGGTGTCCTTTTTGAATCTGTCACAGTCTAATTGCGTTCTTTGCCAAAACCAAGTCAGTTATTCTTGTTTCCTGTGCCTCATTGAACATCGGGAGCCTTCCACCGTTGTGTTCTTCTCTCAGTCCTTTAGAAGACAGTGATTGGTCAGAATCGCCTAAATGTGTTCAAAGCAGTTTGAAAAGCTATCAGTCTGTTTTTGCCGCATGTGTATTTGCTCTATAGCGGAGGTAGCCACTATTAAGGATAGTTATATGTGTAATGTACATGTGAATATTATACCATATGGATAATGAAAATGTCAGTGGTTGATATTGCCCAAAAATAATAATTATGTTTTAGTGCAAATGTACTATTATATTGAAAAATATCTTGCTTTGTTTCAGGGTATTTAGCACCAGATGGATTAGTCCAATATGGGCTGGAGCTTAAGAATATAATTTCTGCATGGAAGTGAATAGATGGTTGGTGTGTGTTTCAGAGAGCTACATTGCTGGTGGCTATGTCATCTGTTTAGTTTTTGTTTTGTGTGTTGCTTCATTGCAATTTGTTCAACTGAATAATTTATATTTAAAATAACCAGCAGTCAGGTGTGACAAACAGTTTTACTAATCATGTTTCATATGTTACTTTGGTGTGTTAGCAATTGAAAAAGACTGCAATCATCATTACAATTTTTACAGTTGTTTACACAGTTTTTATATTAGGCTCATTTTCTCAGAATTATACACACATACCTCATAACACAAAACAAAGAGCAAAACATCTTACCACGCAATGAAAAACTATGTAGTCTCAACATTGATTTTTTTCCATCAAAACACACAAACAGAACAGAAGGGGAAATCTTATATTCTTTGAAGCAATGAATTTCAACAAAAAAATGAAGTAGAGAACATACAATACTCTCTTACATACATGGAAACAACAAGGCTCTGTTCAGTAACAGACACAGCAAAAAGGCCGTGTGGTGGGTGGAATGGCATTCTGCTTCCTGCTTGGATTGGCCCACGGAGCCTCATCAGTGGCACAGGCTGGCTAATCAATGGTGGAAATATAGTGCCTTACCTACCCCTGCTCCCACATTGATATCTTCACAAGCCTCCATTGCATGGGAAAAAGTCATGCATGCATGGGGTTGGTGAATGAATGAATGTTACAACTATATAGCACTTTTCAAGACACCCAAAGTGCTTTCCAGAAGTAATGTGGATTCACTTCAACCACCATCACTGTGTAGCACCTACGTCGATGATGCAATGGTAGCCATTCTCAGCCAGTACGCTCCCCACACAGTAGCTAAGGTGGTGAAGGGGCAGAAGAGAATTCACTAATTAGATATAGGGGATGATTAGGATGCCAGGTTTGAAAAGGCCGCAGTGAGCTTCGGGATACCCCCCCCCCCCAAACTCCTTTTGAAGAGTGATTATATACAATCCCTGGCCAAGGCAAAAAGAATTCCCCCCTAGGATACGATACCCTGGGGGGGCACGGTGGCACAGAGACTGCTGCCTCACTCTAGTCCGTGCCCCAGCCCCTGACATTTTCCATGTTCTCTCTGTGTCGTCTTGAGGTTTCTCAAGGTGTGTATGGTGTGCACGCCCTGCGATGGTTTGGTGCCCCATCCTGAGTTATCAAGGTGTGTATGGTGTGCACGCCCTGCGATGGTTTGGTGCCCCACCCTGAGTTATCAAGGTGTGTATGGTGTGCACGCCCTGCGATGGTTTGGTGCCCCATCCTGAGTTATGCCCATCCTTGGCCCAAGGCTTCTAAAATGCGGATCAGGAATAAATACAAACACTGAACCAGTTGTGGACCAGCACAGCCCAGTGGAAACTTTAACTGTAGATTTCACAGTTGAACCATAAAAAGTGTGCTAATTCACTGTAAAAAATGATAGTAAAACTGTCGAGTACACACTAAAACTGTCAAATAAGTTTATCATTTTACCATGAAATTTTAAAGTGCATTTTTTTCCTGGTCTGTGCTGTTTGACACAGTAGGAACTGCTGACACCCTAGATTGTGGACGTATATTTAGTCAAACCAAACTGCCCGCCAAACCAGTACCCAAGACCACATGAACACCATCCATTGGTAATGCAGGCTGCACAGCCACTGTAACCTCGCTTCTCGCCAGATCAGAATCAAGCTCAGTCCTGTGCAAGAGAAGAACCAACATGGAAGAATCAACCCCGTGAGCCAGAAATCAGTCTCAGCTGAAAAAGTAAGCACAGATCCTGCAGTAAAATAATCCCAAGCCCTTGTGTCACACAGAATTTTAACTAGAACCTTTGTTCCACCTATAACATATATACAGCTGTGCCCAAAGGTTTTGAGAATGACACAAATATTAATTTTCACAAAGTCTGCTGTCACAGCTTTTATTATGGCAATTTGCATATACTCCAGAATGTTATGAAGAATGATAAGATGAATTACGGTTAAATGCGAAGGCTCTCTTTGCCATGAAAATGAATATTTCCACTGCATTTCAGCCCTGCCACAAAAATACCTGCTGACATCATTTCAGTGATTCTCTCGTTAATACAGGTGAGAGTGATAAGGTTGGAGATCACTGTCGTGTCGAGTGAGTTAGAGTAGCAGACTGAATGCTTTAAAAGGTAGGTGGTCCTTGAAGTCATTGTTCTTTCTCTGTTGGTGTGTGTACGGCATGGTTACCTGCAAGGAAACACATGCAATCATCATTGCTTTGCACACAAAGGGCTTCATTGGCAAGAATATTGCTGCTAGTAAGATTGCACCTGCAAGCCTTAGTTTATTTGGTAACACGTTATATTACAGTAAGTGCACCTTCATAATGCAAGTACACTTTAACATCCTAACGTCCTTTAACAGCTTTAATATATATTAATAATAAACATTACATGATTATACAATTATAATGTTTGTTATTATTACATAATGTTTTTATATATAATGTAATTAATGTATATTACATTTTATGAATGCAATATAAAAATATTATGAACGTGCGGGTAATGTAAAGCGTTGCCGAAGATTATTTGAAGATTTTGTAAAATTTAGATTTTTTTAAACAGTATTTTATTCAATTTCATTTTTTAATAAATTTGTCTGCAGCTCATTCTGTTAAAAAAAACATGAGAAAATCGTATCGTGAACTCAGAATTGTGATTTGTATCGAATCATGAGTTGAGTGTGTCATTACATCCCTAATGCCGACATCCTGAGACCATTCATGTGTGGGGTTGCTTCTCAGCCATGGGAGGGGGCTCACTCACAATTCTGACTAGGAACGCAGCCATGAATAAAGAATGTTATCAAAACATCCTCTGAGAGCAACTTCTCCCAACCCTCCAAGAGCACTTTGGTCACAAATGATGCCTTATCCTGCATGATGGAGCACCGTGCCATAAGGCAAATGTGATAACTAAGTGGCTCAGGGAACAAAACATCGACATTTTGGGTCCATGGCCAGGAAACTCCTCAGACCTTAATCCTATTGAAAACCATGCAAAATCCAAGCATTGATTATGCAAGAATGGGCTGCCAACAGTCAGGATTTGGCCCACAAGTTGATTGACAGCATGCCAGGGCAAATTGCAGAGGTCTTAAAAAGAAGGGCCAACACTGAAAATATTGACTCTTTGCATAAACTTAATGTAATTGTCAATAAAAGCCTTTCACACTTATGAAATGCTTGTAATTATACTTCATTATACCATAGAAACATCTGGAAAAAATCTACAAACACTGAAGCAGCAAACATTGTTAAAACCAATACTTCCAAATTCTCATTCTCAAAACTTTTGGCCACGATTGTAAAACCTTTACTGAAGAATGGAGAAAAATTGCAGCAACTGAGGAAACATCTGTTTAGCCTGAGATGGTAATGCAGACCCACAGTATTCCTGAACAGAACAGAATAATACCATTTGTTATTAGTCTGTCCAATGTCCTTTACCATGACAGTAATGACAAGGTACATTCTTAGACAGAAACTCCCCATCTGAAGAAGTAAATTTTGGCTTTGAAAAAAAAATGTGTATCCCCTGCCCTAGTATTACAATAAGCCTGGCCCAAAACTCCCTTGTGAATTGGTACATACTCATCAGCTAAAACTGCTGCGTCAGAAACATTACCAGTTTTATGCTCCAATATATTTATATTCTTTTGACTGGTCCAGCACAATTAAATCCCCCAATTTATCAAGAGAATCCATATTAATAGCCTTAAACTAACAATGAAAGGGACCCTGCAGTTCCCAAGAAGATTGACATGTGTTTAAGCACTACTCTGTTCCCCAAAGTCCTACTTTTTTGCCGATAAGCTTCAGGGAGCAGTTCATAAGCTTTTGAAACTGCCAATTTTACTTTAAAACAAGTCTGACACTCTGCTCCACTAAGAGTAACAACTCAGCTAATGAGAAAAATTCCCAGAATTTAAATTAAGGTCTTCTCGAAGTTGGCAGATAACATTCTTGTGGTTACGTTATTGGAATGTTACTTCCACATTTTACATTTTAACAACTGTTCTGTCAATGTCAGCATGATATAATTATTTACAATATACAATTGATACAAAATGCTGAAAAATATTGTTTTATAATAAAATATTATCTAAAAGTGCTATAAGTGTGTACAATGTATGTACAACAAATAGTTGTAGGAAAAACTGTTTTATAAAAGTAAAAAAATACAGTAAAACAAGCGAGAGTTCTGGTGTCATCCTGGGAATCAGGTAGATTCGGCCACATGTTCTTATCAATATCACAAAGCACATTTTCTATTACCAAACATTAGGAAAAGTATCGTTTAGAACACCCCAATTAGACTACTAATTAAATGGCTGAAGTTCTCACAACTGGGTTTGAACGGCTGACCTAAAGGTTATCCCAAAAACCTGCACACACACCGGCCCTTTGTGGATAAGATTGCCCACCCCTGGTTCAGAATGACGAATCCATTCTTGAGAAGCCTCAAGATGACATCATCACAGGCTGCCTACATTACCTCAAGTCGACTCACTCGTACATACGAGTTCCTATCATAAACCATTCACCTCCAATTGGAAAAAAATCTTTAAATCAGATTGAGGACAGAATATCATCTGTTTGTGTGGATGGGAGCTGAAGCATTCTTAGATGACCCCAGAATGGTGGAAACTAACTGTCATGATCCGTCCGTCCGAGCCTCGTGTGTGCCACGCCCCCCACGTTACCTCGTGTTCTACCCTGATGGAAACCACCTGTTGTCAATTGTGCTCATCTGTTTTGGTTTCGGTCTTGTCAGTCTTTAGTATTTAGTCCGCGTCTCAGTACCTGTTGTTAGATCCGTCATTGTGATGTTTTGTGGCGTTATCCCGTGTGTTCCCTTAATAAACCCCATAATCCTTTGGAGATACCTGCTTCGTTGTTTTGCCTGCTCACGCTGCCAACATCCAGGCACAGCTTCACCCAGAAGAGTGACACTAACGTTATCCTATATGACAGTGTAGGTAATGTAGTCTGTGGTACTACAGTATGTTGTCTTTGTGGGGGTGGGAATACAATATCATTCAGTCCATTGAAGAATTGGAGAAAGAGGGCAGTGCTGTACGAGCCAGTTGTAACATGGTTGGACCACCCCCTGAGACCTTTTGCTTTTTATTCATAGACACATTCAGTTGGTTCTGGATTCACATCAGACAGAAGTATTCTCTGGAAGAAGAAATGACAATGTCACTACAGAACAGTGCTGTAAAGTGATACTTGTACATATTCATGTTGCATATGTTTCCGAAGCAGTGTGCTGGTCTCTGATCCCTATATATTCGCTCCATCAATTCTATCTTAACTTCGTACACAATCAATAATGGATATACAGTGCTTTCCAGAATTATTGGCATGCTTAAGAAAATGAATAAATGGATGAATGTTACACGTACATAATGTTTTTAAAGGTTTTTTACAAAATCAATGAGGAGTCACTTCAACCATCACCACTGTGTAGCACCCACCTGGATGATGCGGTGGCAACTGTTCTACGCCAGTAGCGGCTTTATTATCCTGCCTCGGTGGGCTAAGCCTCCGTGCCTGTGATTGAACGGTCACCAGCTTGACCCCAGCGTCAGCAGAATATACGTCTGTGGGCCCTTGAGTGGCACCCATAACCCCCAGCTCTAACAGCACTGCATGTTGGCTGAAACTGCACTGTGACCCCAAGCTATGAGATATTGGTCTTATAGTTTGAAGATCTAGTTTTTCAGAACGAACAACATGTCTGACTTGTCTGAATGGAGTGGAACTCTAAAGGTTATACAAAAGTAAAGCCCAGAGTTCTCAGATGATAGGCAGTTTTCTGACTCCTCTCTTATACTGCTGGTTTGTTCACCTCCTCAGGGGACTCTGTAAGAGGCAACCCATGCTTGAGGGTGGCCGGACCCATTTATCATTCCAACATTCTCCTCTGATGTGGAACTGAAGCTCAAGCAAGTCAATGAAGCATACTTCAAAGACCGATCTCTCTTGAATGTCTCCAAAAAATGTGGAGAAACATTCTTGACAAGCTGGCAGAAGCTATCTATGCTTTCGAGGCCTATCCAAATGGCAAAGAATGCAATGCTGCAGCAAGAGCCCTGATCAACACACACCCATGCTTGAAGGAACCTGGATCTTCATGTGGTTGGTATGATTGGAAGTTCAACCTGAAGTTAAAAATTTTAGGGGAATCTATAGGGGAAGTTGCACATTGCTTGATGTTCAGAGCTCCCTGTAAACAGTCAGAAAAGGTCAGCATTAGGTGAGGAAGTCAGAACAATGAAGAAGCCCAAGAAGTCAGAACTAAATTTTCTTCCTGACTGTCCTGAGGGAAAATATCACTGTGTTATCAATTCTTTCCCACAGTGAAGAATGACTTAGGGAATTTGGCCCGTGTGTCACAAAGGTGTAGGTAACGGAGTCCAGGGAGTTGGGGAAATGTGGGATTTATTCGGGACAGAAACACTACTCAGCACCAAACGATGTCAATGGCCAGTCTAATGAAAACACACAGATACGAACTTAAATACATAACCACAATTTGCACACCTAGGAACAGCTGAAAACACTGGGATTCCATACGAGGCAAAGAAGGCGGCATGGCACACAAGAGGATCAGTATGTGTACCCCAGTGAAACAAGAAGTCATGGGTGAACACTTAAAAGTTCCTAATCAAATAAGTAAACTTAAAAATGTAAGATATAACTGAAAAAATACTTATAATAATACATTTTCTTCTGGAGGGGCAGTGGTTAGCACTGTCACCTCACACCTCTGGAACCTGGGCTCAAGTCTCCACCAGGTTTCCATGTTTTCCCTAT
Organism: Stomatorhinus walkeri; assembly: GCA_026784285.1. NCBI lineage: Eukaryota > Metazoa > Chordata > Actinopteri > Osteoglossiformes > Mormyridae > Stomatorhinus > Stomatorhinus walkeri. The sequence goes on along the minus strand of JAODUD010000033.1, from coordinate 23,254,209 downwards.
GTTGTTGTGGGGTTTCCTCTGGAACAACAAGAAAAACCTGTTGCTTGTCATGTTCCAGTATTTTGGCTCACTTGAAAAACTGTGTGGCTTGATACAAAATGTGTTATGTTCTATGTTGTTTAGCATATCTAGATATACATACCACGGAATAAAAGTTCGTTTTCTATGCCACATATCCATCAAGGCCGTGGGGGAAGCTGGAGCCAATCTCACCTGACTTTGAGTGAAAGGTGGGGTACACCCTGGACAGGTCTCCTGTCCATTGCAGGACTAACACAGAGACACACAACCATTCACACCTATTTTTTTATTTAGAGTAGCCAGCTAACTTAACACGTCTTGACTGTAGGAAGAAAATAGAGTAACCATCGCAGGGCACAGTCACACATGCACATCTTTGTACTTTTGTATAACCTTTAGAGCTGCACTCCCTTCAGACAAGTCAGATATGTTGTTCAAGTGGCAAAGTTTGTTCCTAAAAGCTGGATCTTCAAACTGTAAGACCAACATTCATGTCTTTGGACTGTGGGGGGGGGGACCAGAACACCCCATGACGACACAGGGAGAACAAGCAAACTCCACACACAAGTGACCCAGGCAGAGACTCGAACCCGGATCCCAGAGGTGTTAGGCAACAGGGCGAACCACCATACCACCATGCTGCCACATCTTGTCTCTGTTCATCTTTTAATCTTGCACACAAATGACTTCAGTGCACAGCAAAGCAAATTAATTGGCATTGCTGTTCCAATTCTTTTAGAGGGGGCTGTGAACGCAAGATAGTCGATTCACTTAGCCTAGTCTCAAAATCTGACCAAGCTCTCTGTTTTGTCGATGACATCAATAATATATTTTCATTGTGTGCCTTGCATTTGAGTAGACTGCAGCAGAATTCAGATGTATCGACCTCAAGAAGACCTTTTTTGATGGATTTGATGAATATGTGCCAAGATTCTTGTGGTTGTACATGGAAAAAAAAACAATAATATTGAAGAGATTAAGAGCCTCATCCAGTCTCTCGAAGATGATGTGAGTATTTGTTTTTTCTCTAGCTTAAATCAAAAGTTACTTCTCTGTTTCCTAGCTGTTAGAAATCATATTCTTATGCAGCATGTATGCAGCTGACTAGAGATGAATAGAGCTTCTGTTCAGTGTCCTTTCTAGTCTGTTGTTATGATCGTGCTGGCGGTCGGAGGAATAAGGGAAGAGCAGGATGCAGCGGAGTCGGGAAAGGGTCTTTATTCCGTAATAACGGAGGAATGGGTAGCAAGCAGACAAAACGAAAGTAAGACTAGCACGTAGACTAACTTCAATGACAGACCTAGGGATCACAGACACAGATGCTGACTATATACAAACGGGAAAGGCACACAGATTGACAACAGGTGAGAACAATTTGGATCAGACACGAGGTAACGAGGGGGCGTGGCAACCACACGAGGCTTGGACGGGCGGAACGTGACATCTGTGTCCTTTATTGCAGAACACAAACCAGCGGAGGAAAGCAGTTGTTCCTCTTGGCGATGTTTACTTCCTTAGGTAGGAGCCCTCCAAGTTTTACAGAATATGTGAGGTATGTGAAGATCTCTGTTTTATTTGTCAATTTAGAATTTGTCCTATTTGCACTTTAATATGAATTATACATATGCACTAGGTATTTCAAAATTTTATTACAGCCATCAGGTCTCACCAAGTTGAATCCAATTTGAAAATATAGCTGCAAGTGGTGATCATTGGGGTTCCAGCAGAACCATAGCAATCGCAACAACTGGTGCAATTAGAAGTGACTTCAACGGGAGAAACAATTCTATGTGGCATAATGAATGCGCCCGTCAAGCTTCATGATGTTCAGCCACCCATGCTGGCAAATATTAGCTACTGAATTTAGATTGACTGTTTGTTGGACATTCTGGTAAGTCAGTCACTCTGTACTTTAAGCACGCAGATGTTGGCAAATGCAAGTATATCAAATTTCAGGGGCTTACACTATACGTTTTGGCCTTAAGTATAAGACTTAAGGTTTCATTTCTCCTTAGCTGAGGGATTTATTTAAGGGTGGTGCATACAATCCCTTAAAAGGTTCCCTCAGTTAAGGCAAAATCTTATGGTATTTACTGTATTGAAAGATATTTAATGGGTGTAAAATTGTACAATTTCTATGGCGATCGTTTGTTTTCTTGCCCTCACGCCTGCTCGTGTCACCTGTTATTACCTCAGTGTTAAAGCCGGACTTTGTCTCCACTGCATCCTTATCTGATGAAAATGTGCACTGCCCCCCCTGCTGTATTGTGTTCACTATGAGTAGCTACTTTTCATTTGACTAAGAACAACGGAGTGGAGCATATAGCGATAAACTTTGCTGAATGGTTGACGACAAGCACCAGCGCTAAATTTCAATTTAATTACTCGATGTGTTAGGTCCAAACAATATTGTGATTGTGATTTGAAGTTAATCACTCAATGTGTTATTCCCGAACAATATTGCGATTGTGATTTGAATTTAATTACTCAATGTGTTAGTAGATTTAAAATAAATGACGCAACATTATCACATGATATACCATCAAATTTAACTGCTCTATTCAAATTCAAGGATGAGAATATAACATGTATTTATTATTTTTTTACACACTGTTCCAGGCACAGCCACCCTCAGATGATCCGCATCAGCTGGGCAACCTGGGTCTGCTGAGGAACTGATTAGTTATACTTCCACTGCTGAGGTACTGATTGGTTATACTTCCACTGCTGAGGTACTGATTGGTTATACTTCCACTGCTGAGGTACTGATTGATTATACTTCCACTGCTGGAATTCCTGGGAGGTTTGAAAAAGGTTTTGAAAAGAAGCCCATCTGTAGGAAAATCTCCCCTTTCATTATAAGCATGCTGGGTCTCCCCATGTCCACTGCCGTGAACGTGTAGCAGCATGCCTCCACATGATCAACAAGGCTGAGCTTCAAACCACAGGATGCAGACCAGGGAAGCAGGAAGGGGGCGGGTTGAGTGTGGGCAGCTCATAGTAGTCCTGTGATCAGAGGTAGACAGTTCAGGTTCAGAAAATAAAAATCCAGACCAAGGTTTTGTTTCAACCAACCTCTTCTACTCTGTGACTGTGACTTTTTATGCTGGTTGAAATAAAATCTTTGTCTGGATTTTTACTTGCTGGAGCTGAACTATCCATCTCTGCCTGTGATATACTTTGTGCTTTATTATGCCAGAGGGCAATGTATACATGATCGGTTAATGGCTCCTCCTCAGCTGGCTTCACAAGTCCTCTGTGCAGCATTCCGCTCCTGAGCTGCAGATCCACCACCTGGAAGTTACACAGAATGCAGAAAAAGAGATGCTGAAGAGCAAAAAAAAGGTATATGGGATTATTTTTGTACCCCAATTATATCTAAGGCATCAAATACATACATGTGTGCTTGTGTCTCCATATTTCTGCATCGGAAAATTAGACAGCTAACCACTGGTACTAACAGGATAATTCTAAATGTAAATATATTCAGATTTCACCCATTTAAAACCCTGCAAATCATAAATCAGCACTTAATTTTAATCCTTGGAAAGTGGTCTGTACAAAGTGGTGCTTTATAATGCTGGCTCTCTTCTCTGCTGGACTTTCAAGGGCACACTATACTGAACTCAGTCATTTATCAGAAGTAGCAACATTAAAGGTACTTAGAAGATGTTTCATACTCAGGATTTTTAAGATAGGTGCTATTGCATTGAGAAACTAATTAATTTAATCATAAAAGGCATTAATGTTAAAGCTACATTAAGAGAGACGTTCATTAATTGATTTAAGGAATAGTGTGGTATGGTGACTGAGTGGCTAGCTTTGTACCTCCAAGGGTTGGGGAGCTCGGAGTGAAGTCTGCATGATCGAAAACTTGTACTTAGAAGAATTACCATCTATAAATTGCCCATTGTGTGTGTGTGTGTGTGTGTGTGTGTGTGTGTGTATGTGTGGGCATGTATGAATGACATTGTGTCGACCAAATGTCCCCACAATGTGATAGAAACCTGTTATTTTGACCTTGTAGGACCTTTTTTTCGGTCCCCACATGGGGAAACTAGGTTTTATAAAAATGTGACTGTAATCAAAATCCTAAAAATGCCAAAAGTTTTGTATTTTGTGTGATTACATATGATTACATATGATTCAGGCTATTGCTAGGTAGGGGATAAGGTTGTCATTGCTGGGATTAGGGATATGCCTATAGAAATGAGTCCCCACAAAGATATAGATATGTACTTTGTGTGTGTGCATGTGTGTGTAAATGTCTGTTTGTCTGTCTGTATGTATGTATATATGTCTGTCTGTCTCTCTGTCTGTATGTCTGTCTATCTGTATGTCTGTCTGTATATACGTCTGTCTGTCTCTCTGTTTGTATGTCTGTATGCATGTATGTCTGTCTGTATGTATGTATATATGTCTGTCTGTCTCTCTGTATGTTTGTATGTATGTATGTACAGTGGGGTGCGTAAGTTTGGGCAACCTTGTCAATGTTCATGATTTTCCTGTATAAATCGTTGGTTGTTACGAT
>JAODUD010000033.1:23204115-23215554 GCA_026784285.1 Stomatorhinus walkeri | reverse complement strand
ATAGGAGCCAAAACATGTTTTTCCACAGGACTGAGTGTTTTCCTTTTCTGATCTCTCCCTAACATGATTGGTTAATGACTCAGGAGAGCAGCCTTGTCTGTCTTTTAGAGAATACTTTGGTTGCATTTATATCACATTATATCATTATCGATATACAATAATTCTAGGATCACAGTGTCTACAGTTTACAGGGATTTATCTTATTCTGACAAACACATCAGCAAATATTTTCTAGCATTTTAAGCACATCTACACTATTTTTGTTTTCAATGCATTATATTACATCCGCAATGAGATGCTGTATTTGGTACGGAGCTGGAAGATGGATGGAAAAGGGTGTTGGCACAAATACTTTAGTTGGCACAAGCTCCCCTGTAAATGAAAAAAGTCCCTTCTTTTTGTGTGTGGTGCTTAAATGTTCTTCCTGAGTTGGCATGAGTTTCCTCCCACAATTTATTAAGGCACAACTGGGTGAGCTTGTAGCTTTTGTTGCAGAGGCGTTATGGGAGGCTGTTGGCCGTGTGGACCCTCAAGTGGCCATTTGTGTTACTGCGGTTATCAGTGGGCCATCCCTGTTCAGCAACCGTTTTAAAATCAGCAGTCACATGACTATAATATGTACCCTATAATTAGACTCATGGGGACAAAAAAATCCTTTTGCTGTTGAATTTGGGCCATCTGGCGCACTGGGCAATTTTCTAATGGTCCATTGAGTTTTTAGGTGATCAAATTTATTGTGGGGACCTCCCCCCATGGCAAAATTCATTGTTGGAGGAGACAAAGCACAACATAAGCAATGGGGGCACATTGTAGGGACAGATATACCCCTGCAGATTCTGGGGGCCAGGCACTTTATAGGGACCCTGTAAGCAGAATTGGGCTGATGGATTAAGGTGGCATTTTGTCGGGGGGTGGGGGGCAGAATTACTAGGTATGCCCCTGGGTGGGGGACCAGGGCTGTAATTACTAAAAGAACCAAATGATGGTGCAGTACTAGGAGAAAATCACCAGCTCATTATAAACTGCTGCAGCCATCTTGGCATAAATTGCAACATTAAGAACAGCTTGCAGTGTTAACTGAAGAAGTTAAAGTTCAAATAACACTTCAAAGAAAAAAAACACCACCATAATAGACAATAGAAGACTGTCTATTGGAAAAGAAGGCGAGAATTGTTAAGTACAACCGGTGAGAGTACAAGCATCATGTGGCCTGTGCCAGTCAAATGTGAGACTCAGAATCAACCCATATAAACCAATAAGGTATGTGTCCCATAACAGTGACCAAATCCAGCGACTGCCCTTGAACTGTCACCACAAGGTCAGAGGGGTTGCAAAGGGTCATCACAACTGAAAAGCCATCTCCCTGCCTGCCCTTTCATTTCATGGTCTAGATCTGAGCAACTCAACAGAGTGTCATTGCTGCATTAAATGTTACTAATGTAAAATCTAACAGGATCTAACTCCATTCTTCTGGATACAAATAGATCGCTTAATAAAAACACACATTATGTAATCCCAAAAACAGTTTTAAGATAAGGTGTGTTGCAATTCACAGCCAATTTACAGGTGCTCAGCCAGGTTTTCGTAATATTCCCAAGAAAGTGAAAACTATTAAACATTTAAACAGACAAATCAAGAGAAATTCAGAACTGTATGATTTCTATCTATCATCCCACAGAAGGTGAGCATTTGCCCCTTGCAGAAACGATTAAAATAATTGATTCCTGAGTGCAGGGGAGTAGCTAGACATTCTGAGCCCCTGTGAAGTGCTGGGTTCCCTGAATCTGTCAGGGTATCCATGCCCCTCTGACACCCCTGCCTGAGTGGCAAATATTACCGAGTGCCAGGTTTCAATCACCAACAATCCCACAAAGTTTATAAAAAGGGACCTTCCTGGCCAAGCCCCAGTTCCTCAAACAGTCTCTATATGACACTGCGCCTCTGGCGTCTTGTCAGTTCAATTTATGATAGCTGGATTTTGCCAGGGTTGGCGCCCAAACAGGAAAGAGGAAATGCGTTATGTTGTGAAGTGACGAGATGGCTCCCTCAAGAAACTGTATTGTTATTTCTTTAATAATCTAATAATACTTACAGTGGAAATCACCTTTAGCAATCACATCTGTGTGTGAAATTTGTCACTATAAGATCATTATAACCAAATTTTTCTTTTTGTCTCAGGCAGATTACAATCTAAATTATATTTGTATGTTTATTACATGAGTAATACAGCATCCCTATTTACTGAAATTTATTGAGTCTTTTTTGTATTTGTATTTGTACAGGAATAGTTCCACTTTAACAGTATTCTACTTTATTTAAGATGAAGATGACGATTAGCCTAAGAGGTTTTATTAGACTGACTGAAGAATCTTAAGTTTATACACGTTTTGAGTTCATTTTATGACAGACATACACAGTGTAGTCCCTACCGCGGATGGAATGCACTTAATCAAAGCTGATTGGAAAACCTGTTCACGTACTATTTTTCAGAATAGGTTTTCCACCAATAGATTTGCATGGGGATAAATAATGTATGGTGGCGGGATTATTTGAAATTCATCACTGATGCCATATATTGATCAACTGTGTTCCACTATCCCTTCATGTTGTGTCAAAAGACATGAGAACTATTAGCTGTGAATTACTGGGATGAGTCTCAAGTGGGTATCTTTATTTTCTATGCCTGTGAACTTGGCATTTAATAGGCTGATGGGTGTACTCAATATAGTTGGCCATTATGCGTCTTTTTGGCTCATGTCCTTTATTATATTCGTGACTGAAATATTTAGATATTCAAAAATATATGAACGGATTGTGAAATACATTTTATGCAGCCTACATTCTATAAATTTACTTCATTATGAATCTTAAGTCTACATTAATAATGACCCCGTTTTTCCCATGAAGCGTATCCGGGTCTATACAGTACATTTGAGGGTTTACGAGAATGCAGAAAACTTGCGGGCACAGAGCCTATTTATACTGCAATACATCATCCTCAACATTTTTGCGCTGTTCTGTTTCATGTGTGCGAAGCATTGCGGGATACTGAAGTGGTAGTGGAGTTGCATGAGGACTCGCTTCAGGAGAACAAAATGGTCCACTTCCCCTTATCTCTTGCTGCACTTCACGAAGGCGGAATGGTGAGGCGGAGTGTGTAGGGACCGGTTTGGGATTGGGCTACAGGGTCGGGTGACGCATCAGCGGAAGTTTTCCAGCGCTTGATGGTCACGTGGTCCTCGTGGATTTCGAATAGTTCCAGGAAGTGCTTCGTGGGAATGTACATTCAATACAAAGAGACACAACAGCGATTTTTGTTAATTGTCAATAAATATATTCATTTAAAATATCAAAATAGCACACCGACTTGTGTACATAGCATAACTATATCAATATGTTTATTAAAAAGTGAAATTCGGTGCTATTGAGAGCTAGGGTTACTATCTTGTTGACATATTTTAGACTTACGTTAGCTAACGAGCGTGGTGCAGTATCACCAACTTTGGTCAGCTGGCTGGCGTGGGATTTGCAGTTCGAGGCAAGTCTGCACACTTACCTGTATGTAACAGTTTTAACTTGTAAATGGTCTCTAGGGCTTGTAAACTACCCCAACGCTTTCGATGCAGCTAATTTTAGTTTTATAATATAATTATATAAATTTGCCGTAAGATTTCTTGCGTGAGCATATGAGTCTAAAAGTGTCACGCCAGATGCGTGGGGTTGGTAGCCCTGGTTTATGGCTTTGAATTCTTAAAAAAATGTTATGTATGTTAGTCAAGAGCAATCATATCGTAACGTTTGTTGATATGTTTAGAGGGAGGGGAAGGGAACGGATGCTTCGAAATTCAGGTCAGATTAATGTTCTAACATTGCTTTAATTCGTGGTAGTTTCAGTGATCCCGTGGTAACTAAGGGCCTAAGTAATCTTAGTGACTTAATCACTAGTGATTTGTATGAGCTGGCTGCTTTACGTGATTCACTTGATGCGTGTGCCGTTCGTAACAATCTCGTGATTATAGACAAAGATCATTGTTTTTGGTTCAATCGGTTTTGAAGCATTGCCAAACGGTTCAGGTAAAATATCGTAATTTGTAATATTTGTTTAATATTGCCGAAGGCTAATATCTTGAAATGAAGATATTTTCAGATATTAATCACACTTTCAATGTCAGCTTTCAGTTATTAGAGCAATTTTAAGAAAGAGGGCTTAAATTTCACAGTGCTAAAATGCAAAAGACAACTCCAGACACGTGATTACTTGCAGAGATATTGAACCTTCAAGATGGACTAACTTTTCCTATTAGGAAATGTTTTCCCCTGGAATTTTTTCACTTGGGAGCCGTCTGTAGAACTTGCATGAAATTACCAATTGTTTATGAACAGAAAAAAAATAATGTTATGTTTTGAGAGCAGTGTAATAAACTGAAGGTGTCTGTTGGTGTACATAGTGGAGTGAAATGCTTTTTAAGTTATAGCTGCTATATTTCACCCATGCAACAGATAGAGGCATAATTTATTTTTGTCTTGATTTTGGTCTAGACTTCTGCATGAAATAAAGAAAATATTTATATTGAATAGTACTTTGTAAACACTGACATAAACCCTGTATTTGCATTTTGTTTTGACCACACATTATTTTAATAGGTGTTTGTGATATCTCATATGTTGTTTTGATTTAACATTGAACATTTAGGGCACTACATAGAACATATTGTATATTGTTTTTGGTCCATGTTTCCCTGCCCTACTCAGAAAAACGAATGGCATTCATGCAGTATGTCTGTACCCTTTCCTCCTTGTTGTCCCCATATAGTCTCCACCATGGTTTGCTGTGCAGCATGGGGATGCTCTAATCGCTCAGAGAAAGGAGTAAAAATGTACGGTTTCCCCAGTGACACGAAGAGGAGAAAAAAGTGGTTGGCTCAAGTCAGCAGGAGACATTTCACTATAGCGAATGATTACAACAGCAAAAAACTATGTCAGGTAATCATATTCAAACACTGCATTTACACGTTTTCCACATCATTGGGAAACTTAATGTTTAGTTTGTTAAAAAAAAATAAGGAACAGGGAAAGACTTGCAAAATCCAGAGGGTTAAGACTCAGGGGTGTCGGGTGAGGATGGTGTCTAACTGCAGGAGGTATTCAAGCTCCATTGAATTCCCCCCCATGGCTCCTCGACTGGTAGAGTGTGAGAGAGGGAGACAAAGACAGAGGGTTGGGGTGAGGTGCACCTACATGGGCTTGGGATGGGAAATTGATTTGGGAAATAGGATGTAGTCCTTGTTCCTCAGTTTAAGTTCACAACTTCATTAGCTGTGAGTCACAACTTGTGATTATCAACAACTTTTGCTGCTGATGGTGTTTAACAAAAAATTACATGTGACATTAGTTACTGATATTATGAATTTATATAAATATGTTCTTGGTTGTCTTTTACATATGTAGAAATGTATACATGTCCAGTAGGTATAAAGTGCTCCCTAATGCTGTGCATTTGACCTCTATGGGATATTTTTGTGGGAAAACAAAACTGAATTGTGTGTTAGAATTAAACTTAAGTCTTTCTGCAGGAACATTTTCATGCAGACCAATTTGTGAAGACCAAAAAGGGCAAGACTAGACTGAGAGCAGATGCTATTCCCACCATCTTTGTGCGTCGCCGTGTGGTCAGAAAGAAGAGGGCCCCTTTACTACAATGCACCCCTCTACTTGTTAATGTAAAGCACATAGCTGTTGAGCACAGCTATAGTGTTAAAGGTAGCACAGGTATAATAAATATGCCCTCTTAATTCATCACTCCTAACCTGTAACATCATTGATCATCACCCTACAGCATTCCTGACATGCATCATCACTGCAATATGGTTTCTTAAAATAACTTATTGGCAATGATGTATTACATATTAAGCATGATTACTTATGTAATTATTATCAATGTTTAACATGATTCCTTATGTGATGTAGCAGTAAAGCACACAATTACTTTGATTTCTTATTGCTGGCTTATTTGAAACATGCCCTCTTGTGTTTTCAATCTCTTCATGATCCACTCAGCGTACCTGAGCAGCTGTAACACTGATGCCTCAGCACATCACAGTCCTGCAGCATCACTGCTCCTCCACCCCACAGCACCCAGTGCTCCTACAGTAGGTTCATAAAGTATATGTGCAAGTTTACTTATACAGAAGCAGAATACATCCTCAATATGATTACTTGTATAAAGCAGTAGTATTGTATTTTTAGTTTGATTCCTGTTTAGCCTAATTTGATTCCTTTTTCAGAAATGGTGGCCTATTTTAAACTTACCTTGTGTTTTCAATCTCACTCAGGTCCTCCAACTTCCCTTGGATGCCATGAATCCAAAATTAGCTGAGCTGCATCATAATACAGGAAGGTAAAGCAGAGAAACACTCACCCCGTTACATTTTTGTATTCTGTTTATTACTGTGTAGAAGTCCTGAATGTGCACTCTTAATCCATTTCAAGAGCTGTATCACAATAGCTGTCTTCCTTATTGTGCAACTTCAGCTGAAACTCAAAAATGCACACCTTAATTTCACTCCTTCTACCCACAACTGTACAATCACATACTCCAATGTTACATTTAATTAATATTTAACTCTCGCCACTCTGCAATAAAAATTCACATTTAGAACCCTTTTTCTCTTCATAAGAACATAAGAACTATACAAACGTGAGGAGGCCATTCGGCCCATCAAGCTCACTTGGGGAGAACTTAATAGCTCAGAGTTGTTAAAATCTTATCTAGCTCTGATTTAAAGGAAACCAAGGATTCTGCTTGCACTACAATATCAGGAAGACTATTCCATACTCTGACTACACGCTGTGTAAAAAAGTGCTTCCTTAAATCCAGTTTGAAATGCTCTCTACTTACACAACGTTGTATGAAATAGCAGTAGAGAATGGAATTTACAATGAATAGACTGTTTGTGGTTAATGCTATGTGTTATTAACTGTATAGAGTATCCCAAGCTAAGCAGTTATCTGTTAATGTTCGCTAAGTTTGCTAAGTTAGTGGGGGTGGGGCTCCGTGATCTGCCATTGTTGCAAAAGGTAAAAATGATGCGAGTCTCTGTACATAGCTATGGACTGGACAAACAGGGGGTCAGCTGTGTTGTGCAATAGTACACACTTTATTGTATGTATGGCATATTCCCATTTAGAAATGTATATTTGCCTCCAATAGGCAGATAAAGACATATTTTGGCTTTTGGTTAAAAGGGTTAAAATGATATTGCATTTTGTTTATTACTGCTAGTAAACAGTTTTATGTTTGCCCTTTTTGTGATTTATTATGGACTAATTTAACAGAATCATTGATTGGAGTTTAGGTACCACTGCAGAGGTTAGGTTTTTGGCTTCACAGTAAATGGAAGTTACTATGGTTACGCCCCCTGAGCGGCAAATAGACAGTGGCCGCGTGTAGCGTTCAGCTTGGATGCTGGAGAAATATCTAAAAAAGGAAAGAGCTGCTAAACGACTATAAATCGATTTAACAAGACATTGGGGCTATTTTTTTACAGGCTGCCAAAAACAGAAGAAAATGAATGGATTGCTGTAATCCACGGAGACACTTGGAATCAAGGCCCCGAGATGTGGATTTCCGGTTGTCATTCCGAATCAGGTATGTTGGATTTTTGGATGAAATCATACTATACTGTATTGACTAAATTAAATAACTTCATTCATTTATAGTGTGTATAACTGTAAAGTTTTTGTCCGCATTTATTAAAAATAACCATAACAATGAGCTTTGTGTTCTACAAAGTGTGGAATGGTTAGATTGTGTTAGCTAGCCAAGACAAACCCAGGTTTCCTTATAAGGAGCTACTTAAAGTTTCTATACAATATGTTGACATTTTATTGATTATTACCCTAATGGGTGGGGGAATTACACTCCTATGCTACTTTCATAGTCCTGTTTTGTGGAATACCCCAGGTACACAAGTTAAATGTTCTGTAGTAATGATGAAAAAAGTAATGATGAACCTTTGTGTAATTCTTGTGTGCCAATGTAAGTAAATTAATATTGCATTACTAGTAAAGTGTTGTGTTTGTTTTAGGAAAAAAGAGAGATGATCCCCTACACCCTGACTTTGTACCAAGTCTTTTCAGTTTCACCTCCACCACTGGTCAGACTTGGGCTGTCAACAACCTGGAAAAACATAGACAATCTCAAGAAGTTTCTGAGAAAAGACATGTCAACACATGTAAAGAGCTAGCTGCCACAGCTCTCCTGAATCTGCATCGAAGTCCTACCTCAGAAGCAGAAGTACAGGTTGTTGAAGTCCAAAGCCCTGAGGTGCAGACAGAGGAGAGACACAATGACATTACCTCATTACACGAACAGATTAAATCTTTAAGCACCGAATGTCAATCACTGAGAGATAAAGTTCACAAATTAGAAAGTGAGTGGAAGTTTTGTACTCTTGATGCTTCACAATTTGATGACGACAAAATGAAATATTTCACTGGACTACCCAACTTACAGACTTTCATGTTATTGTTCAGCAATGTGTCATCAGTTCCTCCTGCTACTGCAGAGCAGAACAAGCCTCCCTGGGAGCTTCTCCTTACGTTGATGAAACTGCGCCTCAATCTGTCTGAGGAATTCTTAGGTCACCTCTTTGGGATTAATCAGTCAACAGTATCTAGAATCTTTCTCCATTGGATACATGTCATGGCAAACAGGCTTCAGTCCCTAATATTGTGGCCGAAAAGAGAAGACGTAAGACACGGCTTACCAATATGTTTTCAGACATTTTTTAAGGACTGCGTAAGCATAATTGACTGCTTTGAGGTGTTCATAGAGTGTCCTTCAGATTTAAAAGCTCAAGGTCAAACATGGAGCATCTACAAACAACACAACACTGTGAAGTTTCTTATTTCAATCACCCCACAGGGTACCATCTCCTTTGTGTCAAAGGCCTGGGGTGGACGTTTCACAGACAAACACCTTACCAAATACAGTGGCTTCTTTGACCAGCTCCTGCCAGGGGACTTGGTACTGGCTGAACGGGATTTCACAATGGAGGATAGTGTTGACTTGTACTGTGCAGAATTAGTAACACCGCCATCCATGCAAGGGAAGAAACGGCTTAGCCGCAAAGACATTAAATCTGCTCGCGAAATTTCTCTTGTGAGAAATCATGTTAAAAGACTGATTGGACTGTTGAGGCAGAAATATACAATTTTAGGCTCAACTCTGCCTGTAAACCTCATTAGAGTGGAACAAAATGGTCAAGTGGAGGATAACCTTATCGACAAGATAGTGTTAACATGTTGTGCTCTATGTAATCTCTGTCAAACCGTAGTGCCTTTTGATTGATGAAGTGAATATTAGTTAATGTAAAATGTTTTTCAAATAGCCCATGTTATCCTGACTGTTGATACTAAAGACAGTGTCAGACTATAACAGAATTTTTAACTTTGGTTTTCATGAATAATACACAGTGGGAAGAATGGTCAGTCTAAAAGGGGATTTTTAACCATAGACATGATATTCATCAAAAAATTAATCAAAATGTACATTCTGTAAATATTCTGTATTATATTTCGTTATTTCACAGTAACGTTTTAAGCCCGACTTTTTATACGGATATATTTCATATAAAATATAAAGATTACAAGATGAAAAGAAGACAACTTGACATGGAAGACTGTAAAACCTTGGTTTTAGAACAGCAATGTAAAGGTTTCATGCACTGGGGATGGACTGAATCCCTAATTGCATTTTATCGTCTAGTAAAAAGATGTTTGATTCTATGAAGTGTCATAAATCGGTCCCTTTCATGTGAGCTGGCCACATACAAGGTAACAGTACATAAGTAGCATCGAGTAACTTGCAGCTCTTCACAGTGTCCAGCCATTCACCCACAGTACTGGCCCCCAGTCATACAGTAACTTAGCTGTGGGACTTCAGCTTCAACTTGACTTTCAGATCTCGCCTGAAACCACAAACAGTTATTTTCTTGGTTCTGTTTTCCTATGTAGGAAACAGACCTACAGACCTAGATGGTTCACTAAGATTCAGAACTACATTTCATGTACTGTAAAACCATTTTCCTAGCAATTCTGGCGGTACATGAAAGACTTCAGTCATCTTAATATGTTTTTCAAAATAGGATTCTGGGGTTGTTCTCTCTATTTAATTTGCATGGTGTCCACACACAAGCCACAGAATGCTGATTCTGTAACATGAATCTAGCACTGTACTCAAGTAATAATTGTGTCATTTTAAATTACAGTGTCACATCTGAGGATGAGGATGGAACCAAACCACGGTCTGTTTTTTTGACCGTTCTTACAGTGGCTTGTCTTTCCCAAGTAGGGACATTTGATCTCCAAGCACCTCAGAGCCACAACACTCACAGGACACCTTCCCATCAGGTGATGCACTGAGATGAGGGTCCTGCAGAGAAGTGTACAGAACAATGGCGGTTACATCAAAACGAGTCGTTTTGATGTACATTATCATTTTGAGTTACATTATCCATAGAGACCACTAGATTTATGCATCCCAACGTAACAGTCAAGATGAGCAAGAGTTGTTCATCTTTGCGTTGTTCAGGGGCTGGCAAAGATCTTAGTCCCATTTTAGGGACTTCTGCATCCAGGCACTTTCCTCATTATGGCTGAGGTCCTGCAGGTCAGCTCTAACATCTCCACCTATTTGCATCTTCTACCAGTGTGGCAGGCAAAGGAAACTCTGGAGACAAAGGAGCAGATAAATAACCCTCATGCACTTTTCACAGCACAGGCTTGAAGCCCTGCAGGTGAAGAGCGTCCCACCTCCTGGTTGGGGTCATCATCGGCCCTCAGCTGCATCCCTCTGGCACCTCATGTGGCCAACAGCGAGTAAACCGCGGTTACTGTTGGCCTACCTGCTGCTGACTGCCCCGTCACGTGCCACAAAAAGGAAAAAACACACGTATATTTCAATCTTCCATGTGGTTATTAAAGACGGAACTCAGGTTTCAGGTGGACAAGATTGGGGCAACAAAATTATTTCTGTCAGCCTGAAGAGTCCTTCCACTGGGGTAGATCTCAGATATTGCTTCCATCTAAAATTTGAAAATAATTCACACATTCAGTACTTTTGATTGAATTGTGGTTGATGTATATTGTTGCGACCCAGCCCATGAATTATATTTAGAAGTTCAGAACTCTACTAAAATTCCTAGGTAGTTCGGTTGTTGCAGTTCCTGGCCAGAATTAGTAAACCCCAGAGCATTAGTGTAAGAACATTGTGTATTACAATCGAATGAATCTAACTATCTGACTAATCACTCAGATAGGTTCAACTGGAGGTGAGCAGCAAAGTGATATTATAAAGGGTTAAACTGCTCTGCAGCCTCTGAGTTGAGTCAATCAGACAAACTACCAGTGCTTGAAATGACTGAATAAGTTGAGCCT
>JAODUD010000033.1:23178884-23190030 GCA_026784285.1 Stomatorhinus walkeri | reverse complement strand
GGGAGGCACATCCTCTCCTGCAGGAGAGAATGTGCACTTAATGCTTAACAGTATATTTTCTATGGTCACATGACAAATAAACAAAGAACAGTAAATTGCTGATTATACAAAGTGATTATAAAGTGATTATAAATAAAAACAATTTCTCTCTAACACAGCCATAGCTCTTTTGGCTAAGAGTAACTCTCCAGGCTATTAATGCAGATATCCTCCTCTTTTCATGAATCTATCTTCTCCGTGTTCATTCCATCCATCCATTTTCTGAATCCACTTGTCCTATACAGGGTCACTGTTTTTCATTTTCTGTTGCAAATATCTGCGTTCCCACCAGCCATGATAAAACTAATATTAGCTAGACACAATAAAAACATAAAAAGATAAGGAATTCACAAACAAGAGGAGGCCCATCAAGCTTGTTTGGGAAGAATTCAACTAATAGCTTAAAGCTGTTAAAATCTTATCTAGCTCTGCTCTGATTTAAAGGAACCCAGGGTTTTAGCTTGCACTACACTAGCAGGAAGACTATTCCATACTCTAACTACATGCTGTGTAAAGAAGTGCATCTCCAGTTTAAAAAGTTCTGCTGAGTTCCACCTATGGCCATGAATTCTTGTATTTGAACCAGTATTGAAGGAAGTATTTGGTTGAACAGCACCCAGACCTGTTAGAATCTTATATACCTGGATCATGTCCCCTCCTAGTGTCCTTTGCTTGAGGCTAAACAGCTTCAGCTCAGCTAACCTCTCCTCATAAGATATTCTCCTAAGACCAGGAATCATTCTTGTAGCCCTACGCTGAACCATTTCTAAGGCAGTAATGTCCTTTTTAAGGTATGGTGACCAAACCTGCACACAATATTCTAGGTCGGGTCACCTCCCTTGATGTAAACTCCACACACCTAGAGATGTAACCCAACATCCTATTGGCCTTTTTTATTGTTTCCCCACACTGGCGAGAATGGGACATGGAAGCATCAATATACACACTGAGGTCTTTCTCATAATCAGCTACCTTTGTTTCAGCGGAACTCATAATCTATCTGTACTTTATATTTCTGCTCCCTGCATGGAGTTCCTTACATTTGTCTATGTTAAATTTCATCTGCCAGGTATCAGCCCTTGACACATGCTAGCTAAACCTTTTAAAAGAAAAAAAAAGATTTAACGGATGTAAGATTAGATCTTTAATGCACAATCAGGAGAGTATGACAAAAGCTCTGATAATGATGGAATGGTCATATTGATGGAAAGATCACGAATGGCTGCCTTATTGCTATTGGGAAGAGGGGCCAACTGAGCATGCGGTTTCATAGTTCATGGGGTGTTTCTGGAATGTTGAAACTGTCCATTTTGTCAACCGCCCCATCTTACCCTAAATTTTCTACATTTATGTACATACCCGGGCCAGAGTGGCACTTGCAGCAAAGAGTGTCTTTTTAATAGACCAGCAGAGGGGATCAGCGCACCGCGAACGATCCGGCTTCTGCACATTCTTCCAGCTATTTAGCCGGTAAATGACCATTGGTAAACCGACGGCAGTTCATGTGCACTCAGTTGAATATCTCCGCTGTTAAATACAATCCCTGAGTATACTGTTTATGATTATGTAGATGTATATATACATATGTATTTTTTTACTTTATTCACTACCTCTTATTTCTATTCTGTGTGTCTTTATGTGTGGATTTCCTGAGTCTTGCCCATTTCGATGTACAGTTGCTTCTATCACACTGTACATATGATAAATATAAGACAGTTATAAGAACAGAGGTTTTACCTGTTATTCTATAAGCAGAAAGTTTGAAAGGCCATCTAGCGGTAACCGAAGGCCGTAGCGTTTCTGGAATTCTCGCGATATTAACATTTATGCCCCTTCAAAGCGCTTTCGAGGCTGAAATCTCGCGAGATTCCGGCCGCAAGATGGCGGTCGTGTCTCTTCGCGATGCGAAGGATGCGCTCCTGAGCGAGCCGTAAACGTGGGCACGGCGTCGCTCAAGAGACATCGGGTCTGGTTGTATATAGTGGGGAGGAACATACTAGATCTCACTACCATATGTTAAAGTCGATGGGCGCCGTGGTTTCATGGACTTGTTTTTGTATGTTATCGGATTCCCCATAGCCGCTGGCCTCATCACTTGGCATCAGTCTCCTCAGGATCGCCAGGAGCTCTTCGCACCTCAGACACGCTTTGGAAATGACGGGGGAAAAGATCCGCTCGCTGCGCAAGGACAGCAGGCCGTCCAAGGACCGGGACTTACTGGATCCGGATGAGGAGGCGGCTGCGGGAGCCTTCAGCACGTCCAGCCGAACGAAAGTCAAAGGCAGCAAGATATTCAGCAACCACAAGCTGGTGCGATCGCCGTCGGAACAGCAGAGTCTGCAGTCGCAGAGCAACGCCAACACGAAAACTGCTACCGATGACAACAACCGCAACAGCGTTATACACGCCGGCGGGTTCTTCCCAGTGCACGAATGCGTGTTCAGAGGCGACGTGCGCCGCCTTTCTTCGCTGATCCGCACTCAGAGCATCGCCCAGAAAGATATCCATGGTAGGTCACAGCTCACACGCCAGATCAGCCTGCGGGGCGAGTCATTTACTCGGCAGCGAGTCTGATCGCGGTGAACTAAGCCGGTTAACGATTAGGATTAGATGTAACATGCTTTTCTTGTCACCAACTCTCACCTCCATTATTCAATATATGGAAATAAAAACACGACAGCACAGAAACGCTGAATGTGCGTTAGTCACTTCTGTATATTGTCATTCCCTGACAGAGGAGATGATTATTAGAGAAGATATATGAGAAAATGCAGTGGGTTGGGGGAACCAATCATTTGTCCCAGCAACTGAAGTAAAGCTGTGCGGCATGGAAGAAAAGAGCGCATCTCCCCATGTGAAGAGGCGTGGGTCATGTCAGGGTGCCGGGATGGCTGCCCGCCATAAGTCCGCACGTGTTCAGTCACTTTAAATTTCAGCCCGTTTCCTACTGGCCGCATAGCAAATAGGGGAAGTCTGTCTGTGTGCTTGTGTTCCCATTTCCCACCGATTTAGTATTCGTGACAGCAGCCCAACGACAAGCTGGCAGGTGTCCGTTTTGTTTTTTTGGGGGGGTGGTATGGTGGACGGATTTTCTTAACGGCAACTCTTTATAATAATAATAATAATAATAATAATAATAATAATCAATACTTTATGGGGGCCAGTGAAGAAGGAACAATTGAAAGTTCGTTTCTGATGCCTGGCAGATGGTGACACCAGAGATCTCTGACCCCCGGCCAGTGAAATAGCCTCTGATGCCTTTTTGAGGCAAGATGTCATTACCTCCAAATAAAAATGTAGACTACCCTAAACACACATAGATGAATTGAATGCTGTGATTATGTCCTATTTTGCTCATGGGAGCACATTTACTTGGTGGTGTTTGCCTTGTTAATTTCCACATTGTAATTTGAAATGTATTTGTGCTTTCCTTATTTATGAATAATATAATGCTGAATGCAGGTGCAGCATAACCCACAAGTCTTGTTGAGATGCAACCTTCAGAAGTCACTGCGAAGTGAGAATTCCTTGTTAGTTACTTTTGAAAGACTTTAAATAGTGATTTGTTTCAAGTTCTTCAAATCTTGGGTTCTTGGGTTATGGCTGGACTGTACTGCACTCACATTTTGCTGTGGTGTTTACACAGTAGCACAGTTTGAATGTTCTCACAATAGAACATTAATGAAACCGCACTACATATTTTCAGCAGAGTAAAATTTAAATTGACCATTAAGGGACAATATATTTCAGTTTGAGTTCTGTTGTGTATTTCGCTATTATCTACAGTGAAATGTAAGGAAATGTAATTTGTATGTCTGTAAAAATGTTATAAATTGTAAAACTTACTTTACCTGTTATCATGTCAGAACTTTACAGAAAATCATGCATCCAGTAATGCATTAGCACTAAGTTTGTGAGTGTCCATTTGTTTATCTGTGACGTTCTTCCTGAATGATTTATGATGTGTAATTTCTCATAAATTCATAATTTTTC
The DNA here is from genome assembly GCA_026784285.1 of Stomatorhinus walkeri. Lineage (NCBI taxonomy): Eukaryota > Metazoa > Chordata > Actinopteri > Osteoglossiformes > Mormyridae > Stomatorhinus > Stomatorhinus walkeri. The sequence goes on along the minus strand of JAODUD010000033.1, from coordinate 23,185,998 downwards.
TATAATGCAGGTATATCGCTGCCTATGAAGGCATGCATTTTCTTTCAGTAATTTTTAGAATGCCGTTATTGACCGTATTTTCTTGGTATCAATACTGTGTACCTTCTATAGGGCACCAATCAATTTCTGGTTTCTAAGTTATCTTTTGGCTTCCTGAACTGTTTTAGTAAATGTATGTACTAAATTTCAATGGTGATGCTTGTAATCATATAGATTATCCATCCTATAACTACTTATCTTGGTCAAGGCTCCTATCCCAGGCTACACAGGGCACAAGCCTGAGGTACATCCTGGATGGGATGACTATTGCAGGATTTTGGGCAGTCTGTAATGATATTTTATTTACCATAAGCATAATTGCCTAGAAATTACTCAGTTTTCACACCCAGACTTGCCCTATGAGAGAACAAAGCTTGAGGCCGGAATGCAAGGTCAGACAATTTTTTCAGCAGTTTTTGGGATTTAGGACATGGTTCAAGGGTTAAACGGTATGATTGCTCTGTTAGCCACTAGATTCGAACCAGTGACCTTGCAGTCATTGATATAGATTTCTAACCCGCAGAACCACCCCAGACACACTAATTATCCAAACTGCATGTCTGTGCGATGAAAATAGAGAATCCGGAGGAAAGTCGCACAACACAGGGAGACCATTGAAATGCCAAGCATGCAAAATGCAGATGGGGCTCCAGCCCACAGCTCTGGAGGTACAGGGGCCGCAGCACGTCCCATTCAGCTCCCCGCTGTCTAGATTAGACCAGCAGATTTCCAACTTGCTGACAAACCCCTTTGCTACAGTCCTTTTACATTTTTTTTGGTTTAGCTGCAACATCTGTACATCAGACAGACGTCCATCTATTAAAATTCTCAACCCAAAGCTAAGGTTAGTGCTATTTTTTATTGTAGAATATATTTCTTTGGTGATTCATCACATCAGAGAAAAGCAGAGGTAGGCTGTGCAATGCCCATTCCAGCATACTAGTAAAACTCTTGTATTGCTACATACAATTTGGCAATCCAAGAGCAAAATAATTAATCATGCTGTCTAGGATATGTCGACAATATTTATATCTGTTGTCTATCAAAGTCTTTATACTCCTTAATGTTTAATAGTGTCTGCGTCATGCCATCTAGGCCCTGAAGTAACTGAAGTGTTCATAATTTACATTGCTGAAATACAGCTCATAAAAACTTCAGTTTTGACCAATTTCAACTGGTTTTTCTAATAAATGAATGATTGAAATTCCTTTTTGGACAGTAACACATAGCAACCAAAGTAAATTAAGTTGGTCAATCAAAAGCACATGCTAATGGATTCCACAAATGATTATTCTCAACTTATTTTGCCTGAGAATTACAGTTATTGTTTATTGTAATTATTTTTCTCACACAGATTATTGTTCTTGTTCAGCAGTCATCATCCAGTTGGTCAGCTGGCTCAGTTTTAATTATTAGGTACACATCTAGTAGTGGGTAGGACTTACTTTTGTCTCCAGAATCACTTCAGAGGTAAATGAGCTGGGCTTTCAGAGAAGCCTCTGTACATCACTGTGGTACAGAGCTGTTATTTTTCATTTGTGTTCGCTTTATCGAGTTTTGCCATTCTCCACTGATCTCCCTCTTTAGCAAGGTGTTTAATCGCGTTCCCTTGCTGTCTTTTAATCTTTGCACCATTCTCTGTAAACTCTAGATACTGTAATGTGTGAAATTCCCAAAACGTTTGGTGTTTCTGAGATGCTGCGACCAAAAGGAACACTCTGAAGGGTGCATTACGCAAAAGTTCCATTTAGCATCGTACATAGTTATTAGTTGGACCCATTCAGTTTCCTGTTTCCAGTTTGTTAGTTGCTAACACAGTTAGCAGCTATGCTTTTGGGAAACATGCACGATATCAGGCATGTAAGCCATTCTAAGGCTCAGCCAAATGGTAAATGAACCTTCAGATCCTGTCTGTGTGCTGTATGTATTCAGCTGCAGTCACGCAATTCACTGTTTGTAGCAGCAGGCTGTTGGCATTAGCAAGCAGGCGTTCCTAATAAACTTACCACTGAGTTGAGCAACAACAGCTGAAATTGTTGCATATCTATTTAACAAATTAATCAATTCGTATACAAGCAGTCTCCTTATTATGCACGTTCAGCTTAGACAACTCATACTAATGAACGGACTGCCATAAAATCCAGGTTAAATACAATGGGTAGTAATAATGAACGCAGGCATTACTTTTTGACACACATGGAAACATTTATTGGCTTTAGCGGTTTGTCTGCTTATTATTTTATTATTAATATGTACTTGCCTGCAAACTTAAAGGCAGACTCGGGGAGCACATCTGTAACCTGGAGACTGCTTGTATAATGACATATTTGGACAAACCTAATGGACACCTATGTAGGAGTCATAAAACTACCTTCTGATATAAATAGATGAGAAACATCTATTTATTTAAACATCTTTGTGCTTTTCAAAGGTCTGTGGCTCACAGACCATCTACAGCCAAATCATACAGGCTGTGGGCTCAAGGGCCCAACGGCCACATAATTACTTTACTCTCAGTAGGATTTGAACTTGTGACCTTCTGGATGCAGACACACATCCTTTATCTTCTGCCTGATAACTGTCAATCACTTCAAAATCTGAAGTGTAACCATGTAATTATGGTAATTAACCCTCAAAGCACCATTATGTTAGTGAGGGATTTTTAAATTTTGGAGACAATGCACAAAGCATAAACTTAGGAAGCGAATAATGATAACTTCCATATAAACCGACGTTTCACATCATGTCCGAAAACACAATTAGCATCTTCATAAAAAGAATGATTTTACTCCTGGGTTTTTAGGTTAGCTATGTGGCTCATTTATGAATTAATATTTGCCAATTTTTATAGCTGCTTTCGCCATTGGCTCAAACAATCATCACTGGATTGCAATAACATTGTTCCCTTGTGTGAGCAGACTTGTTAAACGAGAAGCTAGTCATTAGTTTTATTTTCTTTTGTTTTCTTTGTAATGAACGCATTTCTTGAATTCATGTTTTCTTGGCACCTGGTGGCATGTACAATTTGCCCATAGGGGGAATCTGGCACTCCCAGCTGATGGAATTGTGTGATATTTATATTAAAAAAAAGTTTAAATGTCAGGTTTTACCCCACAAAGCCTCACCTTAGCAGTTGTTAGTAGAATGAAGAAAAGATTTATTTTTCCCTGACGGGGATTTTTGATATCCAACAGCCTAACAAATGTAGCTCCTAGCACAGCACACCGTCAGAGAAATGATCAACAAACTAATAAATACATGATAAACACAGAGAATAGTGCAGGTGCTGTGTAGGTGAGGTAGAAATAATAAATCTGAGGTGGTTTACTACCCGTGGGGGTTTCATCCAACCGCACTGAACAAATGAATGGCAGTGGGCCGTGTGGGGGGTGTGGGCCGTGTGGGGGGTGTGGGTGGCGTGGGCGGCGTGTGGCTCTGGAGGTTAAGGCCGATCAGGAAGGCGGTGGTTCAAACCATCTGGTCTGCAGAGTGATGCAGCATTGGGCCTTGACCCCTACTGCCACAGGCGCTGGCTGGCCCTGCTTTCTCGATCGTAAATCATTTTGAATACAAACCGGTATACCGGTTTTAATATTCCGTGTTTTTCTCTTTGACTCTCTTTGCATAACGTATTGAGAGGGGACCCCTGTTAACTGTATACTATCAGATATAACTTTATAATACAGTTCTGCAGGTATTGCTCTATTTATAGTTGCTGCTTCTGTCTGTGCTTAAAAGTTTGGGTTAAGTGCAGTATAATTAGGTCTGCAATTATAGGCATATCAGAACAGCAAAATCTGTAATATTATCCATTTAGCTTGGTAATAATTGTTAAAATCATGCCAGTTAAGCAAACGTTTTTATCAACCAAAATATATGGTTATAATCAATAAAGTATGTCACTATTGAGCTGAATATAAATTAATAATCTAATTCAACATGTTGGTTATACTGTCAAGCTACATGTAAATGATTTTTTATAATAATTATTAAAAACAACTTTTTAAAAAACATTCGTAAACATATTGATATTAACGCTTGCTGCTCCATTAAAGGTGAACTCAAAAGAAAAAAGCCGTCATATTCTATGAAACCACCACAAGCTTAAAAAAATACTGTGATCCGATTTTTTGGTCATACCGCACAACAGTTTGAGCCTTTGTTTTGTTGCAGATGAGCACCCTGTATATTTTGACCTTATTCTTCTTAAATTAGTGGCACCTTTAACTTATTCAAGCTTCATGAGAGCAGGTCGAGTCAAGATTGGACACTGTGGTCCAGCAGAGCGGAGCTTTTTTTTTTAAAGCATCTAGGTTTCTAGTGTAGTGTGGTTTGTGTAGGAAGGCACAGGCAGATCAGCACAACAGTCTAAGGCTGCCTCAATGAGCACTTTGCTGCTACAGGTCTATGCCGATGTCTGAGAGCCTCTGGTCTGTATAGAACGATCCATTCTGAGAAGTTTAAGAATGAAAGGCAGAGAGTGGAAGTTCCAGAACCAGGAAATCTGTTTTTTTTATGCGCAGCTGAAAACTGATTTCCAACTTATTTTATCATGCATGTAAATAAAAACATAACCATAAAATAGCAGCATGTATAGACAGATAATCTCTGGCATAAGTGTATAGGTCAGTTGGTTTCCTATTGCACTGAGCAGGTATGCTTTAACAGTAATAATGTAAGTATTTTGAGTAGTTTACACTGCCTTCCTCAACTAGGAAGCTTAAGGAAAGTCAACATTTCTTATCTATTGTCTAAATGTTGATGTAACACTGGCAGAATAGATATGAATACGGCTGGTGATAGAGATGAGTTATGTATAGCTTACACTTGATGCCAACTTGTGTGTCGTTTGATTTCGGTTCCTGATGGCAATCCCCTGGGCATCCCTGATTTTCGTGTGAATATCGCTGATCTGAAGAACCTCGCAAAGCTTGCTGGAGGAATGAGCCAAGGTCGGCGCATGTGGCATCACCGGTCAAAACAGCATGACACAGCGCTTTGCTGCGACATAGATAATTAATGATCCTTCCTTTACACGCACCGCTTGCTCTCACGGTAGCCCGCACGGGTGGTATTTCTATACTAGCGAAGCATTGCTGCTGATTCACAGCTTTACCCTGCATCTGTTACCTATTCTACCACATTAGTCCTGATAAATGAAAGTTTAATAAATAGGTAATGGCTGCTTTTTTGTATGCTAACGGGAGGGGAGTGTTAGGTAATGAGTTCTGATTGCTTGCCTTATTGCTAATCCACTGCACTGGCATTCCCCTACGGTGTCCCCCGCCAAGTGCATCCTGGAATAGGCTCCATGCTCTCAGCATCCCTGTGTTACCTTAGTCGTTATGACAAATGGAGGGACAGATAAGCAGTTATGGGGAGTGGATGGATCCAGATCTTTTTTTGAGTCTAGCACTTTTCATAATTTGTCTTTCTCATGGTCTTGCCGTGAAGCCTGGTCCATGCTTTCGTAGACGCCCTTTGGTTTGCCTTAAGTGATTCAGTGTAGCTGAAATGACACAGGTGGTTTGCTTCTGGAATTGAATTTGCATGGATTTTCCATGGATGGATTGCTCTTCCCTCGCCCGATGAAGGTCTGACTTGGAGAAGGAGAGGAACAAAGCAGTGCAGAGGAGGCGGGCTGACGCTGAAAGACAAGGTGCCTCTGGCAGCAAGTCAGGTTTGCTACCTGCAGGACTGCTGGCACAGAGCCCCCTTGCCTATTTCAATGCAGATCTTTTGGAGAAGCTTTGTATCTCTATAGTATTATTCTTCAGAAAGTCATTCTGAACTTGGCCTGAAGTAGCGGGTTATGGTTTTAATGGAGCTCGTAGCCTGAACCAGATGGTGTGCATTACAGGAAGTGGTAAACAAATGAACAGATCAGGTCCTGACACGACTATCCCAGAACAGTGTCAGCGGTAGTCCCAGGAGTAGCCTACAGGTCAGTGTTGCAGAAAGCCCAATCAATAAGGGACTGCCAGTATTGGTGTAATTCTGTATAATTATGAAAGAGCCAACTCTGTGCCCTGTACAGTAGGTGCAGTTAATGTGATCAGGGGTAGCTGACGGGAAGTTGCTAAAAGTATACCTGTAAAATAATGGGGGAGGAATGATAAATAATCATGTTACCTGATTGCTTGTTGTCTGTTTCTGCCTCAGGAAATACGCCGCTTCACCTTGCTGTCATGATGGGCCATAAAGGTAAGTAGGAAACCTGATGATGATGAAGATCTGATGATGATGATGCTGGGTTTGTAGTAATAGTAATGTATATGAGTTAGGACTTAGGTTTTTTTATTTTTATTGCAGCACTTTTAATACATCTTTGCTTGACTTTTGTGTTTTTCTGGTGTGGTTTCGCTATAACTAGGGCCGGAATGCTTTCTGGTCCCAAAGCCTATTATGATGGACCTAGCAAATGAAGGTTATTCGACTGCTGTAATTTTACTATAATAAAACGTACCGTGAAGTTTTATTATACACACTAAAACATGTCCGGTCTGCACACGCGTTTTTTCTGGCATAGCTTCAGCATGAACCATCCCTGGTATGTGATTTCACAGGGACGTTGTTCTGCACCAAATGATTTTATTGCACCTTGCAGTAGATTGCTGATGGACCGTTCCTTTAATTGCCATCGGTGCACTTTACATGTTTATGAGAGTGATACGGAGAAACCTCTGAGTGTGTTTTGCTTTTATACGTAAGTGAGATCTGCATAAACCTATAAATAAAGGCCGTATGTGAAACAGTCACTGCTGACTCAGGCGTGTGGACCAACTGCAGGACTGTTATACATAATTGCTATGAGCTTCTGTCTCAGGAGACTTACTATGTTTTATTCCTGGTAATGTGTGCAAATGAACTCGTTTGTCCTGATACTGGAGTAACTGCACTTACACCACAATGCATTTCAGCAGTACCATCATTTATGTGAAGATCGTTCTGTTGTTGTCAGAGCCTTGGAGTCTGAAATGCGTTGCCCAATGCAAACGGTCTTTGAATTCAGTCCTCTGTAGGTTGATCATTTTAATTTCCATCAAACAATGTGGCATCCCATCATTCCTAACAC
>JAODUD010000033.1:23148992-23161882 GCA_026784285.1 Stomatorhinus walkeri | reverse complement strand
GATTGGGCAGCATTTGTCAAATCGTTGCGTTAGAAACTCTTCACATAATCTTGCACCCTGTTGCTGAGAGTGTGGAGCCTCAGAAGGGGCATGGAGGGGGGAAAAAATCAGTTTAGGAAAAATGGACTCACAAAGGTGGGATGAACTTTTGCGAGATCCCCCAATACTTTTCCTTCACTTATAATAACTGCGCTGTGTCCATTAAAAGGACAAAAGGTATACTTATTAGTCAATAAATAAAGTCTAAACCTAAATGATAGACTTATCCTGTAAGCTGTGCTTTAAGCATTAAACTACCACATAACTTGCATATTATGTGTTTTTTTAACGTATTTATTAATAATTGCACGGTGTCCATTCACCACCAGTGACTTTAAGCAAGATAGCTGCTCTATTGAATGTGAAGGGCAGGCACAAACCTTGAAGAGTATTACAAACATTTAAAGATATTACAGCCTGAAAATTGCATATAAAGCTAATTTTATTGTGGATTTGAGTTTAAACAAGGTTTAAACTTGGACGCTCTTTCTGGAATATTTAAGTAAAGATCCACTTATCCCCACATACATCATCAAGCAGGAATACCTGGGACGTATACCCGGTTTGGGAGTAACCCTCAAATATGACACTGCTATACAGTTAGCTTTATATTCAGTTTTCTAGCTGTAATGTCTTTCAACAAAAGCAAGCAACACCCCTTTGTTTTCCAGAGTTTTTTACATGCAAATTTTAATATTTCAGTGTTTGTGTGTGTGCTTCACGTTCAGTAGCCCAGCTGTCTTGCTTACTTATTGCATGTTACATATTGCATATTTCTGTCATTTAGTATTATGTTATTAGGAAGAAGGCAATGGTAGGCAGGTCAGATAGGAGAAAGCAAAGGCGGAGCACAGACAAAATGTGCCATGTAAGTATTTTTTATTTATTTCACATTTAGCATGTGATAAAGTTTATGGCTCCTAGAAGGCATTTGGCTCCTGAATTTTTTTTTATCTGGAGGCCTGTTCTTTCATATAATTTGTATTGAAGGCTTATGTGTTTTGTTTGACTAGAAATAATTAATTGGGTTATAAAGTGATATTTTTTAAGATTAATTTTCTTTATTACATTTAATTTGGCAAATGAATGCACAATTTGCATTTTAAGAAATATCTGTTCATTTTTGTGGAAGTTGTTACTGAGTAAAACAAAGAAGCAGACTTCTGTAAAACATGTTGGTCGTGGATTTCTGCCTGTTGCGTGGTGGCCTTTGGTTTGGTTTGAGCTGCATGACCATTATATTTTCCTATTCTTTGCATGCTGAAACAATGTGGCTACAACACTAAATGCAGATACTTTGCTAAAGGAATATTCTCATATTCACTTCATTATTTTATTTTTGGGGTCTACTAGAATAGCTATGTATGCTTTAATGTTCCAAAAGCACATTATTTTTTCTCATACTGAACATCTATATTCACACTGTCTATAATTAACTAGCTGAAACGCTCTGAGATTCATGCCTTGTCCACACATGCACGGGTACATTTTAAAACGTACCTTTTTCTATACGTCTTGGGCTTTTGTCCACACACCTAAACGGCATCCCAGATCACTGAAAACTGAGCTTCTGCAAAACTCCATCCAGGGTGAAGATTTTAAGAAACTCTGTTTCAGCGTCGACATGTAGACAGGTAAAACAGAGATTTTGGCTTGAAACATCAGATTGTGTGCCGTTGTCCACTTTGTTTAACATCAGAGCATGTTCTGTTTGCTGGATACATTGGGCGAGTTTGAGCAATGGCGTACTTAGCCGAAATAGTTCTTGTGCTAACCTTGCTGACAGGACTTCTTACATGTGTACAGATAAATGTTGAGTCACTCTCGCATTATATTGATCAACACAGGCGTCAGAATGTGCGCCATGGTTTTGGACTGACAATTAGGCTTCTGATTGGCTAACATGGCAGTACGGTTAGAGTTATAATGCTGGCTGTTGTTTTGGCATGCTTTTGACAGCGCATTTTAGCGATTTTATGTGGACGGAAATTTTTTAGATGACAATGTTGGTGTGGACGGGGATTTTTTTTAAACAGGAAAAACACAGTTTTAAAATATATCCGTGTACGTGTGGACAAGGCATTAAACTCACCCCCAGTGAGTCCAGTGTGCTCTGATTGGTCATTTTGCCAAATTAGTCAGCTTTCCGTGTACCATGCAGGTAGGCAGCCAATAAAATTTGTGTTTCGAGGTGACCTCACCATGTCACCAAAGTAAAGTGAATTTTTAACAAGGCGTTTCAGGCAGTTTAGAAAAGAATGGTTTCTGTGGTGGCAGTTACTCCCTTTGGCCTATACTTTGGGCCTTAATACTTTTCTGTCCATTTACATGCACAAGATAATACTGTCTCTTGGTTCCATTTAGTGAAGTCCAATACATTACTAGAACAAAATGTTTGATTTCTGAAGTGCCCAGTGTTTGTTTTATGAAGACTGGTACATCTGTGCATAATACAGTGCTTCAACTTAACGGTATACAAAGTTGGCCTTCACTTTCACAGTAATTTTTGTTGGAAAATTGAATGTGTTCACCATGTTGATCTTCCCAGCAGCACAGCCTAGCATGAAAGACAGGAATACTCACTATAAAGGGGTTACAGATGCGTCTTAATCCACATGCAAGTGGGTACATTGATTTGGCCATTTCTTGTAGGGATGATGATTCTAGTACTTATTTTACTGGCCATAGTATTATTTTCCTGGTGCCTGCTAGTCAGTAACTATTCCAAGCACAAAGGTTTTAGAAACTGGCACGAGTTTCAGTTTTGTGATATGGAAATAACATGTAAAATAATAATTGGGGAGGATCAATCCCCCCCGCCCCCCCAGGAATCTTTCCTAAAATGATAATTAGGGTACCCCTGTGATATATTGACTGGAAGTTATCATCAGTTAATTAATTGATTAATTAATTAATTTCTTTGTTATCAAGCTGCGTATCTTCTGTTTCTAGAAATAAACCCAATTTATCCTGCATTAGTTTATAATTGAATATTTTTATTTATTGATATTTGTGGACCATGGTCCTAAATATCAGCGTAGCTGATAAAAATGAGTATGATGACTGCAGCTCAGTGTAAATATGGGTTTGGCCTTAATTGAGAGGCTATTTGATGGATGCTTTCACTTCCCAGGGATGTATTATTAGCAGGAGGTCAGTCTTCCAGTCACTGTAGAATCACTCCGTCATCTCAACACCGTCTGAGAGAGCCTCATTAAACCGTGCTGCCCGACAGCTGCTGATGTCTGTGGAGGGTATACTGCACGCGCGGGCGGCCCTGCCACACCCTCACTCCCGCCGCTGCGCCGTCTCTCTTGCGGACTCTGGGGCCGTGCTGAAAAGCAGCCGCTGTTCATCCCAGGCACGCCGCCACAGCCTAAATTTCCCTTACGTCCGGTTGCCTCTAAACAGCATTTTGACGGCGGTTGAAGCCTCCCACTGCGCTCCTCCACCAGAGCCCTGTCAGCATGCGCACCGGCACCTCCTCCGCCTGGGCTGCTCCACCCCTTCTCAGTCTGCACCCTGAGAAAAAACCCCGCTGAGCTCATCTGGAGTGTCTTTTTTTATTTGTTTTTGTTCTGCGGCCCTCGTGCATCACCATAGGGCATCCCTGCATGCTTCTGACTTTCTCTCTACACTAGAATTTGATCCAGTTTATGGAATTAGTCTTAGATATGAGGGCTGTGTTTTGTGGTTTTGTGTAACTCAGCTGTTTAACTTCCATAAACCTATGACAATAAGTTGATTTCTGGCCCTTTTAAATTCCTCTACAGTTCACTATCGCTTCAGACTGAACTTAAAAATGTGAATATATTAGGAAATATGATGCAATTCCGTCTCCGTGAGCTGAAATTCCTCCAGCAGCAGGTGTCACTTCCAGCTCTGTCTGCTGTGATTTATGCTTTAGAAGCAGAAAGGAGCCATTTCCTCTGATAATGTGGCCAGCTGGCCACGTAACCCCATCATTCATAGTTTGAACTTCCAGCTGCCTTTGTGTTCTGTTTTGTTTCGTTTCAGAGTGATTCGTTGAATAACGCTGATAAAAAAGTGCTCAACACTGTTGTTTTTATGGCCCTTAACAAAAAAATCGCAATGTTAGACTGAGTATCCCTTTAGTTTTAAAATATAACTCTGTCAAATACATGCTTTCAAAGCACCTAGGATTCTGCCGGAGATCCATGGCTACTGTGTTTCTTTCTCTCTCTCAGTCACAGCATTGCTAAGGAAACTGAAGCAACAATCCAGGGAGAGTGTGGAGGACAAGAGACCACGGCTCCTGAAAGCTCTTAAAGAGGTAAAACTCCCCATTATAAGAGGTGAATAGGTGGGGTTCAGCTGCCATCCTGGAGTAGATCCATCCATCTGTCCATCCATCCACCTGGTGGTATGAAATGTTTATCTATGTCAAGACAGCACAGGACGTTATCAGTTTTTTCCTGTAATGTTCAATGGGCTTATTAAAATAGAACAGAAGTGTTGAAATGTCTCAAATAACCAGTGAAGTGCTGCTGGTGTCTCAGGCTGTGAAAATGAAGCCAGGTGCAGTGACCCGGACCCGCTGTAGACATGGGCATTCGTTGATATGCCGGCGCCAGGATGAGCCCCCCCGGGGTGGGGCGGCGAGAGCAGCAGATAAGGCTAGTCAGTCTGACTGTCAGAGAGACGATATTCCCGGGGATCTGACAGGAATTATCTCTTGTAGTGGTGCATTTTAAATCGCCATGGCACTGATTCATCCATCTGCTGTTACCCCTAGTCAGGTTGAATAAGTGAAAATTGCAAAATCATGTTCTGTTACTTAAGTTCAATGCATCAGTGAACAGGCATTGAGCCAAGTATTTTTTGCATAGATCTTTAAAATATCTAGATTATACATTTTACAAAGTTAAGACCCAATGTTTTCAGTTGTTACATACAGCTTCCCTCTTTTCAGCTTGGAGATTTCTACTTGGAACTTCACTGGGATTTTCAAAGCTGGGGTGAGTTTCTCTTTGGATTAAATACTTATCTTTGCTAAACTCAACTCAAACTATATGAAGAAAGACACACCATCTCTTTGGTTAAAAAATGCTAAAATTGAATGATTGTATTGTATCTAATGAAGGCAGAGATGAAGATGGCCTTTGGGATGGCACTGCAGTCCATGACACGGTCACTATGAATAACCCCTGTGAAACCCGAGGAGTTAACAGAAACACCGGGCTTAACACCCCGGCCATCTTCAGATGTCACGCCTGTTCAAACTACATTAAAATATATATAACTCAGCCACAATATTAAGTTTCCCATCATTGTAAGGTAGCGTCGAGCTACGGTTAGTGTTTGCTAACCTTTTTAAGGCTTTCATATGTGTGTCTCTGACTGTCTCCAAAAATCCAACAAGAAATAGGGGGTCATTTTGTTTCTCAAAGGTCAAAATTCTGCTCTCTGTTACTTAATTTCTCAGCCCCATGGTTGATATCTCTAGTTCCTCTATGTCCCATACCCCCCCCCCCACTCCATAAAATGAATAAAGGTGCAATTCAGCAATTTTTGTTCTCATCCACCATAATCTCGGAATGTCAGTTATGATAAGCAGAGGGCGTTCATGCATTTGTGCTTTAAGAAATTGCTTCAGAATATTGGCCCCAACAGGAATTGTATAAGAACCTAAAATATGAATTCTGATGGTCAGGTGACCTTCCCCTAACTCACTGTTAAAACTAAGGGGCCAGAGGCCGGTATGATATACCCAATCCACACCCAGGTACACTCATTTACTGCAGCCCAGTGGAGCTCATGTCTCTTTAATCCTATAAATTGTAAAGTAACTTGCTTTAAGCTGTGGGTTTTATGAAAATGTGATATGCAGGCAAACCACAGGGGAAGAGCTCTTAAGTAGCACATAGCGCAGTGACGGCTTATTGGCCCAGGGGGTGGAAGAATTGACATCAGGGGAAAGGCAGCTTGCCTGTACTGAAGCATCAGGGCACGGTTATGTTGCGGTCAGGTCACGGTCTTGTCGGTCCACTCCCAGCCACCAAACTACTTCTCCTTATTAAGAGGAAGTGTATAATAGAAAAAGAATTTTTAGGCACGAACCGGAATGCTTGAAAGTACTGCATGATATCCTTTATTTTTTAAGAAAAAAAACATGACTGTGTTGCACAAGTCACACAATAAAAAGTACATTGTTTTTGGTTTGTTTTTACGATTGCGGGTTGTCTCTGGGCTATTCGACAGTCTGACTCATGGCTTGATGTGGCTGATACTCCTTTTAAGAGCGCAAGGGAAACTGTAACACAACCGAACGGTCAAACGTACTCCACCTATGATAAATTCTGCATGCTCCCTTTATTCTGAAAATCAGAAGAAGAGAGCAGGAGTTTCACAAGTGTTCACAAGAACTCGGCAGGAGCTCGCCCCCCGGTGGTCGGTTTCATTGCCTGCAGCCTCGGTGCCTTCAAACGGCCGTCTCGGAGCATGTCTGCACTTGCCATAGCAATCTGGGACAGAGCACAGCCCATAATAACGGGATTTTAATTCCAACCCTAAATAATAAACCCTATGATACAATAAAATACCTAAACTTGCCTATTTGAGAATATCCTTCCATCTTTGTCTAATTCAGGAGGGGTTGGGGGGCTAGGGTTTGGTCCTTAGAGTGCCAAGCGAAAGCCGTAGTGAGCACAGGGAGAGTACACACAGGATCAAAGGCGCCGCCCTGCTGGTTGCAGAGATGACTTTGGCCATTGATCCGCTGTCCCACCCGCTTTGAACTAAAGTAGATAAAAAGTTTCCATTAAGGGCAAGTGAGCTTGACGGATTTTGTGCAGTGACTGAGCCAGGATCTGATTTGCGCTGTTGTAGAGGAATAACTAGCTTAATTCAGTGGCCGAAGCAGAAGTACTGAGAAATTCACAAGGCAAAGAATGAAAAAGAATGTGAATAAAGTGCACTCCGGTCAAGTTAAAACCCGCAAATTGCATCTTCACCAAGGATTATGTTGCAATGGTCTTTAATTGTGACTTTGTGCACCAACTGATAATTGCTCCACCTATTGGTTAGAAAATGCACATTCTTGCCTTTGTATCATGACACTCCCTCACATGGATGAAGCCTTTTGTTTGGAAAAATAAAGCTGAAGGTGTCAAACATGTAAATGTCTTGTTATGTAAGAAACAAACATGTAATTTGGAATCAATGACGATCTAACTTAAGAATTTAAAATGAGGATTTCATCAAATTATTCATCAAAAGGTCGAGTTTAACGATGCGCAGCCTAGCACACTTGACTGTATAAAGTCTAAGTGCTTGAAGCATTGAAGCACTGGAATACGGAGCATCCCCAGCGTTTAAATAAAAATGTGTCAGGCTTAATTATCATTCCATCATGAACAGAGAGAGTCCTGTCTCATTGGCCCACTCATGCATGGTTACATATGATGACGTCCTAATAAACAAATGGATTAATTTTCTGATATAATAATGTCGAAATATGATATATAGACAAATTTTAGTAATGTGCCTCTATTTGAAGAGGGAGGCGTAGTTTCAAGAATTCCTCTTTTCTGTATATTTTTATGTGTGCACTGTTCCATTTTGGTTTTTGATTTTGTGTAAATGTATTACTACATCAAAAGGGGTTCTCAAAACATTTGTTGTCAACCTAATGCCGGATGTTTTACTGGCTGCTCAGTTGTTCACACACCCAGAGCAAAGATGCAACAGATGAACAAAAATAAATAAGTAACAATAGATGTGCGACAGTCAGAGAAACGTGCAAAACATAGGCTCCATTCACATTACAAGCCTCATTGTTCAGTTCTGATTTTTAGCTCAGGTCAGATTTGCCTGTCTTGATGGTTCACATTCATAAGTACAAGTGATTGTAATGTGAACACATCTATCCCTCGAAAGGGGTCGCACGTGCGCACCGATACATTTTTGTATCAGTAATCTGCGTCATCAATTACAAAAAACACTCATGTTTTTTGATCTGACTGTTCTCATTCATGTCACATGACCATGAATTGGATATGTATCTGACATAGAACCCCATATGAAAGGGACTAAAATCTGATTTGAAAAGATCTGTTTTCTGTGTCTACGCAGCCCTGAAAACATCACACCTATGTTACAGTATATTAAGGCAAATAAGTTTTGAGTCACTTCAGCCTGGTAATGTGAATGTAACCTTAAACATTACAACATGGAGCACCGAACATGCTCTGTACAGGGTCCTTCAAGAACTTTTTTCTGTTTATTTTTTTGTGATTTTTGTTTCTCTTTTTATCTTAGTGCCTTTGCTTTCCCGAATTTTGCCTTCTGATGCCTGTAAGATCTACAAACAGGGTATCAATATCAGGTATGTTTTTATAGTCTTCTTAACAGATTACATACAATATAGGATAACCATGGGAAAAATTGATTCATAAAAGGATAGCCAAGCTTTCTTCCTGCCTTCTTCTAAGATGCAGGTTTTTCTCCTACCAGACCAAGGCATATGGGTCCTAGTGCTGCCGTTAGAAATGGTAGTTTGAGTAATTGGCTTTGCAGTCTTATTAATAGGCTCACCTCAGACTTGATAGGTGGGAACCTTCTAGATATGCAGGTCTTCAGGGGCCTTCACCTTCCAGGCTGCACAAATGTGCCAACAGCATATTTAGCTGTATGTCTCTAGGCCTGGCATTTCCAGCCCTGTCGACCTCATTTGCATTCCATCTGTGAACTTTCCTGCTGTTTAGTTTAATTTAGAAGGAAGCGCACCCCTTGTTTTCACCAGCAATGCTGCCTTTCAAATAAAATCCAGCCTAAATAGTTCAAAGTGCCTGAACTTGCCTCCCTACACCCCCCTTCACGCCTTCAGACTCGACACCACCCTCATAGACTTCACAGACATGAAGTGTCAGCGAGGAGACCTCAGCTTCATCTTCAACGGGGAAGCTGCACCCTCCGAGTCCTTTGTCGTTCTTGACAACGAGCAGAAGGTCTACCAGAGGATACACCATGAAGTAAGAGGCTCCTTATTTAATTGAATCATATGTTACCCAATAGCGACACATGCTATTGGTGAAACTTAGCCACCTTCCTACCTTCTTACCACCAAGGATAAAAATAACCGTGTTACAAAGGTCACTGGTTCAAGTCTAATGAGTAGTGGTGTCCGAACCTGGCCCTTAACCTCAAGTGCTCCAGGGACTGGCAGACCTTTCTTTCTTACATCATTTGTCTGCTAAATAAATGTAAAATGCATCTTTTTTTTGAAGCCATCTGGAACTGGATTCCCGCGGAAATAAATTGTTGGATCATATTGCAGTCTTTATTTTATTATTGGTTGATGTTGAGTATTATTGTTCAAAGATGCCAGTCTAATGCCCACAATAGTGTCTAATGTGTTTGTACTATTCTGTGATCCTTCATCTGTATGGTTAGTGTGATGTTCACTTATGGTGCCCAGTAACATCCTAAGGGTTGTTTTACTACTGATCTACTACTGACATGAAGACCGCATTTGGGGATCACGTGACAGTCAAAAATTGAAAGAACTTTCAATTCTGTGTTCTGTGACACAAGCTTCCCTCGATCGTCCATTGGCTTGGGGAAAAGTAGCAGGAAGTCAGGAAGGAAATCAGGAAAGGTTGAATATAAACATTACGCATGTAACTATGAATCGTGAATCGGTTAAAAATCGATGCAAATATATAATGATTTAAACTGGCTGACGTGGAAAATGAATCGCTACTTTAGGAGTACTTCACGGTACATTGGTGGTGTAATATTACATTTGATTTCACGACTTCAGTTCGACCTTATATGTCATTGCGTATTTACGCCGACGTCGTATGATAGTTTTTGGTTCTGACCAAACCTGAGATGGCGAAAGAATTTCAAATTGAGGACTAACCCCCTGATCTTAAATCAGCGGTGTGGCGGCATTTTAGCTTTCCGGGAATCACAAACGAAAACGGCTAGAAATGCACAGACGAGACAAAAACTGTGACTGCGTGCAGACATTGTAAAAGACTGATAACATACACAAACAGCACAATGAACATGCTTCAGCATGTCTACCGGCACCACAGTGAGCTCCATTCACCACCGCCAGAGCGGGGATTATTAAAAGGACAAACCACACTAAAAAGCTGCACATGCAAGCCTTAGTTTATTTATTTGAATATTTTTTTGTTACTTATTTTGATTTGATTTGATCTGCACAGTTTAGAAAGATAAAGGATTATCTTTGAATAAATTTTTGTGCAGCTCATTCTAAAAAATCATGAGAAAATCGTATTGTGAACTCAGAATCGTGTATCGAATCGTGAGTTGAGTGTGTCTTTACATCCCTAATAAACACCTTTTCTACCCTCTGTGATCCGACTGAAAACAATCATGGTGAGTGGATCCCAAGTAAGGTTGACTGAGGAAGTGTAGCAATGCCAACATTTATATAATACCCCCCTATGGTATTATAAAGACTCCCAGATGGCTGCAAACTAAAGTAAAATACATGTTTGTAACTACAATTCTATATACCTGTCTATGTCCTTATGTGCTGTAAGAATGTAATGCACAGTTTGTTTCAGTAAAATGCCTTAATATAACATCCATTCTTCCTAAACGTGAGCACCATCTCACTACAGCATCACCCCAGCCCTGGCATCCTGGCATCAGATTACATGGCGGCCAGGCACAGTGAGGCAGGAACGTCCTCTGGGCCACGGACGGTCCAGCGCTGTGATGCATCCACCACTGCAGTAGGGGCCAAACAGCCCTAATATAGACTTTTTTTTTCTTTCAGGAGTCAGAGATGGAGACAGAAGAAGAAGTGGACATTTTAATGAGCAGTGATATTTACTCAGCCACCCTCTCTACCAAATCCATAACCTTCTCCCGGGCACAGACTGGCTGGCTCTTCAGAGAGGACAAAACGGTAGCAAGATTTCCGAGCTTTCAGATTAATGCCTTTAGCCATGGATATCAATGTTACATACCTCATTTCCATACCGACCCGCGAAGAATGAACGAAGTCTTCTTTGCAATGTCTCTGCAGGAGAGAGTCGGGAATTTCCTAGCAGATTTCTACTCTGTCAACGGCCTGGTGCTGGAGTCCAGGAAGCGCAGGGAACACCTGAGTGAGGAGGACATCCTGCGGAACAAGGCCATCATGGAGAGCCTGAGCAAAGGGGGGAATCTCATAGAGCAGAACTTTGAGGTAAGTCTTGGCAAAAGGGAACCTCATACAGCAGAACTTTGAGATGTGTCTCAGCAAAGGGGAACCTCATACAGCAGAACTTTGAGATGTGTCTCAGCAAAGGGGAACCTCATACAGCAGAACTTTGAGGTGATTTTCAGAAAAGGGGGAACCTCGTAGAGCAGCCCTATAAGGTGAGTCTCTGCAAAGGGGGAACCTCATAAGACAGAACTTTGAGGTGAGTCTCAGAACCACACTTACTTTTACAGGCTACAGCCAATCTCTCCCTCAGAGTTTTGCTAGTCTTTGACATCTTCTGTTCTCTTATTTTGATGGTTCTTCTCAAATATCGAGCTAAGCGGTCTCAACCCACTCCCACAGCCCCCTTTGGGGAAGGTGGCCAACTTTTTCATGTGCATAACAGAGCTCTCCTGCTAATTGGCATTCCCAGCCTCGTAAATTACTGCACAGTCCTAGTTCAACAGTCCTGGTTTTAATCCCAGTTTTCTTTATCCATCTGTCGGTTTTCTGTATGCTTGACTGCATATGTATAGCTGCTGCATTACTGACTGAGTGCCTGCATCAAGTTTGCACCAGTGGACTGTGGGAAACTGGAAGACTTAACGTTTGTGCTCTGAAGGTCACTTTTTCTGTGAACACCATGACAAGGGAGTTAAATCATTGCCATGGACGGGGGGGAGGGGGGATGGTCTTTGTGCTCCTCCATTCACACCAGACCTGTACGGCCCCATCAGCACAGGAACGACATCTGCAGACAATCGCCATGCCTGCTCCTGCATTCCATTACAATCCCAAAACCACAGATTATGCAAGAAAGAAAGGTCTTAGACTTCTAGGGATAGCACCTTAGTGTTACTTGGAAAATGCAGACCATAGAACAATGTTTCATTTGTAATTACTTAAGCTGTTATTTAGTGTAATTGGACAGGGCTGGAACAAATTTAATGAACACTAAGGGATCCACTTTAAACAGATGGCAAGGTTGTAGCCTTAAGAACATATATAAGGTTATATATCTCTATAGTGGGTTTAAATGGACATATGACTTAGTAGCTGACAGAGTTACAGTATAAGGTCATGAAGATGTTCAGGACTCCATTCTTCAGTAGTCATCTGATTGGATTTCATCTATTGTATCAGAGCTTGAAAATGAGTTGTTCAAAAGAAAAAACGGGATTCTGAAATCGGATTAAATCACGTAATCCAGCCTTGGTTTTGATCCGGATCAAACCTTTAGTATGTGCTTTCCTAAACATTTCAGCAGGATTGAATACGTTTGACCCGAAAAGTCAGGATTTTTCTGATCCCAACTGAAGGGTGAATTCAAGGTGGGTTTCAGGAACAAAATGTAATAAAAAAATAATTTAATTTGTTCATAGAATACAATTTCTCTGTCATGTATTATATATGCATTTACTTATATTCTGCGCTTGATTTGTTTAATTGCTACAGTGATGAAGCAAATCAAGCAGGAATTACGCTAGCTATTAAGATGTTCAGTACAGTATAAAAAATGTCCCCATAAATAATCCCACAAACAACTTTCAGTATCAAACAAAAATAATATATTTAATTTGAACTACATAAGAACATAAGAACATAAGAACTATACAAACGAGAGGAGGCCATTCGGCCCATCAAGCTCGCTTGGGAAGAA
>JAODUD010000033.1:23128856-23148892 GCA_026784285.1 Stomatorhinus walkeri | reverse complement strand
CAATTAAAGTTAGCCTTCCTAACATTATATTTTTTTAATTTGGACTTTACTCTTCGGAAATTAAACTTAACCTCAAATTTAACCATGTTATGATCGCTACTTTCAACTCTTATTCGTCACTGTATATTTAATTACAATGCCACAATCATCAGATTCATATGTAGTTTCTAACAACTGCATCCAAAAAGGTCTCTCCACAAATGAACTCCACAAGTTCTTTATTTTGTTAACCATTGTCTTTTTATGATTTAAAAAGCTTGTTTAAAATATCCACAATGTATATGTGGAAAATGTATATTTGTTTGTTAATATTTATTTTTGTGCGTCAGATGAAAGGTTTGACAGTTTTAAAGAAATTGATGATTGAAGGGGGTGTTTGTGTTATTTTATTGTGCTGTTTTTTGTCTCTTCAAATAAAAGCACTTAAAGTGACCCCATACTGGCTGTTCTCCATAGCTTTACATAACTAGTAGCCTACATTGTAATATGTCGTACCATTTAGAACACTGCTAATCCAGATTTGGTAATCCTGAAAAATCTGTATCGCAGTCGGTGATCCAATCCAATGTTCCTTTGAAAAACCGGCAGAAAGGTAACGATCCAGGATAACAAAACATGGGATTTCTCGATAAGATCATTCCGAGCCGGTTTAAACTTTTTGAACAATAGGATCCAGGAGATAAACATGGGAGACGTAGTCACTGCTAAGGATGCAGGCCCTGTGAATGGCACCCCTACCTTCTGCTGTGGCCTGCCTTTCCTCAGGAGCAAAAAAAGGCATGAAAACAAAAAATAATAAAAACTGATACCAGTTCATAAGTAGCCCCTCATTTCTGGACCAGGAATAGGGTTAGATGAGCCTTTCAGTTTATATAAATGGGTGTCTGTGTGTATTTCAGTGGTATGTGTACTTCAGTGCTCTTAGGTGTGACTGACTCGTTTTTGAAGCATTTTTCCAGCCTCCATGTGCTGATGTCTTCTGTTCTTTCGTTCTTACGTCAGCCGGTGAGAAGACAGTCCCTGACTGCCCCATCACCCAGCACTATCTCATGGGAGGAGTACATCAACGCAGAGAATGGAAAGTACGTACTGTTTCGGGGAATTTTACCTGTTCAGCATTCACAGACTTGAGCATAACCTTCTCGAGAGGAACGCTGCTAAGCTGGGGCAATGGGTGATTTGGGACTGGTTGAAAAGACAGATGCCAGTCCCTCACTTCAGTACTGCTTGCATGTCTTGAATTCCAACTGCTGGTATTTTATAGGCTTGTATGAAATCCTCTGGTGTCCCCTCAGGGCTTTTCATTTTAGAAATTTAGACTAGCATTTAGCATTAGCATACTAGCTTATTGGCCTCCTCTTAACCATTGATGTAGTGTTCCATTGAAGATATGGAAGAGCCATTTGATAGAGTACTTCTTAACACTGACATTATTTTTATTATAGATGCACCATAGGCGTAGTACATTCCAGCCTTCTTCAAGGTGTGCTACCAAGAGCCAAAGCAGCTACTTATTAAGACAAACAAATATCCTTCTCAGAATTAGCTAATAGATAGTTATCAGTGCTAGTGATAAATTCATAGCCACACCCCTACAGGATCTCAGAGACAGACCAGCCCATGTCATTATTCATCCAGAGAAGTTTTTTCTTGAGATCCTTATGACATTTTTTATTGCAGTCTTTAATCTTGGCCATACCGTCGATACTTGCCTTACACACCATGGCTTTTGCTGGCTTATGTTTGAAGGGCTCCCCATCTGGGCAGAGAGTTGGTCTGCAAAGAAAGCAAGAAGAACTTCAAAGCCACCGTGGCTATGAGCCAGGATTTCCCCCTCGGCATTGAGTCGTAAGTGCTTCTCCTACGATTGCTCACTAAACAAGTCTCACTTGTCCGAAATAGCATGACAGCATCAAATAATTGTTATGTAACGTATCGTTTGTGACTGCCAAACCTCCATACTCCCCACCTCTGTTTGTTTAAGTACAATGAAGGGCTTCCTTGGTAGTTTCTTGAGTTGAACACTACAGAAATGGGGGTTAGACTCCTGCCCTCACTGTGTGTTCTTTGTGACATTGGGATATTTTCAACTGTTTGCAAAGGTTTCCTCCTATAGATCAAGAAGGGCTGTGGTCTCTCTAAGGGGTTTCTTTTTATCTTTGTGAGAGTGCATGCCCTTCACTAGTGCGCTGTCTCATGGTGTCTGTTTCCTGGGGCAAACTCCAAGCTCACCTGGGGTTATGGACATGAATTATTCTTTATAATGTTTCTCATAACCTGAAAACTTAAAATAAGCTGTCAACAAAAAAGAACTTTCATTTAGCAGTATCTGAACTGTAAGCAGCAAGGAGATTGCATTTTGATACATTGTATTTTTTAGCTTGAGGTCAAAGTGCAGGACAGAGCATTTTTATGGCATCTCTACAGTGCTTAGAGTTAATAACCTTGCTCAAGGGCCCAATGGTTATATGATTACTCAGTGGGGTTTGAACCAACAACCTTTTGGTTGAGAAGCCATACACCAACCCCTCTGAAGTTGTTTTTTATAATCTATTTATCAACCCCTTCACTCCCTGTAGCCCAGATCCCACACGCTACTACCAAACACTGTAGCTGTCTGAAGATAGCGTTATTTCTCTTGAATATCTCGAACCCATCAGGCTTGTTGTCTTTGTTTACAGCACTTTACCTTCCCAAAGTGTGATAAGGGTGGGTGGCGGCAAATATGATACAAACACAAGTGGAGACATTCTCACATGCAAAGAAAAATGCATTCGGGTGGAATCAGTCAACATTATCACAGAGCAGAGGGGAGAATGAGCAATGCTGATATGCACTATGGAAGGCTGTAACTCTTTGTGCATGATAAGCAAAATTGTGAGCATCCCAGCTAAGAGAAGCAGGCTTATAGTATGTATTAATGACATTTTTACATCTTGCAGAAATGAACGTACAAAGTTGCCGTTTGTGTTAGGAGTGTGTGGCCTCATGCTCTATGTTCTGATCTGTTCATACTGATCACTAAACAGCTTCAGTTGTAGTTTAAAGTTTAAGACAGGACCCAGTAAAATTCAGTTCACACAGCTGACCTGTGTTTGTCTGTGTGTTTATTCTTCAGGTTACTGAATGTATTAGAGGTCATTGCTCCCTTTAAGCACTTTAACAAACTCAGAGAATTTGTCCAAATGAAACTCCCTCCTGGATTTCCAGTCAAACTAGGTAGGTTCTTTATTTCTAACACTTTGTTAATGCGGATGAGTCACATGTACCCTTGTTTTGAGTATTGCTTATTTAAAATATTCATATACTATTGCCTAAAACTAGAACCAGTTCATTCTTCACAAAATATAAATCCTTATGTATTAGTCACACTTGACATGGAAAATTATACCTGTTTATTTACTGCTTAAGAACTGCTTTTTATATATTAAAGATTTAAAAATTTCAATAGCCCTTTAATTTACTTCTCCTATCTTGATGCGAATGATGATACCTTATATTAAGTAATGGATCTTCCTTATCTTCACGTTTACGAGATGCCCTGTCAGCAGCAAACACCACATATTTTGTTCAGTAGAGATGTTTTCTCATACAAGATATCGTTTTTGTGTAGTTAAAATGACCAGCTAAACATGACAATGATGTTATTATGGTGGACAACTCCTTAAAGTGAAACACTGTGGGTGACACTTTTCATTGTGCAGATTTCATAACCTAGCTTATATAATGTGTGTGTGCGTGTGTTGCAAACCCAAATTATAAAGGAATGCCCAGTGTCATGTTCAATGCTGAAATCATCCTGTGTTCCTTCTATCCAGACATCCCTGTGTTTCCGACCATCACGGCAACTGTAACATTTCAGGAGTTTCGGTACGATGACTTTGAAGAATCCATTTTCAACATCCCCAACGACTACAAAGAGGACCCTAGTCGCTTCCCTGACCTTTAACCTCTTTCAAGTAATGACTGGGGGGGCACCCTAACACCAGTATGAACCGTGTATAAATCAATAAATAAAAAGGCAACTCTCTTACAGGGGTAATTACACACCCAGAGGGGTTTGCTGGATTTTTTTAAACGCTGTATGTGATGTTACAGGGATTGTGTTGGATGAACCTGTATTGAGGCACTGAGTGGTTTGTGTAAGAAAAATGGTACTGTTCTTATGTCTGGTTTTTAAGGTTGTGTTATGTATACCGTCAGAAGTTTCCAGAAGCTTCACTGAATTAAAGTAGCATCCACATGCACTACTTTAAATAAGCACTTTGCTTAGCTTTGTTCAGTTGGAATGGGGTCACTTGTCTGTGCTAGTTTTTATTCTATTGGGTATATACTTAAAAAAAAAGGAAGAAAGTGTTAACATCACAAAAGAATGATGACACGACTGTAAAACAAAGCCATCTGGATCTCTGAGTTTCAGAAAAAATGGTAGTGTAAATCAAGCTCCCCCCCCCACTTTAAATTTCTGAGCTGTATTTAAGCAATACAGTGCCACTTGAGAGAGACCAGGCATGTATGTTTTCAAAGCAGAAAGGTGTGATTCGGAAATTTAAATTTAAAATAAGTACAATGTATATTAAGATTTTTACAGGCATTTCCACTTACAGGGTGTAAATACTTCTGTTATTAAGTGTCTTTCACTTCATTGTTGTATCCGAGTGTGTGAGAGGGCTGATGGAGGAATGCTGCTTTTTACCGGATTGGCTACTGAACGTTATTCACGCAAAGTGCTGATGTGGGTGCGGGCAGGGCTGACGCAGGAAGCTGCTAAATCTCCACCATGGCTCAGCCTCCTGTACACTACATGCCGCGTGGACCTTTTGGCTGAGTCTCCGCTGTGGCTGAGCGGACCTGAATGAACTTCATTAACATGCAGAACACGCTGCTGTTAATCTCCCAGAGAGAACAGTAACAACTGCAGGAACACACGTGTACAAATGTCTTAAAACCATCAAAATCGGTTTAGAAATCGGTCGGTTTATAAATCATCTCGGACAGTGTGGAAACTTGAATGGAAACTGTAATTTAGCATGTCTAATGTTAAATTAAGGTGAAGTCAATAAACATAAAGTTTAACCCAGACATAGTCATCATCATACATGCAACCACCATTAAATGACCTTGAAACTAGCCTTGAACAGCGGGCTCACGACCCCTTTGCACTTTGTGGTCAATCATCTTGACAGGCTGTCAGGTTTTGTTTATGCCAGGGCACTGTTTTTTAACATTATTAATAATAAATGATAACAAATTTAGTTTCCAGTAAGACTGCTAAATCGAGAGGAACCTGTCCGCTCCTCAGGACTTCTTGATGTTGGTATTAATTTATTTTTGCTGTGTGCTTTGGAAACTTGATATTATCTTGGTTAATAAAGCACTAGCAGTATTCATGTCAGAATGGTTTTATTTTAATTTTTAATTATATTACTTTGTTTTTTAATTACACGTTGGCCTAAAAATATGACCAGAAATATGAGACAGCACCATTGTATGCTTCCAGACCTCACTACTGGATAGTGTGGCATGTTTCCCAAGCTATTTTTTTTATACTAATAAGCCATGTAATTTATCTTGCAGTCTCTGTGCTTGGTGGTTTGTTTTATTTTTTTCTATCATTGCTTCAGCTTTTAGGACTTTAAACACACACTTTCAAGTATACTTGTACTTACATGCAGATTGTACAGCAAGAGCATTGTATAAGCCCGACACACTATTTTCATATGAAAACTGTACTCAAATAAAATATACACATATTAAGACTGTGATTCCTTCATCCGTCGGCTTCCAGCAGCTCATCCTGGGCAGTGTGATAGTGGTCTTTAGAGCTGTGTTTCCCAACCTAATCCTCAGGGAACCCTAGGCAGTCCACATTTTTGCTTCCTCTCAGCTGTGCCAGGTATTTGGTGTTCCTGATTGGCTGGGAGCTGGGAGGGAGCAAAAATATGAACTGTCCGGGGTTCCCCGAGAACTGGGTTGGGAAACGCAGCACGGGAAGTCAGGCCATCGCACAGCCCACACGCACTTTAACAGACTCTTAACCCACATGCCTTCCAGAGGGAGAAAAAGCAGAAGCAAGATTCATACTCCCAACGCTGGAGGTACAAGACATCGGCGCTACCCACTGAGCCGTCATGTTAATGGATCGACATTATCATTGCATTAATATTAATAATCCAGCAATAATAGATTTTTGGGATATTTACCACAATGATCTGTCACCTTTGTTAATCCTTGAACAGGGAAATTGTACTTAGATTTTATTCGGTCTAGTACTGAAATACATTGTGGGTATATGGGTAACATTATAGAATGAAGTGTAGCTCATATACGTTGTTTTGAGGTTCATGCTATATTGGTGAGGTAGTATTCATTCAAAAAGCAATTCACTTTGACATTTGAAATCCATAGGTTTTTCCTGCAGTAACCTGTTATTAAGAAGATAACGTAATTATTGATTAAAAATGACATTTATGCTGCTCAATTATGGCAAAAATCCATCCATCCATTTTCCAAACCGCTTATCCTTCTGGGTCCCGGGGGGTCCGGAGGTTATCCTGGAAGCTATGGGCACGAGGCACTATGGCAAAAATCATAATCACAATTATCATGATTACTCATTGACTTTGGAAATATGCATTTATTATACCTTTTATAAACTTCACCTTTTAAAAGTGAATTTCCTTGAATTCTAAATGTAATTCAACTAAGAAATAAAAAAAATGGGGCTGGAAAGGGGTGGCTGGATTTATAACAAGACAAAGCGGGAGCATTACCCTGAAATGAGATGCGGCATAATATTTGTATCTTAATGATTTTATATTGATAATCTTTGGAAACCAAAATTGTAATTGAAATTAGAATTCAGTTTCCCAGCTTTAGTATTATGTACCATTTTGATGCAGTTTAATAGCTCTGTTAAATATCACAGTTCATAGATAATTTCCGTATGATCAATGAATACACTGGCATAGTTGGGTTTTTCCTAAAAATTATATATATATATATAAAGTGAAGATTTCAATATATAGTTTATATATGTAGAGAAACCTGAGAATATCTTTTAATCATTGTTGAAAACATTTTATGAGCTTTTTTTTCAGTATTAACATGTTTTTAGCATAGCATTTTTTTCCATGTTAAAATCACCCCAGGAGACATTTATTTCAAGGATCATAGCAAATGCTCCGCTTGTTCAGAGGTGTATTACTGATACTGTGATGCCACCATCCTTTTAAACAATGTTACTGCACCCAGTATGTTGTGACAATCCCATCGTTACAGGGAGGCAATTAGATTTGTTTTTTATATTTGCTTACAGGGACCTAAAATCTTATGTACCTGATTATAATGACTTCTCTTTGGTCCCGTGGCCTTAGAACTCGCTATCAGATCTCAATTGTAGGCTTTCCCAAGACCCAATGGCTCACTTTTTCCAGGTGCTGAATGCAGAACTGCTGCCTTTTTAGTTTCTCGCCACCGTAATATAAAACCTGAAGCCAAATAAAACGCTCATTCCGCCCTGCCGACACCATGCTACGTGACGGTGTGCCATCTACATTGCAGGTAAACCATACAGAATATTAGTGGATGTGGTTAAAACTGGAGAAATGTGTATGTTGCTCTATCTCATCTTTAAAGCCAGAATGAAAATTACCTGAAAAGACACCCCCACCTATGGCAGTTGTTTTTTGGTAAGTTTCAGCTAACTTTTGTTTATTTAATACCAGCTGCCTGGTAGGTGTATGTTTATGAACCATACAGATGTTAAGTTTCCTCAGTCCTAATGAAGTGAACTTTGGCTTAGATACAAGTACTCAAAGCCACAAAAATAGTAGACTTGCAAGCAATAGATGCTGAAT
Source organism: Stomatorhinus walkeri (assembly GCA_026784285.1). Lineage (NCBI taxonomy): Eukaryota > Metazoa > Chordata > Actinopteri > Osteoglossiformes > Mormyridae > Stomatorhinus > Stomatorhinus walkeri. Next base: position 23,141,033 of record JAODUD010000033.1, on the reverse strand, counting down.
TCCACGACATTCAAATTCGAAGTCACAATGCATGATTACATCATCATTAGAGCAGATAATTCCAGCTGTTATATGGATCATTGGTTACAGATAAAGTAATATTTCTCAGTGAACTATTGCACAACTAGGATGGCATGTGGATTTTGAGTGGCTTAACAAAGAAGCCATGATACAGGTATTGTCCCTATCAAATGGCAAATGACACAAAGATTTGTATTGGGTAATACTGGCTTTTCTTGGATTCTGGAATACTAATATTACTCTTAAAGACCAAAAAGGTAAATATTTTCCCATCAACTTTTATTATCAAAGATCTTCACTGATGTAACGTTACAAATTAGATACTGACAGTGTGGTCTAATTCACGCACAGGCTTCAACCCAGTTTACATAGAGTATTTCAGTGGGAACTGGTATAACTATTAAATCACAAGACTTGATACAGAACAGGTCTGGATTGAGGGTATATTTCCACAGTCAAACTGCATTAAACAGCTGTAGAAAGAATGGTTTCCAAACAGAAATCAAGTTCAATCTAATCTACTTCAACAACCAAAATCCTCATTATGAAATATTTTAATATACACAAGTCATTCGGAGGACAGTATTTCATGTTGGTATAGTGCAGGAATAAATGAAGCCCCCTGCCCCCCATAAAAAAAAAACTGTGCATGGAGACCAAGGCTTATTTTAATAAACAGGCTCTTGATTTAACAAAATCAAACCTGTTAATGCCATTTTTATTGTATATCGTTTACAAATATGGATTAGAACCAAAAAAGAAAATTTAACATGCACAAGTAATTCCACCTTCTGAGAAATAAACCCACTAATCCTACACTGTCTTACAGAAAGGATGGAAATTGTATTAAAATATTAAAAAACTATACATCTAAATTTAAGACTGCTATTCAATTCACCTGACAGCTTTTGGGTTGTTAAGCATATCAGTTGTTGCTTTTAAAAAGAACAGAAAACGCAAATGATAGGAATACATGAATAATGATGGGGTGGCCCTGAAGCTGAACCATGGGGTACGCCTTCATTCACTCATGTCCATGTCCTCCTCGTGATGATCATCACCATTGACTTTAGGCTCCTTCACTGCCTCCCCTGCAGTCTCCACTGACTCTTTGAGGTGTGGAGATGCCGCCAGGTCAGAATCTCGCTTTTCCTCCCTTTCTTTTTCACTGTCATACCCTTGTTCTTCTTCATCATAGTCCCTGGTTACCTGGAGAAATTACATTAAGCAGCAAGTCTTATTCATTTAAACACAAACATGGAGTGAGTGTGTTTACAGAACACCAAATATCAAAAACCAAAACATAACTTGGATAACTTCGATCTGCTCTGTTGGCAGCATGGCTAAATATACATGATGATTCAGAAACTGGGCTGGAGAAAGCGCTATGCCTAGTGAGAAGAAAACTTGGCTTAACTCATAAGATGGAAATGAACCAATCGAGCATGACAATGGGAGGGGGCGGGTGGGGGTAATACAAGTTTAGTTGAACTTAAGAGCACTTTTCTACTGCCATATAGGAACAGAGCCCTATCCAAGCAGTACCGCGAAGACACTAGTTACAGCAAAATCCCACTTCGCTTTGTTTTCCACAACAGCAGTGTCTGGATAGCGACAGTGATAATAAAACCAAAGAGACATTTATCATTTACATAGGGTACATCAAGATTTACTATGTGCTAATTTCCACTAGCACATCTGGGAGAATGTTTGTGTTATGTTATTAAATGCTAGGTGGAATTAACATTATCTTGCATAAATTTGCATTACGAGTCCATTCCATTCAGCAATTCCAAGCATTTAGACTAAGCAGCTCTGTATGGTCAGACTTTCGGCCCTGCTAGCAAGGAGGACCATGTCAGCACGGTATGGATCACATCATTCACAATGGGAAACTATGTTTGTGGTACAACTCACTCCTTGGAGGCAGTGGAAATGCACCATAAATCTTTATATGCAAAACGAGCAGATCAACCAAATATGGGCAAATGCAGTTATTCTGACAAATTCACTAGTTTTGTCAGTCATATAATGTTTGTAATGCTGATTATCCACAGCCACAAAATGGGTCTTTCCATTTGAAACTGTATGATTAGGCCCATGAAGATAAATTATATAGTTTGTATAGGAAAGGTAAATGCAGTATGTCACGTATCAAATTACATGGTGCTCATACCATATCTTTCCTCAAATACATATTTATGCAAAAATGGTTTGGGGGAAAAGGTCACCTCCTCATTTAACAGTCAGTAGCTGGTCCAAAGGTCAATTCAGTACTGGAATGCAAAAACCAGAGTGACCGTTTCACAGCACTAGACATACCTTAACATCCCCTTTCTCACTGTCAGACTTCTTTTCCCGTTCTTTCTCCTTATCTTTGTTTTTCTTCTTTTTGCTGGTAGACCGTTCTCTTTCCGCGCGACTCCTGTCTTTTTCCTCCTTTCTCTCACGATCCCTGTCTCTCTCCTTTTCTCGGTCCTTGTCCTTCTTCTTTTCCTTCTTGTGTCTGCAGATCACAAAACAGACAAGGTGAGGAAGATTGTTACAGCCACATTAAACAGGTGCTTCACATGCAAGATGGAAGTCAAGTTAATGTCACTGTCGTGATGCCTTCTGCCTCTGCATGCAATCCAATACTCAAATTCATAAGCAGCGAGTACCTTCTTGGAGAGGGGGACCTGGAGAGCTTCCTCTTTGGAGATCTTGACTTCTTTGGCGATCGACTGGTGGTGCGGCTTCGCCTACGCCTACTGCATGTAGAGAGATGGCTGGTTAGTGGCTGTGCCCAGGAAATATCAGCTGGAGTCTCAGTCAGCGCCACACCTGCAGAGGGGGGCACTCATGCCAACACTCACCGACTGATGCTCCTGGATCGCCGAGTAGTACTGTAACTCTTCGGGGGAGTTTTTGACCGCTTCTTAACCTTCTCTTCCTTTTTTCGATCCCTAGGGTTGAACAGAATATAAAAAAAAAGCTCATAAACCCAGAATCCCAGAAGAAAATCACCCATGTAAAAGCGACTAAATACAAGAAAACACCAAAACCATCCCTGGCCCCTGCATTCAGTGAGGAATTAAGTAAATGCAGTCAGCGTGCTTAAAAAACAATCTTACAGAACTGACTAGCAAAAACATACATATTAAAAAAAATTAACGAGCAAACTGCTTCAGTTACACATGCAGAGCAACTTAAAATCACCCTTCAAAGGCAACAAGTTTAACTGCTTCAAATAAATGCAAGGATAAAAGGCCATTACACTGATTCCTGAAAAGATGTCGTGCTTCCATTTTCTCATGTTAAATTCCTTATTTGCACTTCAGCACCTCTAGAACTTAACCATTTAAGAATTTTGATTGCTAATTTACTAAAGTAATGTTACAGTTGTTTCTTAAAAACAGTGGAACCAAGCCAACATATATATAAAATTGTGTGTTTGACTGCGTTCATCAAGACAAACCCAGAGGTCCAAGCAAGGCAGCAGCAGAGGGGGGCTCATACCTGGACTTGCTACGAGAACGCCTGCCCCTCTCCTTTGAGTGAGATTTTCTCCTCCGGGGACTCTTAGAACGCCTTCTACTCCTTGAGTGTGACCTCCTCCTCGACCTGCTCTTTGATCTCCTGCACACAGATATTGAATATTATAACTTTGTCAATTACAAGGCCTGAAAAGCTGAAAGAATTTTAATTTAAAAGTTTACTTAAATTTCTAGCCCTTCAAAATTTTAATAAGTCCGTCTTCACCTGTGCCGTGACCGAGAACGAGTCCTCCTCCGCCTGGATCTCGACCTGGAGCGCGAGTGCTTCCGCTTATCATCTTTCTTGTCTGAAAAGAGCAGCTGTTAGGCTCGCAAACAATGGCACAAGAGTGTCATGGCGCTGCAAGACTGTAACCAATATCTCCCAGAATGGCACTCACTTCCAGGTTCGATCGCAGCAGAGATCAAAGATTGTGCTTCTCTGACCCGTTTCATCGCCTCTTCGATCTCTTTGCTGGAGGAATCAGCCTTCAGACCTGGGTTCAGATTCATTCCTGAGGCCATATGATTCAACCTGTAATAGGGGAAAAATTAAAGCAAAATATCAGGTTTGATGGTAGATAAGATCCTGAAGGATATATGTAAAACAGAGCCTATAATTAACACATTTTGACCAATACAGGCGTAAAAAGGAAAAATAAACACCTCAGATTTCTATTGATGCCCAGTATTTCATGGACATGCTTTAAGTATAGAAAACTCCATTCAAGCAATCTAGCCTGCCCTACAGCACGCAAAGAATGCAGTTTTTGAAGCGGAGTGCAGGAAGGATTATAGTTTCCCATCACCACTCAAACATGCAACGCTTCTAAGTAGGGTCTGCAACAATTATTCGACATTGTCAACAAAAACCGACAAAAATAGTCACCGACGAATTTGATTGTCGATAATTGTTGCCAGGCGTATTTTTAGACGGAGTGAGATGTATTCTTTCCTTTCTACCTGTGTAACACTACCGCTTTCCAATAGACTGCACCAATACACCACACTGGTGAGATTCACTCTTGCACAATACCATTCAGCGACAGGTAGAAGAATGGCGGCCACAAATCAGGCATCATCACGTATTAAACGCTCTAAAGTCTGGGACGCATGGATTAAAGTTTTCCATTGCTATGATTGATTTCTGTCAACTGGAGTGCACTAAAGGTTAATAATGAGATTTATGTATATCCGAAGGGGGAAAATGGGGGGCTGGAAAAAAGCTGCATTTCTTTTGATTAATTTAATTATTCTTCCTAAAAATAAAAATTGTTTTCGGCAGTTTGCTTAAACATTGACGGCTGAGAAGTCTACAGGCTGCCAGATATTTCCCGACACGTGTTTAAGATGCCAAACTTCATAATAAGGAGAAAATAATTCCCCAACATTTAGTGCCATATCGGTCTCAAAGGCTTTTAATGTCCCAAAACAAAAACGAGATCTGCAAAAGGGTGAATGGCATGGGCTTCTTGCCTGGCATATCCAATAATAATAATAATAGGCTAGTAATAGTATATTTTACATTTTCAAAAAAGATCAGAATAGAATGTATTTATATTTGGAATTGGTGTGTCATGAAGTGTTTCACTAATAGTAGGTAAAAAAAAAAGTTGGAAAACAGTGAAGAAACTCATTGCTTAAATAAAGAAGCCAAAACACTGAAGCTCAAGATTTAGGACAGTGGCTCCGGTGTCGCAAGTGCTGCGAGAGCTTATGCTCCGTTAAAAATAAATAACAGCAGATTTGAAATCCGTTTTCTTGCTGTTAAGAGGAATGGCTGTGGGAAGCTGCTCTAAATTTCCCGTATTTTGGGTCAGGATCTTGGGATTTTTCAATCTGCTTTAAAATTTTTATTTGTAAACAATAGGCTATAAATAGCTGATATGACAAGAAATTACCGTGCATTTTAACCTCTATACTGCAAATGAAGTACAAATTAGCATATACATGTTAAAATGCATGATAATTTGTCATATCGGCGCAAATGCACATAAAATACGTCCACATTTGCACTGTCACAGCAATGGATTGCTACACGTATCGCTTTTAAAGGTGAATGCGTACTTGTGTACCAGTTATATGCAGCCCTGATTATAACAAAGACTATCAGAAATTCGGATCGGTATCGGTGCCGATCCAGACATATTTGACGGATTGGATATCTGTGTAACAAATCCATGTCCTATACTTTAGTTTTTAGCAAACTAAAAAAAATAGCTCCAATTATATGTAAAATCTATTTGTACAGTCAATCACACAGCAGCTCTTTCCCATTTTACATGCGTTTTATTGCAGCAATCAAGTTAAACAATAACCTCAGGCTAAATGTAAAAGCTGGTAGCTAAATAGTCATTTTATAATTGTGCAATTTAAAATGATTAGTTGACTAACCGGATTATAACAGTTGATGACTAGTCAACTATCAAAATAGTCATTAGTTGCAGCCCTACTTCTAAGCGTTCAAGGTCCAATACACACACACACACAAAACTAATTTACAAAAACACATCCAATGTAGAGGCTAGAGCTACAAAGCATGCCAATAAGAGTAGTCCAATTACTACAATTATCTAGCAATTCAAACTGTTTTACTCTTAGCATCTATAAAACCATGATCAAGCTACAACACAATTCTGTACTGAAAGCTGCAAGCAAATGAGATACTTACTTGGGATCCACAGAAGTCATAAGCTTCAGAAGCTGATCAGTAGTCATAGACTGTGGAAAGAATAAGGTTATTCTTCCTATTCTAAGGTTATTATTCCAGCAAGCTAAAAATGCTAAGAGCAAACAATTCGGTAATCAGTAGATCGACTGTCCAGCTTACTTGGGAATTCATGTTAGACCCTGGCAAGCCCAGAGCAGCAAGAGCAGGGTCCAGGGCAGGACCTCCTAGGGCAGCCAATGGAACCCCTCCAATCTGCAAAAGGAAAGACTCATGTCTAGATATACAGTAATGGATTAAGTCAGTCATCGTACTGAGGACTGCAAGAATGACTCAAAGATATTGGCAGTGAATGCATCTGATGGCCTACATCTCTGATTCATAGAATGAATATACGTGAGGCAAAGACAGTTGCATTTGACTAACCGATGCAAGTGGATTTGGAGTTGGGAGAAGACCACCACCTGGCAGGAGGCCTGCGACAGCATTTGCTGGAGCCAACAGCGACAAAGCTTTGGCCTCATCGGGAATGACCCCTGCAGACAAACAAAGAGGAATTAACGGGGGCAATCAAATATCCACGACAACCAGACAACAAAAAGCCAGCACCTTAGACATCTACTCAATCATCCAAAAATACATACGTACGCATATCAAAATTTCCTCCTTTCACATCTGCAAATCTGAAAGTGTTCCCTCATTCTACGCATTATTGCAGAAACACTAAGAGAAAAATAAAATGTCACAATACACACTACTGTGGTTAACACTGCCAAGATTGTATCACCTTGTACTTGTTTTTTAAGTCATGAACCAAACGTAAGCAAGCACAGCCGGACCTCCAGTGGGGTGTGCTCTCAAGTTTCATAAGACGTTTTATGAACAAGCGACTCGCGTCGGCTGCTTCGCTATAAAGCACACAAAAAAACCAAGATACACAAAACAAAAGTTTATGATTTTGGAGTCAACAGCATGGTACAGTTTACTATCAATGGCTCAACTTACCATAAAACAAAAAATAAACATTTAACAAAATCCTTTTTAATGGGCTTTTGCTGGTTACTGTGCTGCTCCAGACAGTCAACAGATTTGTTGACAAACATCCTTGTTCCTTACCTGTTACAGAGAAAACTAAGCCACTTCTATTTACTTTTACCCTTTATTTTAAGTAATGTAGTGTAGACAAGACCAGGGATTTGTTTTACATGCCAGATACAAAAGCCAAGAACACTAGCCCTTGAGAATTAGGGGTAAGAGCCAGCAAAAGCCATGGTTATAGCAGCACATGTTCCCAATGCTGAAGACAAAAAACAAAAGAAAGAAAAATTAACGTAATCTTATGAGATGATCCATGGGTGTGCATAAATCTGAAATCAATTTCACTTCAAACACTGTCATCTGTACAGACACACAACACAGAAAGGCCACTTGAGAAACAGGATTAGCTGCTGAAGACAAAACTGTTGGGTGGTATTTTCAGCAGGGCCTGGTATATGACTGGCTGAACCAGGAAAAACAACTGTAAAACACAACAACAAAAAAGAAAAACCACCGTTAAAAATGGTACCAGACCCTTTGTTCGCGTCATGTGGAGTGGACTAATAAGGATTTTACACCACAATACTGCAATGCGTCAGTGCAAATACCACTTGGATATGCGTCCCAGAGTTTGGGGGAGAGTTCGTATAAATAAGTACAGATTCTGCCACATGCAGCAACTTAGTTTTCACAAAGCACAAATTTAAACGAGCAGTAAATAAAAAAATATATATTTTTTTTTTTTTAAAAACCAGCAAATGCATCATCGGCACCCCTGTTCACGTTGGAGATATTTACTCAGGGCAAATGAAGGCGGAATAAAATAGACAAACTGTTCCCCCATACGAACCAGAAGTACTAAAACAAGCAAAACTTCAGTGCACAATTTCAGTATCTTAATCTGCATGTCCCAAGCTATTTAATTCCAGATTATTAAATTTAATTGAGGGTTTAAAAATATGAACCCGTATGAATTAATTTTAAACCAAACTGCAAGAGTTCATATTTATATTCCTGAAAACCACGTGATTCAAATATGCATAAAATATCCCATGTGTTTCCAAAAACAAGTGATTCTATATGGCATACAAAAGTATTGCCATGCTGTAATTATACCAAACTGACTTCTGAAATCTGCTTTATCCCCTTTGGATGAAAACGGGCTAAAACACAAAAAACAAGAGAAGAGAGTTAAGCGTTTACACCAGGAAAACAGTGGGGGGGCTTGAATGCTTGCTGGCGTTTTGTAATTGTCTACAATCCCCTGTTGGCTGCAGAGGAGCAGTTTCAGTCATCAAGGAGGGGGCTCTGCAATTGCCTTCTCCACTACAAAAATCACACACACAAATAACAGAGAAAAGTTTAATAGTGAATAATCTAAATTGGAAGAGCATGGTTACACATGAAAGCTAGATTCACCCCCTATGAGAGTCCATGGCCACAGTCTCACTATGATTTTCCAAGCAAACCCAGTTTCAGACCTTGGTATACAGCATGGACTTACATGCAGCCTAGAAGGCAAGTCACAAGTCATACCAGATATATATGGTCCTAAATCTGGCAAAAGCTCATGCAGCATTACGGTTCTGAAAATCTTTACTGAAGCATTATACAAACTACTGCTCCAAATAACTGCAGCCCAATGAAGGAACCCAACCTGTTGAATGACCCATCCATTCTGCTGTATACCAAGGGTCCATTAGGAGCACTACTTTTCACCCTACAGTTGTGCAATTTTTTTTAAACAAAGATGAACAGGGAAGAGAAAACATAAAGAACCAACCTTCAGCATAAGGGACGACAATCAAGGCTCTGTCCACGAAGACTGTGTTTGTCAAATGCTGAGACACTCCCACCGATTCAGATTCAAGGAACTTTACAAAACAGACACGTGAAGTCACTGGCAAGGGAGAGTCACTGGAAGAAAATACAAACTGGTTGTGCAAGAAATACAAACAGATGGGTTTTGCAGCATGTTTTTACAATCATGAAACATTTAAAAATTACTATGGCTTTGCATCTTCGCTTAAAAAAAAAAAAACCTGACAATTCTATTGTGCTGAACGACTTCCAGATCCAGGCACAGAAAGCAACGAACTCTCAGATCATGCTGGCTTGGTTGTCAATTAACTCCATCACTACTGATTCAGCAGCATTAAATGATCAACGTCACAAACGCTGTGTTGTCTGTCTCTCGTCTTTGCCCTGAGAGCAACAAGATGTCTCAAGCTTCCTACCTTTAACAGCAGTTGCTATGAGGTGCAGCCAGATGTTATTCGACAGGTGAAAAAACAGCAAAAGCACAGAACACAGAAGTTAACAACCTTTTGCCTTCCTAACTCTACAAAATGTATGAATATCCCTTTGAATCGGTAGATATTTGCGCTTTGTGGACCACTCCTTGCATTTTTTTTTTCTAATCTTAAGACAGCACAGCCAGTATAACTATGAAAAAAAATCTGACATCTTTAAATGTTCAGAACAAGTATAATTTTAAACGGATCGAATATCGTGTGTACACAATTAATTCTGAAACGTTTACCCCGAATTCACAATATGAGATTTCCCTGGGGGAAATGATTCTCTTGTCCAACACCGGTTCCTTTACTACTTCCATCATTTCAGAGTTGATTAATAAGCTGGATTTAAATTAATCACTAGTGAACTGGCTTATTTGAAATAAACCTTTTGGGGTTAAAGCGCCCGCCATGTACTTCCCACACACAAGAGCATAGCTGACCAGCAGTTAAGGACCGAACCACTGGGCACTGACCTCCAGCTCCAGGTGAATCAAAAAAGTCCCTGATTGACTGTTGGGGCTACCTCCAAGCGGCTTCTCAATCGATTCTGGATTCCCTACGGCTAAATTTCAAGGTACTTCAAAGTTATAATAAGCCGGCCTCTACCGTGTCCCTATTCACATCACCGGCAAAAACGTGCATCCGTGGCCACCCTTAAATTATTAAATCATCTTCAAGCTGAATCAAACCCCCGCCCCTAGTATAAGTCGGTGAAAATTTACAGCGGGACCGGAACCCTCACTGGAGGGAGATAAATTTGGATAATTTAGCAAGCCGGTTATGTAACGGCATTATAGAGAATTCAAACATGGCGGGTCACCATGCAGCGCCGCGGGAGGGGCGCAAACACTCAGCACCCGCGACTTAACCCACGAATAAAGGGCTGGTTCCCCTGCTAATAGGCAGCGGCTAGTTTTAAAGAGACCCCCGGTAAACATATTTCCCTTCCCCACTTTGGGTTGATACATGTACAATAACTGCTATAAACTAAGCAGCCCCGGGAGCGCCGCGTCGGTTTTGGCGCAGTCCATCCGCGGCGTTATCGAACCCGGTCTGAACCAGTCAGCCCGGGCGAACGAGGGCAGCTCTAACCAGATAACTACTCAGTTACCCCATTATGAAAAGGGGGGAAAGTCTGACCGTGCCGTTTCGGAGATACGTCTAGGGCCGAAATGCCGAAGCGGAAGAGGCTTCACAGGGGCGAGCAGGCCAAGTAGGCCCCAACGGAGCTCCCACTCCCCGTCCCCATCCTCCGAGACCCGGTCGGTAAACGCGCAAATCTGTGGGCCGCGCAGCACTGTGGACGCCGGCTGAGGTCGCCTACTTACTCCGGGGGGAACAGTTTTAGCTCCTCGATCTTGCCCAGGAAGCTGAAGAGCGTCCTCATCTGCTCCGAGGTGGTGCTGGGCGACACATTCGTCACCTGAATCACGTTTGTATTCGTGTTCATCTCGGCGCCCTTTTCTGATGTCTGTTCTAAACAAGCAAGTGTATATATGGTCAAATAAAACGTTTACAATGCAAGAATTGCGTTCAATAAGACCACCGCATGTGGAGGGGCCAGAACTGGTATAACCCGGTTCACTGCGAGCTCATGCTAGCCCCGCCGCCATTAAGCCACTGCGATCGTCTCCGTCACCATCCGGGTGCGCGGAAAAACTGAGCGAACGCGCATGCGCGCTGCAGGCGGGCGGCCGGTTGTAGCATCCATATAATAAGGTATAATACGATACAATATAATATAGGAAACGTAACGCTTGTAGTTATAAAATATTTACACGTAATAGTAAGATAATATCTTATTTAAACTTCTGTATAAATATGGGATTAAAAACGTGTACTTAATTCTTTAAAAACGTGCACTTAATTGTGCATAACTCTATTCTATCGTAAGTCGAGATGTAAATTTAAGGGCTGGGTGATGAATGTAGGGATCTAATGGTTAATGCCATTCATGATTTTCAGAACAATACAGCTCTCCCTTGAATAAGGGTTGATGTACCATTTGAGCCCTTAGAAGTGTGACACGTTTTTTGGACTGTCTGCAGCTCTTCGAGGGCTGGACTGGCAAACATTTTATTGGAGTATCTTATCCCTGAAAAATACCAAAGTCAACACCATGGCAAAATCTGACAGAGATGGTGAAGTGTGTATGTGGGTATGTATATATTACATTGTATAGGCATATGTGTGAGCATGTGTGTCTGTGGGGGGAGGGGTGGTACATATGTATTTGTTACATTGTGCAGATAACAAATGTCCCCACAATATGACAAAAACACTTTTAGTTCCCCACAAGAAGAAACTCCATTCATTCATCCATCCATCCACCCATCAGCTGGTTCCTTTTGATGTGGATATATAGCCGCTACAGGTGGCTGCCCCTTGCGGACAGCTTGCTCTACAAAGAGCAAGATGAGGGAGGCATAAAAATAATTTCCCCACAGGGATAAATAAAGCATTGATTATTATTATTATTATTATTAAAGAGCAGTGGCTCTTCCCAAATGTCCAAGCTCTTCACCAATTTTTTAATGGTGCTTTTCCAGTGTCATACACAGTGGTGGAATGTAACGAAGTATTTGTACTTCGTTACTGTACTTAAGTAAATTTTTACGTATCTATACTTTACTTA
>JAODUD010000033.1:23099766-23112095 GCA_026784285.1 Stomatorhinus walkeri | reverse complement strand
AAGTTCTCCCCAAACGAGCTTGATGGGCCGAATGGCCTCCTCTCGTTTGTAAATTTCTTATGTTCTTCTTATGTTCTTATGTAATTTGAAGATAAACAGACTGGAGGATATATGGTGATAACGTGTAAATTACACAAGAACCTGAACACAAGATGCATGTGAAACAGAACATGACACCATTTATATGTCTTTACTTCTAGTATTATTACAGAATTTTTTCTGTCTGATTGCTCTGAAGTAATAGAATAAATCTCCTTACCATTTTCATCACTTTAGAAACAACCTTTTGGAATCCCTGCCCAAGGAGCTGCAATCCTTAACTAAACTCAGGAGTGTAATTTTATCCTTCAATAGGTAAGTAAATAACAGTGCCTATGTGGGTCATGCTCACTGTGAAAATGCCTGACCTTGGATACCTGATAACGTTGCAGGTTTAAGGTCTTCCCAGAGGTGCTGTACCAGCTTCACACTCTCGAGACGATTTTAATCAGCGATAATCAAGTAGGCAGCATTGACCCCATAAAGTTGAAGGACCTGGAGAGGCTATCCACCCTAGATCTGAAGAACAATGACATCTTGCATGTTCCCCCGGAGCTGGGCAACTGTACCAACCTAAGGTAAGAAGAGCTCTCTGTCTACCTGGCGCTGCAAGGCTGCACCAATAGTATTAACCAGTCCTCCTGATGTAATGTCCTCTTTGACCTGAAGTGGAAAACAGCGGCAGCAAGAGCAGGTGCATGAAAAGGAATATGTGAAAATCACATGCCTGCCACACCATTGTGTATACCCTGTTTGCATTATGAAGATGCGAAACCCCGTAAAAATAGCACAAATGTGTTTAAGGCAATAATCATCTGCTTTGTGCAGAGGTGTAATGTAACAAAGTAGGTGTAAAGTAACAAAGTTCCTTTCAAGATTGACACCAATTTTCTAAGTTAGAAGCACTACAACGGCAACTGAAATAATGCTATTGAGCTATTAAGTTCTTTCCAAGCGAGCTTGATGGGCCGAATGGCCTCCTCTCGTTTGTATAGTTCTTAATGGTGATAGTTGCATTGGACGATGGTTTTATTCAGCTCAGTCTGACTATTGCATGTTTGTGCATGCAGTGTGATGTTACAATATACACTGCACCCCCCCACCCCAAATTGTCCCCCCAAATTCAGAATTCTACCAGCACCTCCTGTTCAAAAGTACCAGCCTGTAAAATGTTTAATTCCTTAACTCTGGCCTGTAGAATAATCTTTTGTTCTCCACAGAATAAAGTCATTCCTCTAATCACCGTTAAGCGTGGCAAGTTTCCCTGCTTTTCTGAATTAAAAAGAAAATATCTGCTTATTGTCTTGACTTTTCCTTATTGTGCTGCACTGTAACTCACAATGCTGTATTCAAAGTAGTCCTGAGTGAAATTAAAAGGATAGTAAAAAAAAAAAGTAAGGTTTGTATTACTTGGGTATTTTACGGGCTTACGTTTACTATTACTATTATTGTTACGAGTAACATTTTGGTACTTTTTACTTGAGTATGAAAACTGAGTACTTTTTCCACCACTGGCTATTTGTCCCTTTTAGATGTGAGTTACATTTGGTTACTGTGGCACAGAGACTGTTTCGGTGTTGCTGGCTGTGCTTGGTCTGGGTTTTCTGTTACCGACTGGTCTCTGCTGTTACTGTCTCACCTAGCATTGTGGTGGAAAACAGGAACTAATGGGGTTTGTGTATGATGTTAGGGAGGGTTACTCTAAATCTCTCTTTGTAGGAGTAACTAGAGGAGTATTTGTAAGAGTATTTGTTTAAATGGTTAAACCATACCTCTCACTGTGTATAACATCATATATCCCTACTGTGTTAGAAGGATTTTGCTCTCCTGTTTGACTATTTCTGTCTGTTTAAATCCCACCACAGGGCCCTCATGCTTGATGGGAATCCGTTCCGCCACCCCAGGGCTGCGATCGTGGCCAAAGGGACAGACTCTCTCCTGGAGTACCTCAGAAGCAGAATTCCTTCTTAGACCTCTGCGCTCTCAGAACCAGCACCACCTCATCCAAATTAGGGAGAGCAACACACAAACTTTGTTCTGTGCTTAAGATGAAGATGATTTTCAAATGTTTTCTGACCCCAGAAGATTTGCACTCATGCCTGGGACCAGACAGCGCCTTTTCCGCACTTGTCATCCGTGTGCCCAGGAGCCACATTTCCCTTTTCTGAAACAGCTGAGAGACTCTTTTCTTTGTAACCAATATGCATATTTTAAATGACTATTATTATAGTCAGAATTCAATTGTGATGAATCTTGTACATGGTCCAGATTTTCTATAAATATAATCTTCATCGCACTACAGTGGCCTGGTTAATGGCAAGTAAGCACTTTTTCTATAATTTCACTCTGAACTTACAGTATCTTGCCCAATTGTTTTTACTCGCCTGAAATGGACTAGCCAACTTTGATAGACAAAATACTGCCAATGTCAAGGTGACTTTCTGAGGTGGTTTTATAAAATCAAACAAAATCAAAATCTTCAAACATCCTGAACAATCTAATGGCAGTTTTTGAATGTTTGTAGGTGATTAAAACTACCACAGTCTATATATGTTTGTGAATGTGTATATTGTAGTGTTGCCTGCTTGTTCTGGCATATGAAGATAAAATAAGTTATGCTTGCTAAAGTGGGTCTGTTCTTCCTAAGATAATTCTCCAATATGTCTATTAAAATAATCCATGCTAAGGACTTGGTTTGTGTCCACAGCCCAGCCACAGAGCAATGCTGTAATATGTAATGGTGCACATATAATGCTTCACAGCCACAAAGTATATCAGTCATTTTCACTGTTTCCACATAAAGACTTTTGTTTATTGCATAATCATCAGCTCTTGGTTGGAGGGACATCAGACATCCTGTAGATCAGAATTTCAATTGATCCACTTAAATCCAATAGCATCTTAGTGTTTTCAAGAATGTCATGTAGCTGAAGACCTCATTGTTCCAGTGATTAAAAACATACTAAAAAAATTATTCCCGATGTTTTGGTTTATATATAAAACAAGACCTTTACAATAAAATGATGTTTTTATTATTTGTACAATAGACTTTCATACATTATTCAAAACACTTCTTAAATACTGAAAAAATTGTACTGTATTTCCAAAGCCGAAAAATGGCTCTGGTATTTTCTTCACAGCATTTTTAGTTTTTTTTCCTCCATAATTTTATAACAATTTCTTGGGTATATACAGATAGCTTCTGTAAAATGCATTCTAGACACAGAATATATATGCTTTACCAATTACATATTTGTGTCAATACAGAAATAAAACGGGAAGGTTTAAACTTGCATGTGCAAATCAATAAACAGGATAATTCTCACTAAACCTCTCCAACTAAACATTTTTTTCTGTTAAAATTACTTTCTTGCACAAAAAAATGAAGCAGCATTCAAATCCAATAAGTCATCATACTGCGAAAGCTTGGAATACATTCACAATCTATATGAATAAATTAAAATGTTTTCATTCACAGTTATTTACATTAATACTGCAATTAGACCGAGAAGTACCATATGTTTGCTTTTAATATATGTAATTGTATTGTAAACACATACAAAAATGACCATTTTTATATTCATGTATATATATATATATATATATTTGTATAACACAAATTCACAATTACTGTAGAAATCGATTTTACAAGTTAAATACTACAGTTTCCCCATATCCTGAATTCCTTTTTCCATAGTTATAGAAATCTGAGCAAAGCTAAATATATCAGTATATTACAAATAACCTGAAAATGTTTAGTAAAAAAAAAATTAAACTTTATTCAGGTTCATGACTCAACCCTTTAAATTAAGCAGTGTTAATTTATCCAGTGGCAGCTTTCCTTAGCTAGGTACACAACTCTCTCTAGAACTACAGGTTTAGAGTGTTCCGTTCTGTGTGATGTCACCTTAAATGCTACATTTGTATACATTTAAAATATGGAACATTTTCTGGGTTTCATCAGTGATAAACCATCAAAAGAGAGACTATGGCACAAATTGTCACAAATGATCTCCCTCTGCATTTTAAAACTATTTTTCCAAGAAAAAACCCTTTAGCATGTCTACTTAAAAAGACAAAAAAACACATTTTAATAAGTTAACCACGTGAAAGCATGCTACAGAGCTTATAATGGAAATCAATTCAGTACAATGACAAGAAGCAATGTGGGTGTTATTTTTTTAAAGAAACAACTTATTTGTAAATAGTTTAAAATGTACGGAAAATTACTAGCAGCACGACATAATTTCACAAAATCTTGGCAGGATGTAAAAGATGTAATATAAATTTAAATAATACATGTGAAATTATAAAATTCCATGTAACTTTTTTTTTGTTTTGGAATGATTGTAAAAGTTCTGCTTGACTGTTTCTGCTTTTATTTCGCGTGTTGACCGTCCAATCTACGTGTCATTTGATATGATCTTATGGTCATATCCAAACCTGTAGAACATTATGGGTCTACGCACCTGCTTACCTATTTATAACTCTGTACATGCAATGCTATGGGTTTTCATGAGCCTCCTGTTGACACCCGTCATCCGTCCATATAGAGAAGAACATTACAGCAGTTTCACATCGCAGTGGATGTGTGAATATCGACACTTGGACTGTTCTCAGCAGCACAGTCTGGAGTGTGAAGAAATCTGTTGCGTGGATTTTTAGTTACCAATGATTATTATTTTTTTTTAATCCAGGTCCTCTGTGATTCTCAAGTTTGGATTCATTTTTTTACTTCTAAGAAGTTTTGTGAAATGGCACATCCAGGTTACCAGTATTCAAACAGAACAAAATGTAACCAGGAAGAATCTAAACTGTAAATGGGTTTCTGCCTTTTGAGTAAAGAGAGTATATAGCTTTGATGGTGACAATGTGGAATCCTTTCTATAAGTGATCATGTTAGGTGTGGACTCCAGAAACAAAAGATATACATTCTGGCTTTCCTAATCGAACACAAACAAAACAAAGGTATCAAAAAATACTAGATATGCCTTTTCCAGTGCAGAGACAATCAACAGTAGCAATCAGGTTTCATAAACATTTTTGAAAATAAGGTCCAATTACTGAGCACGTACTGATTACCCCTCATAAATCTGGGCCTGTCCATTCAAAGAAAATAAAAGCAAAGTTTTATGATAATCTTTCATTTCACAGATGAAACAAACTGCAAAAAACACATCTGACAAACTCCATTAACTGGTTTTAAATTGTGATCAAGATCAACGTAAATATTACACTTCAACCACATAAAGCAAAAAAAAAAAGAAATGGAAAAGAACTGGTGGTATAATTATTTAGAAATGTTTATAAAGGTATTTTCCATGTGTATTAAAATTGAACAGATCATATTTAATGTCCTAAAATGACACTAAAAATAGCAATCAAATAATGGCTTAAATTCAAAGCAAACAGCATACATACATATGCTCCCTCCACTTGGGTCACCTGAACCTTTCATTTCTTCATTTAAATGCATATATACATATTTACAGAAGGCATATACACAGTTGAGGCAGTGTTTATGGTGAATGAATTACCAAAACAGCCAGTGTGCTTTCATGCTCTGACATCTAAATGGAAAAAATGCATAAGGTTAAATTAATTGCATGAGAAATTAAGCAATACCTTTCAAAAACAAAATAGCCAAAAAAAGGAACAGAAATCCACATCTGCACCAATCTACAGCCTCAGGCTGATAGATGTACAGTAAATGATCTTCTGTCAAATAGGCATAATATTTAAACATGTCCTTTTGATTGGTGTGTAACATGACACGTAACCTATAGTACATTTAGCACTAATACTTTGCCATTGGTCCAGCAATTGGCAAATGTTACTGTTCCAAGATAAAAATGGACGCAAGTAGCTTGTACACATTTCAGTTCTGTACATGTAAGAAGTTATGTACGGTAAAAAAAAACAAACAAAAAAATTAGCTTGTGCTCTCCCTCAAGATTACCAAGTCCACAGTTTTCTGGAAATTCTTCAGTAGAGACACAGCAGTTTCATGTTCCATGTGTAAAAAATTATGTCCATTGGCCTGAAACGTGAAAAGGAAGCAGAGAGTAAACGTGGTAAAGTGGCAGTGAGAAGTTCAGGGTGGCCGCGTGAGAGGACTGGGGACAGGCCTAGCTCAGGGGAGATAGAGGAGACACGAAACGTCCACTGTCAATAAGAAGAGAGGAGAGAGAGAACACCAAATGCACACAGGAAGAAGGAAATCATGCTGTAAAGAGAAAGGGAGAGAAGCTGGATTTTAGAGGATTGTTTGTCAGCTAAAGAGCTCCATCTGTGGAGAGAGCAGAAAGGCGGCAGGTCCTTCAGGAAGCGACGTATGGGAGAGCCTCTGGTTGCACACACTGCAAGCAACACACAAATGGAAGGCTGCCAATGATCAGGTCCTATGCAGTTATTCCAGCACAAGAACATCCAGTTCATGTAGGCACACCATAATTTAACGACAAAATCCAGGTCTGGATCTGAATCACAGCTTTACATGGACTGAGATTCTTGTGAAACCACTGAGCGCTGAAGGAGAATCAAACTCAATAAGCGCACAGAAACTGTGGCCTATGCTAGATTTGCACATGTTTATGTTGACATACTATTGTAATATGTATGCCAAACATCCTGGGTCCGAATCCTATCATTGCACTGAGTAGGACTGCGCTTGAGTGAACTTATCTGAACACACCTTCTAAGCCAGTGGTGCTGAATAACAGAATACAACTGCAGGATGACAGGCCTATGTGGTCATGCCAAGAAGGTTGATAATATGCCAGCGATGCTCAGTTGCTTGCAGGGGGCCAGTGTAAGAACTTACAAAGACAGGGTGAGGGAATTCTGGGAAATGTCGATCTGTGTTACACAGGACAAAGGTGGAGAAAGAAGGTCTGCAAGTTGCAACAGCATGAAAACACCACTCTTATGCAACTGCAGAGAAGCTTATGGTATCTATGAAGGGAAAAAATGTGATGAATTTTACTCCTTATAAATTGATATTAGTATCGGGGGCAAATATGAATTAGGCATCTATTGTCCTTCTTAGCACAGGCTAAACATACCATTTATCGCCCTGTTAAGAAGTCAAGAGTTTGGAGACTAGAGTCGGGAGGTAGAGCCGACACAAAAGCAGAGCATGTTCAACCAGTGGTGCAGAGCATAGTACAGCCACGTGCATGAGCTCCCAGCAGGAATGCACTGGACAGCATTACACGCATACAGCCACGCGCATGAGCTCCCAGCAGGAATGCACTGGACAGCATTACACGCATACAGCCACGTGCATGAGCTCCCAGCAGGAACGTGCTGGACAGCGATGTGCAGGGATGGACATCAATGTTACCTTCAGAATTTTGTCCCCAGGTTGAAGAACGCTGGCAGCAGGTCCATCAGGCTGTACCCTAGTAACAAAGATACCCTATAAGTCAAAAGTGATATGAGGTTAGGACCCACATGGTTAACATGGTTTAAATGTGCCTTTCTGCATGGAGTTCACCTGATCATTTACCCATCGCCAGTATCATTTGGTGTTTAAGCGCCACATTTCCACTACAAGCATGGAAAAATAACTGAAATGCTGTGTGATTATTCAGGAATCAGTGACGATCAAAAATTGCCCTTTACATGTCCTTCTGTATGAAGAGCCAAGCAAATGCCGCAATACAACTTGTAAACTCAGTCAAGTGAAGACTGATTAATGACAACAGCAGTGACTTGATGATTAACACTGTCACCCAGGGCCAGATTTAGTCTGGTTTGACTGGAGGTGCAGTGAGAAATATTTAGGGGACATATTGTTGTACCAATGATGATTTACAATAAAACATATGACATATTCTTCCAAATGGCCATAACATACATATGTTTTAAATCAATGCGACACCCACCACTCTGGCAGGGTATTAGGTTTTATTTGCTCTTTCATTGTTTACTACTTTCTGTCTTTTTATGTATAGAAATTATATAGAAATTAATATTTGCTATCACATCACAGTACCAGGTTTCCTATTTTCTGGACAAAAACGAACTCATCTATGTTCATCAGTAATTACTTTCTCATGAGCCAAAAATCAATGGATTCTTTGCTCTCTTATAGCATGGTGTGTCAAAATGGTGTAAGAACATCAGGCTGAAGACACTCCAATCACTAGGGCAGTTACATGCAATGCATAAAGCTCAGGAAATGCATCCTTACAGCTTTCAACTTGCTTGCATACCGTACAGAGCTCCACCTGGTGCCGGTCTTTGACTGCTCCAGAGAATTACTTACAACTTACAAGGACCATCAGAGCTAGAGCTGGTTATGGTATTTGACTTGGGGGTAAGTTGTGTCTTGCGGACTATTTGCAGACTAAATAATTGGATGCAACCACATTTCACCTGAATACAGGCTGTCTGAATGCAGGCAGTTACCAGCAAGATCCATTCTCCAAGTCTGTTTTTAAGTTAAATTTGCATGCAAGTCTAAACAGTAATAATACAGTACATAATAAAAATAATCATACTGTAATAATAAAAGTAACTACATATGGTACTGTACTATACCTAAAGCCAAGCTACAGTTTCAGCACTATTCCTGCAAACGAGGAGTACAGCGACCTCTGGGTCAAAGTAAACCACCCCCACACTCCGAGAGTAACGATCAACATGCAAAACTGAAGGGCAGACAGGACAGGCAGCTTTACTGTGGTTTCCCTGAGTCATACCTCACAGAATGATTCCCAATGTTAAAAAGTAATTCCACTGGGAGACATTCATTCAAAAACACAGTTTTTGCATTTAACTACAGTATATCCAACAAAAAACTGCACATTACAAAAAAGAAACTTCCCTAGGTAACATATACAAAGATAGTATGTCATGAAAAACATACATAATCAGGCTTGATTCATTTTGTAGCCTTTACAGCAAAATGGTACAAAAATACTGATTATAGAAATCAGTGTCAGACAGCAGTTAAACTCAGCAGCTGAGTCAGCTGTATATGTTTATTAGGTGAACACTGAGCTAACAAAACACAGGACATCCCCTAATTGTTTTTAGGAAAGTGACAAGATGAAAATAAGCGGATCCGGGATTAATCTCGCCTTCTAAATCCATTCCAATCAGTGCAGGTAAATGTGAAGAGACTGGTTAGGGAAGAACTGACATAATCAAGAGACAGACTGAGTATGTGAGAGAGAATGGACAAGAATAAAGAATTAAGCGCCTTTGAACAAAACTGCAGTGCTGTAGTTTTAAGATCAGAAGTGTATATTGCATGTGCAAAATGGGTCACCCCTCAAAAAATGCTACCCAGTGATCAAAAATGGATCACTGTTGGAAAAAGAAAATTAAATGCTGACAACTCACTGCACCTTGACAGGAAGAGGATTTAGCAACCGCTAACCTTAAACTTGGGAAGCAGTTGGTTAATGAACAGAAACTTTGGATTGTGGGAAAAAAAAACATTGCTTTCTCTGATGAATCTTGGTACCTAATGCTGGATGATGCCAGGAGTTCTGTGGTATGGAATAAAACCCCAAAAATCTATCATGTGGTTTTGACATAGAGGTGTGAGGTATGTTTCCTTGGCTCTCCGTGAGTCTCTTACTTAGGAGAGAACCATTTGATCATCACTGGCAATCAGGTGCACCTCTCCATGGTGGAACTTTGTCCACCTGCAAATGAATTTTTATCATAGTATAATGACCTGTACCATGAGGCCAAGAGCATTCATCAATGCCTCTATGAACATGACAGTGCATGCATTCGTGACATCTGCAAACACCAGATGCCAATCTAATCTAAAATATGAGACGTGTGTGGCATTGCAGTCACCATCCCTTTGGAAGGCTTCTGACATTGTGTGTCTAGTTTGTGTCTAACTGAGGATGCACTGCAATATTAGCAAGAAGTATTGTGCACTCATTGTACACATTATAAAACATTCCTTACTCTGCTGACCTTATGCACGATGGCTTGCCCATTGCTCTGCTCCTATGTACAAGGAATGCTTGCAGAGACAGAAAAAAATAAACACCCAGGCAGGTCTTATATAATAAATGAACTGTATAACATACGACTGTCAAGAGAAGGAATCCGAGGATTTAAAATGCTTTTTATTCATCCCCTAGTCACTCTATAATTACCTGAAAATACCTGCTTCAATCCAATGCAAATGATCAAATGAATACAGGAATAAAAATTAAAACGTTTATAGAGATTCTGATATCATTCCATACCCATATAAAATGTCTGACTTGTGTTCTACATGTGCTATAACTCATGTTTATTGCTAAATAAAAATAAACATTCACTTACGATGTATTGTTTACTTATGCACTTACTGATGAGGAAGATAACCACACAATTATCACAAAAAACAATCTCCCTGGACAGAATGAACAGATTAGATTCAAGACTGGGCTCAAAAAAACTTTGCCACAAATACAGACCTAGCATTACTTTGACTCATAAGCCAAATCTACAAATAATGTTTAAGGAAATTCAGTAAATATAAAATAATAGAACTACATCTTGTAAGGATCTATCTTCACAGTCACTCAGAAAAAAGTGCGATTAGACTCAAAACTCGAACCGAAGCGTGAGACTTATAAAGCCCTTTTCAGACATACACAGCCACCCTGAAATTTTCTCAACATTAACCGGAGGTGCTGTTTCTGTAAAAGCAACGTCTGAACTTTACCTTGCTAGCTCTTTAGTACACATAACAGGAAATTTCTGATTGACTCCCCATGTGTGAATGGAGCAGGGAGACTTATGGAGAATTCACCACGAGTGAGTGGGCATATTAAAAGCGTTTTTTTATGGTGTGACAGTGATGGAAACGTTACAATGCAAACATCCAAGGGTGAACATAAAGGGCAGATCTTCAACGAACATGAACTAACTGAAGAGATGATGAGATTCGGGAGTTTCTGTCAGTAGTGCGGTAAATAAAACACTGCAATTTCCAAAGTGCACTTCATGTCCTGCCTCCTGCATGCTCTACCCAAGCGGCGCCCCTCATATAAACCAGCTGGAGTATTTCCAGTAGGTGTGAACATGTCTGATATGGACAATCTCCAGTTGTGTGCCATGTGTGTCAAAGGGCAACACCGGACAATGTCCAGACTTCATGTGTGAAAACAGCTTATTAGGTCCATTCCCTGACATTTTTACTGAAGAAATTCAGGCTCTCAGTCAAGTGTAAAATAGCAGAGAACCTCCAGGAAATTTCAGGTTCCTGGTATGTTTAGCTGCTTTCATCCTGAATTGTTTTCAGAATTTATTGCTTTAGATTTCCATATCGGCATTGTAATGGCACAGCCTGTATTACATTATGTATTATCACTGATTATTATGAAACAATGAAGCTACTATGCACTTCCATAGTAAACCCATGGCAGGTATGACCTATAGAACAGGATTTACATTATCTAGACAGACTTTTACGGTTCTACATTATGAAAATAAATTATATCACGGTACAATTTACACTGCAGGAATTACAGAAAGTGACTCAAAATACATCAGAGTTACTCTTTTAGGAACTATGCTGAACATTTCTGATCACTTAGATTAGATCACTTAGATCTCTGGGTTCCATTATAGGACAGATTTACTGCTTTGGCATTTTTTGTTCCCTCTGTATCTTTTCATTTTATATGACTTATCTTGATCTCTATATTCATGTGAGACATTCTAACTGCTATGTACTATTGAATTTAGATGTTAGCTAGAAATATGGTTATAAGATACTACTGATGCTTAAAACGCCCAAACACATTTTCTATTCTGTTCTTTCCTGGTGGGTGTTTGTGCTTGTTCTGTAAGCGGTCTCATTAGCCAGCTTCTATATGTTTGGTGCCATTCAAAAGAGTGACCACCCACTGAGGAAGCCCCGCAATTCTCAGGACAGCCAATCAGGAACCAGTATACATCTAAGCACTGACATTCTGGCCAAACCGAAATAGCCTGGCTGCCATTGGCTCTTGTTTGTGTGACGGAGGCTGACAGGCTTGACCTTAAGACCCAAACAGTGCGTGTGCTGCAAGGGCCGGCATGACAACTAGCTGCAGAGCTCCTCAGCTCCACACACGTGACATAACTTACTTCCCTTTATTAAGGAAAATATCTTAAATGTTCCATATTTCCTAAAGACTGTGTAGTGGAGTACATTATGAATATGTAATCATAAAGTCAGGCATCTTGCATTCTCTGCATTTTCTATAATGATCTATGTACACCTGCACAACCTCTCTCCGGGAATATTCCTTTGTAATGGGGGGGGGGGGGGGGGGGGG
>JAODUD010000033.1:23081565-23096058 GCA_026784285.1 Stomatorhinus walkeri | reverse complement strand
GCATAATATATATGTTGGATTGGAGGACGCCAAAAAACAGTTACGGCAGCCTCTCATGTGGTACCTCGCAGTGACCTTGTATCGTATTCACTGTGGGTGACTTTAGGAGAAATGGCTAAGCTGACACACTTTGACTGTCATAATATAGTTTTATGCCAACATTAAGAGTATTTAAACAATTTTCTTTGACTGAGAGTTTTGCACAGAATTGTCTATGTGTGTTTGTCAATGTATTTCACTCAAGTAAGCCACATTATTAGGTACACCAGGCTAGTATTGCGTAGAATCCACTCCAGATCCGCTTCAAGGGCAGACAGGTTGTGTGTTCAGAGAAGCCTTTCTACACACCACTGTTATGTGGAGCTGTTATTTCTTTCTTCCTATTACGTTAGAGGAGAATGGCCAGACTCGTTAAACACTCTCATTAACAAGGTCTTTTCATCCATTGACATGTCTTTTTGCTCATCACACCAATCTCTGTAAACTAGACATTGTAGTGCATGAAAATCACAGGAAGACGGCTGTTTCTGAGAACCAAATCAGGCACCAAGAATCAAAACCATTTTGAAAATCAGTCACGTTACATGTCTTATAGCCATGTGACTGCTTTGTCTAACCTCCCGACTCTGTCTGTGTGCTGTATGCACTCAGCAGCAGCCGAACGATTCACTGCTTGGAGGAGCAGCCTGTTTGTCTTAGAAGCAGAATTAATAAAGGAAGATTCGGTCCACGGCATGACCTCCCCATTTTGTCCGCTGTTCTGGGGATGGACCTCCCGATGGGTCAGCTTTGTGGTACAGGTAGTGTGTGGAAAGCCCCCAGCGTTGCCTACCTTTTTGGCGATGTTGTCCGGGGGCACATCCCTCCGGCCCAGTGAGTACGGGGCCCACTGACTGGTGGGGGAGATCTCTTCCTGACCGTTATCTAAGATATTGCTCTGCTGCGATGGTGTCTGCCGAGAGAGGCGAGAGGCTAAGTCAGAGCCCGGAGAGGAAGCTGCAGGTTGGCCTGTGCTGTTCCTTAAACTCACACTTAGTGCAGATATCTGCTTCCCAAATACAGCATAACAAAAAAAAAACTGTCACCAGTACATTACTGTGACTTTTATATTAGATCATTCAAATAACCCTACACCAAATTACTTCATAATCACTGCAAATAATTTATTCTAATTGCATTGCTAAAAAAGTGAATCATTTAAGTTTTCAAGATTCATATCTATAAAAACAATGTGCAACATGTGTGTAATGCACATATTATTCATACAACCTATTCCGCTTTTCCAGAACAGACATAAAAACTGGAAGACATGCAGATGAGGGTAACTGTCAGTGACAGAGGTACAAAGGAGTCTATACCGCACTGCAGCAGGAAGAGACACCGCACACCAGCGCCCTCTGGCTGACACAGCGGGAGGACAGGCAGCGAACATGTTCCCATTTCAGACACAGCAACACAAAGCTTTTCTTTGGAATGGGTGGTTTTAATTTGTATTGTTCCCAAACATAACTGGTTCCCATAAGATGTGTTTTAGGCTGCTGTATATATAGCTTAGTTCAGTTCAGTTCAGTCAGATTAAAATGCACTTCAGTATCGTTTTCTAATTGGTTTACAACACAGAAATTTCACAACTGTTTAGAAAAAAATGAGGCGCATATGCTGCCCTCTATTGGGTGCAATAAGAACAATGTAAAATCTGCAAATTAATGCATATCAACCATTGCAGAATTTTAACGAAAGAAAACGTTTAACAGTAACATTTAAATGTATTTTATGTGTTTTTATGCACTTGTATTTTGCTTATATTAATTTATAATTTGACTGGTCTATACAGGAAAACATGACAGAGTTTCTGCACCAGTTAACACCGTGCTGGACTAAACGTTAACGGCTTTTTTGTTCATACTCACATTTAGAAGAGGTAGCCACTGTGCTGTTTGGTTTTCATGCTTTGCATGATTGTAAAAATTTACGGTCATGCTTCTGCTGGCATGCGGGTCGGCATAACGTCCGGAATACAGCATGCCGAAGTTTACTGTGTTGTGCTTAAGGGCAGCGCTCTGATTGGGGAACAATCACGTGACATGGGTGAATGGGCGGGGTCGGACAGAGAGAGATCAGCCACGTGGGTTAAACACAGTAACATCATACACACAGCATAGCTGACAAACAGGGCGAACAGTACATAATTAATACTGACACATACAGTAACACACAGCAGTATAATACTCGGCAATAGAGGTGTTTTATATACCAGAAATAATAACAGATATCTCGCAAATTAAAATACTGTCAATTATCATCAACTTAACTATCGTACTGATTTTTTGATACCTAAGACTGGTCCTCTATATTTCTTTCAGATTTTCACATAGTATTGTGTATATTTTGCATCTTCTTTTTGTAACGATTATGAAAAGCCACTGAAATGGTTTAGCAACTAGCTAATTATATGGTCCAGTTGTACGATTTTTTGGGAAAAGTTTTGGATTTTACAAAGGCCTAATGAAACCAGCCAATGTAATGGTTGATTTATACCGTTGCATGGAATCTACGCCATCGGTACGCTGTCGCCACATAGCTGCGCACCCTACGTCGTCCGTAGCCACACAGCTGCGTATCCAACGCCATAGTCTATGCTGCCTAGGCATGTATAGTTACATTAATGGGGGGCTGCGTGTCAGGCTACATCGCGGCATACGTGGCTGTCTATGGCGTAGATTCTGTGCAGAAATATAAATCAGCTTACACTCCACAGGCACTCCTGTGGTATACAAAAAAATAATAATTCCATACTGACTGTATCAGCATTCGTGTTTGTGTATACGTGGAAACAACATAATTCAACAATTACATTTCTTCTAAGAAATAATAATAATAATAATAATGAATCAATACATTTTATACTAAATGTACTGAAAAATCTATATTGAATACTGACTCTGAAGATGTGTTTATAATATCAATACAAAGAATACATATCAGCATGTAGGAGTTGTAGGTTCATAAGCAACCGGTACTTCTACTGCAGCAATTACACATTTAAAAGCAACACACTTGACACGTGTTCAAGACGACAGTCATACATCCTCAGGGCTGACTGTGCTGGGGTGGGAAGTGTTCCTGCGGCGTGCTCTTTACTACCTGTGATGTGCATGGGGATGCACTCGAATGCACAACAATGGGAGCTTTCACCTTACCCGGTCTAATCTTTTAGCTTCTATATGTCTCAGCAGCTGTTGTCTCCAGTCCACTGGCATTTTAGAGGAAGTGTCCTCTGGCTTCTGGGGTACAGGTCGCAGCTTCATGTCTCCATCGGGGATCTTCTCAGTGCAGGTGCTCAAGGTGTAATCAGAAGGCAGCTTCTCCAGCAGGGCGGCCATGGTTGGCCGAGCAGACACAGGCCTAGCCTGTGAGGCACCGTAGGTCTCTGTGCTGTAGCTCCTGGCAGAAAGGGGTCGCCGCTGAGTCAGGCTCTTGGTGGGATAGCCCATGATTGGCTTTTTGGGCTCCTGGTAAGAGGAGTAGTCATCCTCATACCGACCGTTCCTCTTGTGGAACTGGGAGTCGACCATGCTGGATAAGCTGTTCTGATGTTCCAACATGCCCTTAAAGTGTGGCCTTACATATCGGTCGCTGGACTGCAGCTCGTGGGCTTCAGCCACTCTGCGAAAGAGTGCCATCTCTGTGGAACTGACCAGGGAGTCTGCCCGCCGTAGGAAGCCGGGTCGGGATCTCTGGGTGGGGAATGGCTGGCTGATAGCATCCTCATTAACAGACGGCTGAGAGAAGGAGAACATCTGCTCCATTGGGGGATAGCCTCGGTACACCCGGGGACTTACAAGTTCTTTGGGAAGGGTCTTTCCTGGTTGGTTGATATACTCGGGGGTGTTTGGAAAGGGGGGTGGGACCCTCCTGTCAGGATTCACAACCTCCATGGCTCCTTGGGGGTTGAAGCTTTGGTCAAACTGATACACCTTTTTTGGGATGGAAGGTTTCTGTTGCTGAGACATCTTGTTTGTGCCAAAGCTGTCCATGTCATCGTCCAACATAGGAGCAGATTGGCTTCGGGACATGCTCTGTTCCATGGGTGGGGGGAGATCTGCTCTGTCTACACTGCCCTGATTCTCTATGCTGGAGCTGTAGCTGTCCAAGGGTATGTTGTACACCTTGTATGAGCCAATGTCAATCTCATCGATGCTCTGCGACTTTTTGAACTTAGCCTTCACCTCCTTCATCATGGGTGAGAGCCGCTCTGTGCTTTTGCTGATGATCAATCCGCTTTTGGCAGAGTCCGGTCTGCACTGAACATGCGTAAAAACATTCGGGTGGCTCCTAGTCGACCCAGAGTCCTGTGAGTCCAGGAAGCCCCAAGCGCCTGAGGAGCGAAAGGTGCCAGGCAGATCAGCCAAGTCTTGCTCAAAGTCCTTGCGGTCTGGGTTAGGGCTGTTAGCGGGGGTGATTTCCAACTTGGAGGGGAAGGCAGTCCTGTCCTCAAAGGGGCTGGGGGTCCTTGTCCAATTCTGCCAGGGGTTTGTTGGGGTAGGAGTTCCAGGTTCGGGGGTGCTGCGGACGGGATGGAAGGTGTGGGAAGGCTGTTCCAACTCGAGCGGAACCCCAACTATCCGGTCCTGTCGAATGAGGGGCCGGCGCCCGTGTGCGGAGCTACTTCTAGGTTTGGAGCCCAGCATGGGGTTGCCGCTGCTCGAACCATCGATTGGAGGCTCCTCGGCTACAAATCCTG
This sequence comes from Stomatorhinus walkeri, assembly GCA_026784285.1. Taxonomy (NCBI): domain Eukaryota; kingdom Metazoa; phylum Chordata; class Actinopteri; order Osteoglossiformes; family Mormyridae; genus Stomatorhinus; species Stomatorhinus walkeri. Next base: position 23,091,314 of record JAODUD010000033.1, on the reverse strand, counting down.
TGTTGTCATAGTGGGAGGTGTCATTCCAGCTGTCAAAGGTGTCGCTGAGGGGGCGTCTTTCACTTCTTTGTTGCAATGTGCTGGAAGGAGGGGTCTCCCTTTGACTCAGCAATGGTTTGGACTCAATGGGCTTTGGGAAAGACTGAGCCAACCTATAGGAAATAGCAGTTCTATGACAATTTGTGCAATTCAGCAATAGTATTTAGATCGAAAACAACTGCAAAGGGAAATAAAGAATATGCAGCAAAAGCACAAAAATAATAATAAAGTTGTAAAATGAACAGCAATATAAATAAAAACAATGAAGTAAATTAAAATAGAAATAGAATAAAAGAAAAAAAATCATGACAAATTTGGTTAAAGTATTACGGGAAAGTACGAGATGGTAATATTGTCATATACAAGTTCTGATGTTCATCCCAAAGCTCCAGTGAATAGGGGTGGATATGTGACTTGCCTGTGTGGGATTTTGTGGAAATCTCCACACCTGTACATCAGTTTCTCCATATTCAAGGTAGGTTACTCAGAAAGTGTCTGGTAAGCAGTTACCGTAGAAGGATGGGCAGATAAATGAGAGATATGGCTGGGTATATGAGTATGAAGATGATGAAATCTTGATTTTATATGTAATTCAAGCTATAATCATTTGCCAATTAAACCTTATATTCCATGAATCAAGATGTACTTTAAAAGCAGGTAATACTGCTGATGCTGCCAATGTGGCTTTTCAACCTTTGTATCATAAACAAACCTGACACCTATTTATGAAGAAAGAATTTAAACTGAAGTTTAATAAAATCCAATTGGTGAAAATAAACTTCAGGATTTATCTGTAAAATTGGTTCTACAGAATAATTACTCATTTTCTACGAGTGAATACGTAAACGAATTTTGATGCTATACAGTATTTCAGTGCTGCATAATGGGTCCCAGACCTGCACAGCTCTGTTAATCTTTGTTCCAGAATTAAGCCTGGACTGGGCAACTCTTTTTCAGAACCTTCCTTTCCTTGGCGTGAAGTTGAGGAGTACTTACGGATAACGCATGATCAGTCCAAGACCGAGAAATTGGATCATCAGTGTTATTATTATTAAATTAATAAATTAGAGCATTACATTTTTTATCTACCACTGCATTTTTTATAACGCGTGACAGTGAATTTCCAACTCTGCAAATCTGTGATGTTTCAGCAGAGAGTTTAATGTGGAAAACATATATGCAGATAGCAAGCACTGTGTTCATTACAGTGCATGGGCTGTAATGACAATCCTGTCAGGGCACAGACATCACCAACAGATACATAAGGCATGAAACATCAGATTTGCATTAGTATTACAGATATGAGATTGTGGAGAGTCATAATGTGAAAGTTACCCATAATACTTATTAGATTTCAGCAGCTATTTCTTTCAGCTTCTGGCCCGTTGCCACTCTGTGGCTGATTAAGCTTTCCACACCCACCTGGATGCACTAGTGGCACGCTGGGTACACGGCCGACGCTCTCGCCAAGTCAAACATGCTCATTTCTCACTACTCACTGCAAGCTGCTGTGAAGTAGTGCCAACCTGGGTACACAATGCCAGGCAATGAGAATCCGCAGATCCCTGATCAAGTGGCACTTGTGGATAAAACCCCGCCCCCCAGTCGAATGATTAGGAAAATGCATGGTCATGGATTAATACGTGGTGTCCTACTGAAAATGCTAACCAACCTATAATGGGTGGAACCGTCACTGGCCAAGAGGCTCATCAGAGACCCCTGGAAACATGCAGGAGTGTGACTGCAGTAGCTCTGTGCGGACTCTCCACCTGTTAGTCCAGTGCGTTTGGGACACTCCTTCCTTTCCGACTGGCTGGAGTGCGGACACGGTGCCCGGGGGGTTGGACGAGCCAGAGGAGCCCTGCGATGGGGAGTAGTCCGAGTAGGTCGCTGAGGATCCACTGTTGTTCAGGCCGTGCATTTTTTCTGCATCTGATTCGTCCGTCGACTCTGACACACAAAACCAAGGATCCTTATTTTTAAATGCAACTCCCCCCCCCAAGGAAATATAATCACCAAATACCATGTGTATATCAGAAGTGCAGTGCTGAAAGATGTATTGCTGAAATGCACATTTTTAATAATAATCCTTAATTAAGATACTATGCATACTGGTTGACCGGGCTACTGCCATGCATATGTTCAATTAAACTTTAGGGTTTAGAATACAAACTTTTGTTTGATTTTTTAAAATATGAGTAGCATTTAAATACCAAAATATAACTGCAGCACCAACTTCTGAGGGGCTCTGACTGGCCAGCCAGTTTCACTTTGCCTCAGACTCTCAGACTGGGGGTCCCAGTGAAAGCGCTTTATGATAATGACCAACACATCTTTCGTTTTATTTTATGTAAGAAAGATTGTGGCGTAAATAGATACTTATGTGGGGACTGTTCAACTTTTTGAAGCTAATTAACATGCAAAAAAACACAAGGAACACTCACCTTTCTTATCTTTGCTTAGTAAGACAACCTTTGGTTTGTACATAGACGTCTCCACCAAAGTGGGTCGCATGTCGGAAATGCGAATGTCATTAGGAGAACCCCCAAGGGAATCCTGCGGAAAGACATCAACAGAAGGCTCCTTCCAAATCTGATCATTTACTGCTACTCTTGCTGTTCCATATAGCAGGAATCTACACTGTTACTATCTATACTGTGCCGAATCATTTTAACAACATATCAAAACATGCAGTTTCTTCTGCTTCCTGCTGTTTTAATTACTACTGGTAGATGGGTTTCATTTCCCAGTGTGCATTTCTTCCTTACTGTCCATAGCACCACCAATACATGCAAAGCCAGAAATATATAGGCAAGTTCTTCCTCTAATTCAATGGTACTAGAAACATTCATTTAAAAAGTCAATCATAGTGACAATGAAAATGAGGTGGGTGCAGATACTATAGTAAATACTGAAAGGTGCTAGCATTTTACACAGTATATGAATTTTACCTGAATACATAACCCTTTGTGTATGACTGAGTGAATGGGTGTTTGCCCAATTATGGATTGCCATTCTATAAATGACTAGTTTTATACAATGCATTTAAATAGTACAATATAATTTGAACATGTCAGGAACTGACACACTTTTTGGGTGAAAACCCCTTTAAGGCATTAACATCATTCTTTTTCTGCCAAAGAGAACTGCATTTTTGGGGTCACTGTGATCTGTACAAACAGGCCATGCCTTTGCCAGAAACTGCCAACATGACAGGTGAACAGAGGGGTGACACTCAGGTATTGTTCAGCGCATTATATGGAAGAATATATTATAACTGGGAGAATGTACAAGAGACGCCAGCAGGAGGGTCCGAGAGCTGATAAAAGTAGCTGTTACAAGAAAAATTATATATTATTATCATTATTATTATTATTATCATCATCACCAATGATGATGACATCACTGACAACAACCACAACAACAAAACAACAACAATAATAATGAATAATTCTGTGTATAGTCACATTAGCTTCCACAGTATCTGATTTCAACTTCCACAGCTTCTAAAATAATATGATTCAATTTTAACATCACACCCTAAAACATATTTCTAAGAAAAACACCAGCATGGTACCTCAGTACACAGCACTGTTGCCTCATCCCTCTGGCGACGTGGGTTTGAGCCAAACCTCTGCTCTGTGTGTCTAAGAACACTGTACTTAAACTAATTGCAGATCTGCACTTTACACCGTTACCTATTGACGCGTCCCGCATCGCTACCTCATCCCCTACTCACATTTTTTAGTCTTACATTGTACTGTCTTGTCCTGTACAGCACTGCTGTCTGTCCTTTGCCCCCACCCGCCGCCACTAGTGCAGTAATTTCACTGTGTTTCCTGAATAGGTGACAATACAATTTGAAACACATCTTGCCTTAGTGTTTGGTGGTATATGTATGGCATCCTGTCAAGGGCGTACTCCAGGGCCACCGTGACCTTACACATGATCAGTGTTTGGAAGATGGGTGTATTTTTAAAACATATATAGAGTAATTTGCAGAGGTGGAGATTTCAGGTGTAGAGAGCACAAATCCGGACCAAGATTTTGTTTCAATCAACCAGTTGAGTATAAAGAGTCACAGTCACAGAGTATGTCTTCAGACCATTACATGTCTCTCTTAATAATGCAGGTAATTTTGTACACAGAAGTAAGTGCTCTCCTCTGATTTCACAACTTCATACCCTGGTGTTACTTCATGAGGACTGCATACCAACTTCAGTGCTACATGCTTGTACGCCATACAAAATCAACCAAGAACTTTTCATTCGACTTTATACCTGCTATATAAAACATCTGAATTCCATTACATGCGTTTTTATACATTAACCTATAGTTCCCATTGTACTAAATGTAGACTTTGCTATTCCATTAGGTTCACTAGGGAAAACGCATTGCATTTCCAGTTCAACAGAAAATGGAGCTTGCATCAACATTACTTCACCTGGTGGCGCTGTGATCAAACCAGCAGCTCTCCCGTAGGAAGCCCTGCTTTTCTGTGAGTTGCTTTTTTCTGAAACACTCACATGTGGAGAACCCTTAGGCTACATCACTGTACCTCTTCCTCCTCAAAGATGGGCTGATATTTAATGTGCTGTATAGTACAGTAATATCCACGATTTCAGTTACCATGGTCTGAAAAATTGTAAAATGTGTAACAGTAGCCTATGTGTTTTCACTGTTCCTCCAGCCTTTGAGGGGTATAAAAAGCATGACTGTCATTGCTCCGTCATCCCTTGATACATAATATCTTTTCATTGCTATATCGTCTCATGAAAATGAAGCTAAAACCTCAGAATCCCTTTCATTTCATAGACAGTACAGTATAATAATGTATAATGCACTTTACTATTACTATATTTAATGTTGGTAATCATGTTATATACGGGTTCTGCAGATGGTTCATATATCATCGTATTACTCGTGGAAACAGAGAGACTACTGTAATCATAAAGGTGTCACACACTGGCCTGACTGTCAATGGAAGGTGTGAAAGCAACAGGCAAGTTTGATAAGATCAGTATGCTGATGCAAAAGTGTTAATCTAATTTGAGGTTTTAGAAAGTCCATTTCCAAGCTACTTGTTTTACCCTAACACCTCCTGTCTAGAACTCATTAGCATTTCATTTAAAACCATGTATAGCAGCCAAACAGTGCAGTGATTCTCAGAGGTTGAAAAGGCTGAATCTGCTGTAATCCGAGGCGTGAATCTGGGTCGTATGATTTGACAGCCACTTACTATGAGGCAGAAACAGGAAGATGTTACGGACAGGTTCATGTTCTCTGGCTGTGGCAGCTTGGTATCGACGCGGTGAAAAGAAATCTAATCAAAACAAACAGACAAACACAGAAAGAAACACAAACAAACAAACAAACAAACAATGGGAAGGAAATCCATGGAATTAGAAAGCAAAATGTGTGATATTTCGAAGGATGTGTAATGGCAATCCTGTCCCCAAACCCCAATCTGCTTCCAGCATTTTTTTTTTTTGGGGGGGGGGGGGTCACTTTCAGTGTGGCTTGGGGAGAAAAAGCATAACACAAACTCATGTAGCGATGAAAAGAGAGACAGGCCAGACATTTCGTTTGGTCTGCGGAGAGTGCAGCCGGATATTCCATACAGTGAGGCTTTGTGTAGGTGGAGGTGAGCTTTTCAGCTTAAATGAATGGAAATAAACTATTACTCTACTGGGAAGCTTATTGATAAACTCGCTAAGACTTTCAGAAAGTCAACATCCTCTAGTGCTGGTGAGGGGCTCAGATGCTGCAGGACAGTGAATCTGACTCAGCTGTTTCCAGTTGCCTCCTCTTGACTGCAATAAACACTCCTCAACTACATAGACCAGCATGTTTTCAAGATATCTTCAGCATACTGTAATATATCTCTCAAATATCTGTACATCCATCCCCGGCCATTATAAGCATTATAGACTGTATAATACAGCTGGGCCACAGCTGTGGACTTTAAAACTTCATCAAAGTCAGCAAAGCAACAGGAACGATAACAGTACAGCAAAAAACAATACTACTACTACTACTATTACTACTACTACTACTATTACTACTAAACATTGAATATAACAACACTTATTTCACATTACTGTTATAGAAACTGTTCCATGGACTCTAGTTAGGTGGATGGTTGAATGATGCATGAATGATGCATTTTAACACCAGCTGCCATTCCTTTAGCAAATACATTTCTTTTATGTGAATGTTAATATATTAAGAAGTATTAGGCATCCTATAAAGTACAGTCAGACAGAGGAGAAAATAAACTAATGGCCAGTCACATCAGGAATGCTTACAATGTAGCCATCAGGCGGTCAGAGCATTTGAGAGATGAAAGGTTCTCCTGATCTCTGCAGGTTTCACCTACAAAATCCCAGCTTCAATTACACACCCTCAGAAATGCCTGCTGAGCTGTAGAGCAGCACTGAATAGATGCTTTAACACTGACATATCATCCCCTGACATGGCACATCTATCTGGTATTCAAAAAATACCCATTCCCAGAATACAAATGAGGCCATTGTACATTCTCCACTAACACACCTTCAATACATCTTATAATTTCAAGCCAAATCTGTAGGGTTTGGTGTTTACTCCATTACTTTGGGGTAAAGATATAATGAAAAAATTACTATCAATAAAACTCACATACCGCTTCTTAGGCGCACTGCTAATTTATCGCTTTTCTATTTTATGAACTTGACAAGTGACACTGACCTAATATCATCTGCAATTACATGGGAATAGTACCTCTGAGCTTTCAGTCAAATCCTCCTTCTCCTTGCGCTTTGGGATCTCCATGACAGAGTTATGGATGTTACCCTGCTCTGTCATCTGACTTTTCGGGAAGTCTTTGGCATCTCTATCCATCACCTGATTTTAGAAGGAACAGATGTCAAGCTCGACCACAGACTGCCAGGTATAGATAATGTTCAGATTTCCATTCTGGTTTTAAAGCTCTTGATAGATGTGTCATAATCTACAACTAGCAGAGCACTAGCTATGGAGAACAGTCATCCATGCATCACACGCGTGATTCCCCTGCCTAGCGGTGTCCTGAGCCGTTACCTCCTTAGGTGCAATGGGCCACTTGGCTTCATACTTGTCCACAGCATGATGCTCCATGTTGGTCCCAGAGGAGCACTTCTCAGTGCTCAGTGCATGACTAGTCTTTCCCACCAAGTTCTGCACTGACTTCACCATGTTTTTCAGGTCTTCTGGGTAAGGGGTAGGGTAGCGCTTCAGATTGATCTCCACCTGAGTGGAGGTACACAGCGTGAAGACGGCGAGAACGCCCGCCCCGCCACTGCTCATCATGCAGCCCTGACTACTCCTTCATTATAAACTGACACTTTACCTGAGAACAGGTACTTAGTGCAGCTCTTGACTTAACATGCAATTATTTTTCAAGGTTATCGGTATAAATATGGTATCTGCTGTTTTTAAATCCTTATATAAGGGTAGGCGTCCCCTTTGCCTGTAATCATCCCTATCTAAGCCTGACAGTACCATGTAACATAATCTTCAGGTATCATTATTCTCACAGAAATTTAAACACTTAGGAACATTAAAAACAAAGTTCTTGCCCATGCTTCCATATTTGAATGATTTTCTGTCTCAATGAAAATTTACTCAATATAAATCTTCTACGATACTACAAGCCTGTTTACTGACCAGCTTCAGAATACAAGAAAAAACATGATACTTATGCATGAGATATTTTAGCATTCTTCTGGGCTCTGTGTCACAGGTTGAACTCAGTTTGCATATTTTTACATTTATTTTGCATACAGTTTTGTCTAAAGCAACATGAAAAAAGTAGGGGCCAGAGAGCAGGTCAGCCAGTGTCTTGGCAGGAACTGGAGGTTAAGGGCCTTGCTCAAGGGCCCGATGATGACATCACTCTGCTAGGAATGGGATTTGAACCAGCAACCTTCTGATCACATGTATAGAGGCTTAACATGCAAAACCACATCCCCCCAACATGAACCCAAGAGCATCGGATAAGGGTGATGAAGCTCTCATTGAAAAAAGACAGGTAATCTGGAGGGACCGTTGTGGCAATGATCTGCACTATATAACAACCTTCCAATGAAACAGATGTACTTTCCCAGCTCATAAGAGGGCTTTGCATGTGACGCTTTAATTAAAAAAAGTCGATTTTCCTAAGAACCCAATACTCATGACACCGAGAGCCTGCACCAAAGGCTCCTGCTGAGACAGATTCTCATCTAAGCAGCCTGACGAGAATTTTCATCGTAACTGCACATCCAGGCTTTGGTCTTGTGCTGCCTGTTGGATGTAGCAAATGCTACTGCGCCTAATCACTATTATGAATATTGATGTTAATTTGAAGGTTATCACCAATATGACTCTCTTCTCTTCATCCTCAGTAATCCCTCCATCGTGAATCCCAGCTGTGAAAGGGCAGTGCGCTAGACAAACACGGGACAGTGGTGGCCACGGTGTGAAACTGTGCAAGGTGACTACCTTGACTTTGCCGGAGCTGTCCTCATCATCCTTCTTCTCCTCAAATTCAAAGGCCACTGTCATTCGCTGCTGCCTCTGCTCCTCCCACAGGGTGGGGTTAAAGCTGTCGCTGTCTGATTGGTAATCTGTATGAGACAGAAAGGGGCGCCATCAGAGCGAACACTGGTACTGGTGCTTCTATTCGCAACGCCAATCTGCACTTAAATATTGATGGTCTAATCGTCCTTAAAACACTCAACGATTAAATTTTTATACTATTAAATTACTTTATTACTTTACTAATATTTTAGATAGCTCTGGGGCATTTATAGATATCAAGATTAAATACCTACCAGAACCTTTGTGTCATTTTAGGCAAACTGGTGACATTAGTCAGTAACTCCAGTTTTTAATAGTTGAAGGTGGTCATAGAACAGATGTTTAAAGTTATTTTTTTTCTTTTAAATGGTTTACATGTATTATATCTTCAGTTATAACACACTTTACATACGTTGTCTAAATGCAGTTTTACTATGAGTGCTCAAATCAAATTGTGTTTCTTGTTTTCACTCCCTTCCAGCTCACTGCTGGACAGTCCTCATTTTTGCTCCCTCCAGGAGCTGGGAAGGAGCAAAAACGTGGACTGTCCACGATCTCTGAGGACAAGATACTGACTTAAACATCTGCCGCTCGCAGTCTGGAAAATGGTGTATTTTGTTTAATGTTCCTGAAACAGGAACCCCTGAACCCTGAACCTAGACTAGAAGCTGATGTCACCTAGACCCCTGGCATGCCGGTCTGTTTCACCACCTGCTTCTTCCCCAAGGCTCTCTGTAGAGCAACCTAGAGCTCCGAAGATGTAAATACATCACAGCTCTACTGTACAGGTATAACTCCATATAAAAGAGCCTGGGTTTGACCCTCAACCCCAAATGTGTTGCTCCTGGTGATGAGTGGCTGTCTGTCACAACACGAGAGCCAACAGGGGGCGCTGTAGGTCAACCTTCATCATGGCGCGGCTGCTGAGGAAACATGTAATTGGTGAGGACCCTCTGCTTGGTCTCTGGGTGTGCCTCCGTCTGAAGGGGGATAAGGGCTTTGGACTGCAATGGCACAAAGGGATCACAAGTCAAATTCATGACACACATGCGCACACACACACACACACGCACACGCACACATGTAGGGTAAACATATCCTTATGGGGACCGCTCATTCATTTCTATAGG
>JAODUD010000033.1:23060461-23081225 GCA_026784285.1 Stomatorhinus walkeri | reverse complement strand
GAAAAAAAACAGATATTTATCACACTATGGGGACATTGTGTCCCCATAAGGATAGGTATACCCGCTCACACACACGCGCCCAGCTCCCCACCGTCATCCAGGGCTGGGATTACAGTGCATCAGGAAGACAGACAGAACACAAACTTACATACAGTGAGAGCGAAATGAGACAGTGTATTATACAATATAGGTGTTATAATAAACACTATTTTATAATGAAAACTACCATAGGAGCATAAAATAATGCTCTGGAGACGGTAGATACATACAAACACACCTGATTGTCTGATAACCACAGTGCAGCGAGATCCTTCAGTTTTGTGAAAGTGAACGGTAAGTTCTTTAACCTGTTAGGGAACAAGAGCAGAACAGCATCTGTATGAGCAGATGCGCACAGCGTCTCTCTCTCTCTCTCCCTCTCTCTCTCTCTCTCTCTCTATATATATATATATATATATATATAATTTTATTTTTATTTTTTTTCTAAGCTCTTTTCTAAGCTCTTAGGAAAGCAAGGCAGTCCATTTCATATAAAAAGCTCTTATGGGATTTAAAAAGACAGAACATGAAAAACGAAGGGCACAAAATTGCAAATTTGATTTATTGCCATAATTAGTCTCTCTAATAGCTAATGTCTTACTGTCTGCATGACCTTCCAACATACAGAAATGAAAACTTCCTGACCAGTGACAAGGACACAGGATAATTGGGATGACTCCTCTGATACCTTCAAGGCTAATCCAGCGCATGTTTCCATTATACACGTAAATTCAGAATGACATTGTGATTATTTTTGCAGCCCCCGTATCTGCATGGAACCATCACTGGATACAGAGAGTGCTCCTTTGAAACGCTTAGCTGCCAGCAGTGCCTGTCACCGCCTACTTGGCCAAATGTGACGGGAGCCGGTTCGTCACAGTCTGCCTTGCGGTGGAGACGGGTCCCCGGCTACAAGCAGCTCTTGCTCATTCCGCATCGTTCCCCTCAGCCGTGCGCTAGCAAAGCCAGGCTGTTATTTAGCACGGTCTAATCACCCCACGTTGGTTTAATCGCAGGCCGAGCATCCAAATATTTCATAAACGGCTTCCTTAATGAGGCTGGTGGGCTGGAGGAGGTACTTCTGTTATCTTAATGAGCTAATAAAGAAAAATAATAACATGATGCACCTCGGCTGGGATAAAATCTGCGCGGCTCGAGTGCTCGACCATGCTTGGCGTGTCTCACGAGAGCATGCAAACGTCAAAGTCCGTGAGAGCTTAAAGGAGCTTGTGTAATAACGGGGAAGGCCGCTGGGCTGCCATTGCGGAATGAGTAATGCGTACATCATACAGGCCAAGTGCTGGGACCTAATGGCGTTAAGTATAGCACAGCAGAATGTACCAGGGGCTTGTCAGCTACACAGTTTATAATCAAGGATTAGTAATTACAAATCTCTCCTTTAATAACAGCTTTCTACTCACACAAAACAGAGCATGATAGCCTGCATTCAGTGCCCAAAGATATTTATCATTTGTACAGCTTTAGCTGTGGTAGTAATGATGGGGGATGTGTTTGTAGGGGGGTGGGGGGCATCCCGTGATATCGGCGGCGGGCACCTGTTGTCGCTGAGGTTGAGAACGCGCAGCTTGGTCATATGGCCGATCTCCTCGGGCAGGAACTCCAGCTTGTTGGAGCGGAGAGACATGACTGTGACGTTCTTACAGTTCCCGATCTGCAAACACAAGTGGAAGGAAAAAGCTTGTGATGGCCGTGCTGCGTTACTGCATTCTCTCACCTATATCCTGACCATGACATTCTTACAGTTCCCGATTTGCCAAAACAATCGAAAGGGAAAAGCTTGTAATGGCTGTGCTGCGTTACTGAGCTCTCACACCTATATCCTGTGGTGGACAATATCCTGTGGTGGACAATTCCTTGACAGCATCACTGCTAGGACATCCAGGAGATGGCATGCTTGTTTTTTCTAACAAAATGACACAAAAAACTGAAGCCTCTACGCTCATATGTGCCTTTTTGATAGTGGTGTTTTAATGTGCCCACTGTACTTTCTACATCTGGCTGGTTTAGTCTGATATGAAGCATCTGGAGGCAGCCACACCTCCCTGTTCCACTTCAGTTAAGCTGGAAGCTTCTAGCAATGTGGACAGCTGAAGTACATCCAATCAGTGCATGTATAATGGAGCGGAAGTTTGGCCATTACATTAGGCTTCTATTCCCAGACATGTGACAAGTGATGTGGCTTCACCCTCCATATTCCCAGACATGTGACCAGTGATATGGCTTCCACTTTTCCATTACCTAACATGTAAACAGTAATATGGCCTTACCCTTTACATCCATCTCTGTCTCAAAATATGCACCTATATCTCCAAATCGCCTGATATACGGAATCGCCTGTGATACGATCATAATTTTCTCTTTATATTTAAATTGATTACTATCAGCCAGCTACACATTTTATTTGTTGTCCTCCATTAAATCACACTTGATGCCTGCTAATTAGAATAACAAACCATATGGACCAGTGAGCCTTACCTCTCTGGGCAATTCCGAGAGGAAGTTCTCGTCAGCAGCGAATGTGCGCAGGTTGTGGAGGTAGCCGATGGTGGGCGGAAGGACCTCCAGCTCATTACAGCTACAGTCAAACTCCTCTAAAAGTGATAAACTAAAACAAGAGCACAGTGGCTATCAGAACAGCTTCTCTGGACCAAGGCACGTTCAGGACCACAGCTATGCATCTAGCCGTCCCAAAAATCCAGCCTTTACCACCGCACTTTAAATCCCTATTACTATTCCCCATTCATATGCCTTATACAATACCATAGATAACGAATAAAATTAAGGCATAGCCTATGTTTTTGTGCTAAAACACCAAGATGACCGGTCTGAAAAATGCATAAAATGTACAGTCCAAATCAGTCCAAAGTGTTCTGTGCTAAGAGGGTCACTGGGTGTCACTGCGCAGTTATATACTGCCGCCGAGATCTGTGCTGTTTCGGCTGTTATGTAAAGGCTAGATTGAAGGAGAGCTGCTAGGAAAATGAAGACAGTCCAAGTGCTCAAAGATATGTGTCTTAATCCTCGAAAGAGAAACACACATACAGTGCGCGCTGACACACACAGATACAAAGGAAGGCTTAGTCTGGCGTCATGTGCTCCTTGTTTCCTGGCATCATTTGTAATTCAACAAAAGAGACAGCACAATAACTAAATACTTTACTAAATAAAAGCTACAGAATATATATATATATGTATATATAATATAAACACACACAAAAATGCATATAACGCAAAAACGGCTACAGAAAAACAAAATCCAGCACAATTACTAGAAAATAAAAGAAAAATAAATATAAAACATTATTAACATTCTATCAGCACAACAAAGATCCTTCTGAAACCAAAATAATTTCTCATTAGATGTTTTTAGACATTTACACACTGTAAAGCTGCATAATCAACCACCTTATATCTTACTGTGGGTTCCTATTTGACAGCTATAAAAACCTGCCATAAATTAGAAACTATGTAACTGAATTATTTAAGAACCTTCATTCAGGTTCGCTGTATTGTTTACCTCTCAATCTCAAGTGTGTAAATTAATCACATGCAAACACATTGTTGGACATATTTTTTTTTAAAGCTGAAGGTAATTTATGCTAGATAAAGACAGCAAGATTATTCGCTGTATGTTACTATGAGCAATGGCCAGCTGGTCTCCCATATGCGTGGCTTAAGTTTCACACTGTTAGCGATAGTGTACAGATGGTGCCCAGGTGTGTGACCGTCTATTCAAACATGCTGCAGTTGGAGTGTGTGGAACCGGGGGCATTTCCAGTCTACTTACCCTATTTTGGTGCGTCCACTAAGTAGCCCATTTTAGATGCATGTATGATAAACACAACACACAAACCGACCCAATGACAAACCAAGAAGAGAGATGCACAGAATATCACAGTACAGTTTCACAGGCACGGGGCAGCTGGGCCGATATTGATGAGCATGATAGGTGAAGATCGAGAGCGAGAGAGCAAAGCTCTGTGGGATGGTTTCAGCGTCTGGGTCTCGCTTGGCACTCCATTGCCACCACCGCCATACAATCATGTCAAAAAGCTGCATGTTACTGAAATGACGTGTAATGTCACTCGTCACCTATGACAAATTATATATACATTTATGATCAAATTCAGTACTTAGAATGAAACATTACAATCGTGGTATCTGTAAATCCAATAAAGAGAGCAATTAATAAGTTAACGATGTGCTAACAATGTGCCTGCCTGATTTTCTTGAATTGGAGCACTGTTACTATTTTGGACTGAGGTTGTGTGCATTATATAACAAGCAGTCTTTCAAGTACCTCGATACCAGACCATGCGATGTTACAATACTGTCTCACATTACATATTTCATATTATCATCCTGGATAAGCAAGCTTAGCCTTAAGAAACAGTCCATTTATCCATTTTCTGTGCCCACTTATCGCAGGGGTCCAGAGGTTATCCGAGAAGCTATAGGCGGGAGGCGGGCAATAACCCAGAATGGGGCACCAGTTGCAGACCACGGTAACCTGTAATTCTATATATTACCAACCTTAAATCTGTGACTCCTAATGACCAGAATCAGTTTGTGTGATTGGCGTTTTCTATAGCAATGTCCAGCAAACTCGACTTTATCATTTTCCTCAGTGGTCACACTATGGTTGCATACCACAGTTTCTCAAAGTGAGGTGGGAAAGGACAGCCACACTCAGTTCTGATTTGTTCTCGTAGTTCGAAGGCCTTGAAACTTGTTTAGCCAATAGCTGTAAGGGGGAGATACCTAAGTTCCCACCTTAAGCAGTACCTGTTATCTTTAAAGAGTTTCTCATTTGTTCATTTACCAGTCAAACCTAGCAGAATTGTGCAAAGTTCATCTTAAACACAACATGATGACAAATCCATTGTGCGGGAAATTCGGGGACTTTTATCTGAGAAATGTAAAGTTTTGAAACAGCTGTAAGTGTAGCTCTTTTGTTCAACTCACCTTCCAATGGAATGGGGCAGGGAGGTTAGCTGGTTGTCATCCACTTTGAGAGTCGTCAGTTTTTTCAGCATTCCTGAAACAGCAACCAGTGTGAATGAGTGATGCTGACATTTATAAAGATATTCCATTAACTGATACCGCTTAGGAGAGAAAAACAAACAATGGGATACAGTAAGTAAATTTTAATTTAATAAATTTCTTTAAATGTTTTGACCATTAGCAGATGTATTTTATTATTAAATAAAAGGTAGTAGGATGACGCAGGATTATTTTTATGTCGGTCATAACCCCCTCTCTTCCTGGCCTGGAGAACTTATCCAGACCATCTTCATATTACTGTAATATAATCTTAGGCATCTCATTTCTATAATGGGTTACAGAGACTATAATTCAGTTTACAGTAGCATCATACTTCTTAAATTATATTTTCAATAATAGAATGGAAAGGCAGATTCTGCCTAACCTCTGTATTCTTTGAGCATACAACAAAAGCTGTTGACAGTACCAAAGTTCACGAGTTCTTTGGTTTTCCAGAATGCATTATTTAAAGTTCCGCATAAAAGACTGATCTAAAGCTGTGTGTTTGCAGAGATATAAATTGTAGTGTTGAGTGAAATCAGGCATTAGAACCCACAGTTGGTGGGATTATCAATGGCTGTCAGTCACTGACTGATGCACTTCCTATAGTGTGAAACCAAACCTGAATTCGCAGTGTATGTTAATCTCGCTCACTGAGGGCTTCAAACCTTTAGTGACGTATCAAGAGGCAAAACCTCCAGCTGGATTACAGGGAAATCTGAAGATCCACTGGTTTCAGTGTAAGACATTACACCTAATATATTTATCGGAATTCAAATTCAAAATAACTTTGTTCCTGGGGTATAATTAAAGGCAAAATTGCAGTCAATCGGGTAAATAATGACGGCGGTGCAGTCATATTTAAACAAACTGTCTCTAGGTGAACTTTGGGAGCTATTGAAGGTGTAGCAGATTACAAAAACATATAGGTAAAATATTGAAACAGGGATTAGGGTTACCAAAGGTTTGCACAAAAATTCACAGTTGTAACTTTTCTTGAGCAGGTTCTCCATAACTAAATTGTACTGAATACCAAAATAGGGCACATACAGGGCACATACAGGTCACATACAGGGCACATACAGGGCACATACAGGGCACTTAAAGCACAAGCGGTGCTAAAACACACAACTTATCAGTCAGAGAGATACTCGGCAGTTTTGTAGGTTCTTCTGAAAGGCTGTACTCCACTGAACATGGGCCCGTGTGTCTTATGAACCGTTCAGCAATAGCTAAGCACTCATTAAGCCTTAGAAACACTTAAGTCACATAATCTTAAAAGGCATGAGCTACAGAAAAAGATGGCAGAAAGAGGGATGTTGCATCTATAAATGATGCAGGGAAGTATGATCTCGCGCAACTATCACTGAGTTACAAACCAACTGTTCTCATTGGAGAATTACTGCTTGAAAGACTCAAATAGCATGTCAAAGCTGTCCCAGCTTAAATGCTTAATGTGTTAAGGTTTCTTAATCACGCAAAATTCAAACTAAGTTAAATATGCCCATTTAAAGTATGTCTAGCTGGAGTAAGTGGTTGTTTAATTTGTAATTCCAGACACATTTAAAATCAGGTGTCTTTACCACTGTTTACACAATTTCCTAGTATAAAAACACCGACAAGCTCTTAAGTCTCATTTGTTTTGTTTACCTTCTGAAAAACATCATGGAATCACTGAGGGGAGAGAATCCTGAGCTGATAATCAGGACAATAACGATACTTATACAATATAATTATTATATCTTTGTAAAAGCAAAAGTGCAGGTACATTGGATTGTTCTGGATTTTGTATATCCCACCTGCCCTTGTGGTTTTAATATCTATATTACTTTCATAGTTTGGTCTGTATTTTATTTAAATTTCCCTTTAATTAACTTAGCTCAGTTGCACTCCTGTACCAGTTATTTAAATTAAGAGTCGTGTACAAAGGCCCAGCAGTAACGAGAGTTCTCTGCTGGCCGGGGGATTCAAACCAGCAACCTTCCAGACATGGTACAGACTCGTAACCTGTTAGTTAGAAAATGCCTGTTGGATCTGCACCAGAAATGTAGCTACATGTGCAAGTAACAAGTTCATTTGCTGCCAGTCATCATGTAGTTAGGTAGTAAAATAAGCCAGTGAATTTGGATCCTCCACCCTGGTTGGCAAATATTCCTCCCCCGACATGTATTTCTAGTTACAGGCCTGATTACCCTTTCGTCCCTCCACCCTTAAAGTATGTCAACTTATTTATGATACTCAGAATTATTAGCACTGGTTGTAAAATGTACAATGCCACTGCTGCAGTAACAAAATAATGAAATGATGTTATTTTGTGACATTTTAAAATTAGGTGTTCGGTTTGTTTTTATATATTTTTCAGTGTGCATTTTGCTCATGTCCTTGGCACACACCCCACCCAGAGTATACACCCTACCTAGGACAGGCCCCCATCCTGGAAATAGGTGTTTGGATGATGAACGGATTGATTATTATTTGTTTAAATAAAGTGAAAAACCCTAACCCTCTCACTACTTTAAAGCACTAAATCTCTTCACTCTGCAGCCAGTTAAAGGAAATCATAAAGCAAAGCTTCGGGGAAGTCAGCCAACACTTTAGTGATACCAGAGTGCCGCTTCACAGGCTGGGAGCTAACTGGAAATGAGTTTAGGAGAGAATAATAAAATTGTATCTTTCCACAAAGGGTGATGTGGTTTGGAACAACTGTCGCTGTAGTAACAATGAAAGACTGTCCTTAGATTTGGCAAAATCGACAGTAGATTTTTGGGTTCCTCCCATTGGTATTAGTCCTGTGGTCTCATCTCTTTGGCTCCTATGTGAGCAGTCATTAGTGCACAGAAAATTAAATATGTCCTCATCAACACAGACTGCATGCAGCAAATTATGATGTTACCAGAGAGATAGATAATATGATTTTCTCAGTGATAACAGGCAAGTTTCCAGGCACCCTAACATGTCCAGTTGTGCTGTAGATTTTTGGACACTTTTTCATTTGATTTCAGTTTTGGATTTGATTTCAGTTTTAGCACATTAATGGATTTTAAATTAAACAATTTAATTTGGTGAAGTAATAAGGTACTTCAATACACTTATAGCACATTTGTATACAGTTGTTTTTCTTTTAAGATGTATTTAGGATACAATTAATTTTAAGTACTACATTTGTATAAGATGGTCAGATGTAATTAAATGGTCAATACATAACAATCATGGCTTAGATAAGATTGAAAAACACCGCAGTAGTAGGAGAAGGGCAGTGACCTCAGCAAGATGGATGTCACAGTTACAAATAACGCTGGGAAATATGTTCTCAGATAGCTACAATAAAGTGATGAAAGATTAATGGACTAATTTTGGAATTAATCAGGCATTTTAGTAGCTTTCTCAAATGATCAATTCTGACGGTAATCTTGTGCAGGGAAGAGACCTAGGTGGCCATTTATTCATTGATTAATACCATAAATGTGAACGAGGGCATTGCATAATGGACACCACTGAGCTGCCCAGGCCTCACCTATGGATTCAGGCAACTGCTGCAACATATTGGAAGACAGAAGGAGGTCTTCCAAGGACTCACACCCGGATATTTCTGTGTCCAGCGTCTCGATCCGGTTCTTCGATAAGTCCAGGTACCTTAGCTGTCTCAACTTCCCTACATACTTTAGGGGCAAGAAAAGGAAAAAGTTTCAGAAGGTTACGTACCAGGAGAGCTCAGCATGAATGGTCAGTGAGGCCTAGAATGGGCAACAGCTCACTTATAACTGTTATGACTTTAAAACACCAGGACATGAACGCATTGAACGTTTCAGCATTTTAAAAGGGACTTATTATGCTCATTTTCATTGATCAAAATTTGATTTTTGGGCTCTAAGTACTAGAATAGATTTATATACTTCAGTGTTCCAAAAAGAGATTATTTTTCCTCATACATTACATCTTTATTTACCCACTGGTTGAAATGCTCTGTTAGAGCTTTAAGCCCTACCCCTGATGATCCCAGTGTCCTCTGATTGGTCAGCATGCCAAATTAGTCAACTTGCTCCACCTGCCAATAAGAATTATGCTACAAGGTGACCTCATCATGTCACGGAAGTAAGAGCTATAATTCCAACAAGGCATTTCAGGCTAATTAGAGAAGAGTGGTTTCTCTGGTCAGTTACTCCTTTTGGAGTGTACTTTGGGCCTTAAGACTCTGCAGACCATTTACATGCAAATACTAAAGGACACACTAAAGGAAAGGGAGAAACCGAAAAAGCATAATAGGTCTTCTTTATGTCATCATGCATAGATTCCTTACATGAGGCACTTTGATATACATTTCACTGGCAGGGTGAGATAGAGTGAGCTACTTACCCCTGGCATTGTCTGCAGTGAGTTATTGTCCATCCACAGTTCTTTCAGATTGTGCATCTGCTCCAGGACCTCTGGCTAAAACAGAAAGCAGGTGTCTAGCACAAAGGCAATTTAGATAAGTGCGCTCTTTGCAGAGGGAATTGAAATGTCAGCTTCAGTAGTTATCAAAAAGTGTTGAAATTTTTATTTTATTTCTCTTAACTTTAAAATGTTTTCAACAATTCAAATACTTTGTCTAGGTATTAAACAACAATGAAAACCTGTGTAAGTATGTGTGTGGATTATGCTTATATTACAATGTTCCTCATAATGTAATAAAAACTTGTTATTTTGACATCATGGGAAGCATTTTTCAGGTCCCCACAAAGATCTGTCAATGTAATAAAAAAACTAAAAAAAAGTATTGTATTTTGTTTGGTTATTTATGGTTTAGGTTATGGCTGGGTGGGGGGTTAAGGATTATGTTGGGATTACACAGAAAGAAATGGAGAGTCCCCACAAACATATAATTACAAACCTGTGTGTGTGTGCATGTGTGAGGATAAATTATATCTGTTACTATGAAGCCAGTGTCTTCATACAGAAATCTGAAGAAATAACTATTTTATTTTCTACATAATTGAATGATCTTTGACTGAACCAGTCAAACAACTTTGTGGGCCTTCGTAAATTTACAAGAATGTTTATAAAATCATTCAAATCTGAATACAAAATTAAATTATTCAATTATGAAAGCATGAATTCTGGTTTCACCTTGGATAAAATTACACCCTGTCTTAAGGATACCTTAAATTCAATGTGAAGGATATTTCTTGTAATTAATTTATTTCTCAACAGTGATGAGTTCCACTATTTTCCTAGTTACTTTATGATTCTTTGTGAAACAACAGAGAATGTGACAGTCCTTGGTAACCACTCAATGCCTCCTGTTCTTGCTGGAAACAGATTAAACACTTGGCTTAAGCTGTCGACTTCCTGTGCAGAAGCACGTCTTGTCCTTTGTCACTGCCCTGGTGCTTATTTCTTCATTGTTGCTTTTCATCACAAATCTACATTGTTATGTAACTAGTGCAAATACATAAAAAGTTAAGGTTTGGTCTGTGACTGGAGGGTGTAATAGATTAGAGGCTTGGTGTATAGTAAGGGGGAAAGTCATCTGTTAAATGTATAATTACATTGCTGTGACTAAATTATTAGATTTTCAGAGCAATTGACAATATCACATTGTATAGTACAATTTCACACTGAAGACGGCTGAAACAGAAAAAGGTAATATTCACTGCATTTAAAATTATTTTTCTCTAATGAAATTATTATTATATTATTATTGTATGACAAAGACAAATTTTTCAATCAATATTACCATTTCAACACATTAATATTTATTGTACATAGAATTTTAATTCCATAATATATACAGCGTTGCAAACTTTGGTCAGCTGGCTAGAGTGAGATTTTCAATTTGAGACAAGGCTATACACATATTTACATGTATGTAAAAGTATGTTGAAAATAGTCTGTAGGGTTTGGAACCTACTCCAGCGCTGTAGCTAATTTTAAGTTATTAATGGAATAGTATGGATTTGCCATGGAATTTCTTGTGTGAGTGTCTGAAAGCGTGAGTGTCATGCCAGATGTGCCAGAGCTGGAAACCCTGTTTACATTGGCTAAGCAAACTGTTAAACTGCTGTGCAGCTGATCTGAGAGAGCAGAAGATTCACTGTGACATTGAAAGGCTACGGAAACAACACCTCAAGTATCGGTTTATAGATAGAAAGAAAAGGTAGTAGAACTACAAAACGGGAACCCTCGGAAATATCAATTTAGGATAGTTAAAGAGAGTAAATTGTGAAAATCTGGATGGATTTTTGAAGCAGCAGGGAAGCCAAATTATTACTGATAACATCCCCAAGCTGCCACAATAAATGCCATCTCGGCAGTTTTAAAAGGAAAAGGAAGAGTGGAGGCAGGCCCTTTTAAGGGCTGAAAAAAAACACACGGCTCGGAAAATGAAAACTCTTGCTCTTTACCTCACCGGAGGTCTCACAGAAGCACAGCCTGCTGGAGGGCAGTGCAAGATCTAAAATGAATAAAACTAATAAAAGGAAAAGGGCAAATGGAGATGCGCTGAAGTGGCACTGTTGGTTATGAAATTCAGAAGGGGGATCCACGGGTGACCTGACTGCCACCATGCGTTTCCAACAAAGAACCAAGATCCTGGGATGATTTTCTCTGTATCTGACACTGATGCACACCTGTACATCTCATTATGGCAGAACTGACTGCATCACTGCTTCAGCCATGGGTTTTTCGGCATTAAGCCCATTCACTGCACCTGAATTTAATGAGCTTCACACTAGTTACCCTTTCTCTAACAGCTGTGCAGAACTGGGTGCCAGATAATCCTGAAATGCATCCACAGCCTCTACATATAAATGCCTGCACCAGTCTCCCCAGGGCAATGCAAGTACAAAGCTTGAAGTTGGATGGAAACCATAGCCACTGCAAAATGCATTGACGAGTAGTAAAGGTTCTTGATGAGTAGAACAATGTATCCTTAGAATGTTGGTCACAGTATTTTTCAGATTTGGCCTCTTTTGAGTGCCATAATCCTTCTGCAAGTTCATTGATTTCTATATCTTGCTGAGAGATTTTCATTGCAAAACAGAGACCTTGTTAAGCTAAATGTTAGTAGGAAAAAATCCAGAGTTTAGAATAAATCTGATGTTACAGCTTTGTGCTTTTCCCAGAAAAACCAGCAATGAGCTGAGTATGAGCTCAACGATTGACTGGGATGCTCAGTTAATTAATCCTTCATCGCCTACCCCCAAGTGGCGGGGGGGGGGCGATACTTGATAAATTCCCTGCCATTGTTTATTTCACATCCTCCAGCCAATTAACATCTGTTCAGCACTGAACACCCTGTTGGATCTAAGGAGGGATCTTCTTGTAGGTTGGCTTGGTCACCAAAGCATACAGGGCACTGCTAATTGCATTACCGACACTTTTCCTTACCAGATCAGAAAATTCATTGCTTCCCAAATCTAATCGCTCCAGCTGTGTAAGTCTGTGTATTGACCTGCAGGGAACAAGAAAGGATTTTAGGTCCCAGCTTAGACAAAATGTCACAAATGGCCAAAACTCATCCCCCCCCCAAAAAAAAAAACCTGGAGGAGCCAATCAGGGTTTATACTGCTGCTGATCCCCTTAGATGAGCCATAGTGTAACACGACATCTAAAGTAAAGTAGCTAGAGGAAAAAAATGCTAATTTTCAGTCACACCATTCAAAAAGGAATAAATGACTAAGGGAGACACAGAAAAACCACTTTTGGTTTCATTCAATTAATACCTGCTTATATTGTATAAACCTTTGTTTTAAAAAGTCATATTACTGATGTTCTGTCGGAATATTGCTATAAGACATTATTATACCAAATTCTTGTCTCTGACTGTCCCTTTACAGCACTGTTTCGCAATCAGTCCTTGGGGATCCACAGACAGTCCATGTTTCTGCTCCTTACCAGAAGCTGGGAAGGAGCACAAATGTGGTGTGTTGAGCTTGGAGGGAGCAAATACATGGACCAGCTATGGGTCCTTGAGGAGCATATTGAGAAACACTGCTTTAGAGTACTTGGTCACATCTGTTTTCTGTTATGCTAAATTCCAGCTGGGAGGTAGAGCAATTAGCAGCTGCTTTGTTACTAGATATCAAGAGCTCCATGGAAACAGATTCATTAGTTCCCTAAGGAGATTTCAGTATGCATCGATCTCAGAAGCCTCTCCCTAAATGGCTGAGGACCCAACCATACACCATTATTTATGAAACTCAATGAGGCAGTAATGACACAACACATTGCACACAAACACAGAGAAACATCATCTCAGCTAAAAAAAACACTCAGTAATTCCATATGGGTTCAAAGAATACCCATTTCACTTTGGCAATATTTCCTCTGTTGTAAATTATATGCCATCTTCCCAAGGGACATAATTATAGTTTGGAATCCAGAGGACAGCATTTTATGTAATGCTGCAGGTGTGCGTTTCCCACAGAGAGCTACTTCCCGTGTAACGCATTTCACTGAGCAACGTTTCTGCCCCATTGGCCGATAAAGCTTTATCCAAACATCAGGGGTGAAGCCTGGATGATGGAGGAGACGCTGAACTCTGAAGAATATCTCCTCTTAGGGGGGGCTGATCACCTTCACTTCAGTATTTTCTCACACAAGTCCCATGAGCCTGGCCAACGATGAAGACATGGACGTAACGGGGCCCTCAGCATCATACTACAGCACATTGCAGGAAGACATCCTTCAGTAAGCAAGCAAACTGGCGCATGGTGCATCAAATAAATCCCCTTCCATGAAGACTACCTGCATCCGCAGATTATTGTGACAAATGTGCATTCAGGGCCTATTTCCCCAGATGCTGCTGGGAGAATGATGAAGCCTTGGTGCTCCTGGGGGAATTGTTTGCACCCGCTTCTGCTTTAATGATTCAGATCCGCTATATATGCTTACTGGGTGCGAGGTTGTCAGTGTGTGTATATATTAACCGCTATATTTCATGGCCCCACCACCTCTATGGGTGAGAAAACAGCTTTCCATATATCAATGGTGCGTAGGATGCACCAGGGGGGCAGTGACAAGTGTCTGGAATATAATTCATGTCGGGTGATCTGGGGGGTAAATATTCACAGTGATGGACTACGTAATCTGTGTATGTATATACAGTATATTTAAGGCTATGCCCACACCAGTGTTAATTTTGACAGCAATTTTTAATTTCGTTTTAGTCATAGTCTTTTGACTAAAATGTAATCTAGATTTAGTCATGCAAATTATTTTAGTTTTAGTCTAGTTTTAGTTGACTAAATATCATAAGATTACAGTTGACTAAATCCTCAGTTTATTTAGTTGACTAAAATTAAAAGTGCAAAGTGTAATGTTCGATTTTTTCGATTTCTGAAAGTCATTATGTTCACCAAAATAAAATGAAACCAATGTTAAGGAATGGTATTAAGGTCTGACTGTGCAGTATCCAAAGACATAGATTTCACTCTTATTTGAAACATAAACATATGTTTAGTTACCCGGAAACTGAGTACTGTAAAATCAGTAGTGCCATTAGTGCAAAAATAAAATCATTTGCATATCAAAGTGCATAGGCTATAATATGACCAGGCCTGCTCTCTGAACATTAAAATAAAAATATTAAAATAAATATTTGTAGTTTATTGGTGATTTAATGTTCGTTGAAGTTTCCGCTTTTTAGCAGCTGTATAAAGTAATGTTATTTGTAATATAAATCAACTCGGGTGATACAAAAAATGTGCGTTTTCAGGGTTGCCAAATCTCAAGCATCTGGCATGGCACTCTTGCTTTCAAAAGCAAAAGGTTTTGAACTGTACTGAGTTAATTTGATATTGCAGTGTTAATACAACTAATAAGCTACTTAAATATATCAAACTAAATAGTTAGACATTATGATTTTCCGGACCTCTGCTTCAGGAAATTTTCTCTAACTGGACCGCTTTAAATTTTAGTTGAATACACATACATTACGCAACCTACATTAGTTCTGAATGTATCTTGTCTCTGGAAAATGTTTTTGTCTCGTTTTTATTCATTGTTGAAAGTGTCAATACACTTCATCATAGTCTTAAGCCTTGCAAAATCATTTTTATTTAGTTATAGTCTCGTTTTAGTCTGAAAATACAGGTCATTGACGATAACTATGACAAAAAATTTTCGTCAACAAAATTAACACTGGTCCACACTGATATGTTTTTGTCTAAAAACAGAAAATGAAATTGATCAAGACAGGTGTTTCCACCTCAAAAAGTTGTGAAAGTGGGTCCATCCTGACTGAAATGAGCAAAAATGTATATCACATAGCTACTAGGCAATACTGGGCACCTGCACATCAATGTAAACAACAATAGAGACTGGTAAAAATGTTTTTGCTCAAATATGCAGCAGTCACACTGTAACATGCTATTTAGCTGTATACAGATCAGCAACAGGGAATGCGTCATTGAAAGCAGCTCCAAGAGAGACGGGGGACGACTTTCAGGGACTCAGACACTAGTCATTAGGGAACAATCCACCCGCTGGTGCCCCCCGGCTCCGACAACCAAATGTATCATCAGGGTTAGGGCGGGCACTGAATATCAGTACAGAGATCAGTACCTATGATACCAAGCTTGGTACTGGAATGTGTCAAATCAAAAAGAAAACCAGTAGTATCACCCATCCTTACTGTTTACTTTGTGTAGTATGACCAGTTCAAACAAGGAGAAGTTGTAACCAGGATCAATTGAGGGAAGGACGATGTGATGATTCAATTCCAGTTAGGGAACTTTTAGAATCTGTTTTTAATGTACTTGCCATTCGGCAAAATACTTTCCATGATCCCAAAATCCAAGGTTGAAATTGAATCCTTCCCCTGTATACTTCATGCACAACAGTATGCATGGACTTGGACACACTGCGGTTGCCATTATGCATGTTATCTAATTGCATGTTTTCTAATGGTATAGCTTGACCCCCAACAAAAAATAAATATGGTGGTACCTTAGAACTCAAACCTAATCCGTTCAGAACTCCGGATCGAATCCTAAAAAACTCAAGTTGTGATCGAATTGTCCCCATAAGAAATAATGGAAAACCAACTAATTGGTTCCCGGCCCAATTCGTACACAGTTCGACTTATGAGATTCAGATCAAGCTATAGGTAATTTTTTTTTCAGACTGGTTGGTTCGACTTTTAAGAAAATCGAGTTCTAATGAGTTCCAGTTCTGAGGTACCACTGTACTGTATATTCAAGTCTACTATTGTAACTCAGCATTGTTTTCTCCTTACATCTGTACAGAAAGGACACTTCCTCCACGATCGTGACAGACACGTCTAAGCAAGCAATATTATTTGCTGCTCCACTGGACTTGTGGAATAGCTTAGCGACCATCACAGAATATATTATGTCATCTGGGTACCATTTGCCAACAGGTTCATTCATACTGAAGATTCAGACATACTGCTCATGTCGCATACTATATTTTGCCTGCTACATAGCAGAAAACTGTGATTTCAAACACACTCTCCATTTTTCAGTAATACTATTTTTTTCAGAAATATATGGCTTTCATTTTCGGAGGTTGAAAACTACAGGGTGGTGTGGTTGTGTGCATTTTTAAACACAAACACAGCAGTGTGGATGTAGCCTAAATGTTCCCCTAGTCAGTGAAGAAAGATCTATTAAATTAATACTTAAACAAGAATCATAATTTTAAATGGGTTACTTATTTACAAGAAAACGATCCATTAAGTGTATTGATTCTGACTTCAATGTATTTATGCTGACCTGCATCTGTTTTTTGTCATCTAGAAAAAGAACCTTTATGTGTTTATTTTACCATAGCAGGTTCCACCCACCCCTCCCCCAAAAAAAACATTTGTTTGTGCATTTCAGTTATTTTCCGCAGAGGAATGACATTACGTTCTCAGGACGAATATCAGCACTCACTTTGGCAACGTTTTTAGGTGATTCTCCCGTAGCTCCAGTATGCGTAACTTTGATAGTCTGAAAAGGCATTTAACATGAAAAATTAAACATCAAAAAGGTTGCAAACAGGTACTTTTTCAGCGCAGCCATTAACAGAGCAAATGCAGCTTACATTTCATGGTCTGCTTACCAGCAATAAAACAATCTGATCCAAGTAGTGCTGTGTAAATAACAATGGGTTTCTTTCCGGGTATTGAATCATACCTCATTCAGTGGAACGACATCACTCAATTAATTTAGTACCAACCTCTGCCGAATAATGATACCCATTAATTTTGATTACAGCACAACTGTAAGGTGTTTCAGGATGTAACGTTACATTATGCCTGTCACTCTGAGGCCCCCGAGAGGACGGTGGACCCATCCGCCTACAGCGCCGTAAGCTGGGGAGCAGCGCCAGACCCCACGAGCGGCTCTCACCTCCCGAAGTTGGCCGGGAGGTATTCCAGAAAGGCATCGTTTAAGAAGAGCTGCGTCAGGTTGAGGAGCTGTGTGAAACCGTCCGGGAGTCTGAGGGAGAAGCGATGGTCAGGGCGACGAGTTTCCCCTTAGAGGTCACGAGAGACGCCAGACAGTCCTAATCCCGCACAGCTCTCTGTGTGCCAGGCACTGCCAGGACCTACACCCATACGCCATCACGGCGAAACACCACGAAGGTCTCCTTACAAAACACAGGCCCATTTCCCAAAGCCTCATGGTGGATTCTCTGAATGCATGCTTAAAAATATGTCTCTGCCCCTCTGTCCTGCACAATTACAGCAAACACAAATCTCCAATTCCATTACAGCTACTAGTAAGAGGAGCCAATTCAATATTTAATGCACTATGTTCATATGCCTGTCGTTATTTTGTAATTTTTAATAATGCATGGCCTTTGAACGTGCGTTCAGTGAGCAGGGTCAGTGAAGAGGAAGCTGCAGAGGTCAAGAGGTGCTGCAGATCAGTCCCTCAGCATACTTCCAGAAACATCCTGGTGCTCGTTCACTTACTTGGTAATTGGATTGACGCTGGCTTCCACAACTGTTAGGCATTTACAGCATTTAATGTTATCGGGGAACTCTTGAATACCTAAACACAATATAAGGCATTATAATGCAGCAATGGCAGCGGGCTTTAGGAATATAGGCTATATGCACATATAGTGTTACAAACAAATATCCTTGCAGTAAATTAGTTTAGAAATAAACACGGAAATACTGCTGATCAAATACATACAGTATTGAATTAAACTGGACTAGAGGGGGCGATTGGTCCATAAACCCCATGAACCAGTTTAAACAGCTGTATACATTTCAAATTCTTACCATTTTTACTGATGTCTAACTCCCTCAAGTTTACAAGGCTAGCGATGGTAGTTGGCAGGTTGGAGAGGTCATTGTCGGGAATACTCAGTTTTCGGAGTGCTTGACAGTTAAACAGTTGCTATAAAAGAGAAAGAGATCCACTTAAACAGAGGTCGAAAGACCATTAAAGGATGATTTACTGTCATTATCCTGGTAGTGGAAATATAATCACTCTGCAGCTGTATCTAACATGCATACTGGGAGTCTCAAAACAACATCCTGTTGTGAAACTGCACCCAGAAATTGAGCTAATTGATAATAATACCAGAGCAGAAGAAAAATTCTAAAAACATCCAAAGGAAATTGTTTTACTGCGAAGGGTTGGCAGCCCATCTTTGTGCCCATCGCTTTTGTGATTGACTCCAGACCCCCTGTGACAATGAATGGGACAAGCGGGTACAGAAAACGGATGGATGGAAAGTGTACAACGGATATAGAAAAGGATCACCCCCTGTCAACAAACATAATTTTTGTCACTTTACAGTCTGAAATGAAAACACAACATAAATAGCACCTGTCCTGAAAAATATTCACGAATAAAAAACAAGAATAATTGAGATTAAAAAAGGATCACCCCCCCCCCCCTGCATCAATACCTTGAACTACTTTTGTTTTAATAGAGTGTGTTCAGACATTTCTCTACCACCTTAACACACACTGAGCAGTACACTCTTCCTTACAGAACGTACAGAAGCTCAGTCAGATTGGATGATGCCTGTTGGTAGCCTGCAATCTTCAGGTCAGTCCTCATTCTTTCAGTGGGGATTAGGGCTGGGCTCTGACTAGGCCATGCAGGGACAATCCTCTTTTTCTCCTTCAGCCTCTGGTCAATATGGTGGTGTACTTCGGGTCGTCGCCATGTTGAAAGGTGAAATATCCTCCCACCTTCAAATTTTCTGACAGGGGGCAGCAGGTTTTCCACAAGAACATGATGGAATTTTGCCGGATCCGTTTTCCCTTCTATCCTGCCAAGTGCTCCAGTCCCAATAGCAGTGAAACACCCCCACAGCGGGACATTACCTCCACCATGCATTACCGCAGGCACGGTGTTCTTTGAATAGACGTATATTGGCTTTCTGCTGGATGTTCTGTTGGGCACTGAGGCGAAAACGTTTGGTCTTGGTCTCATCTGACCGTGGTACCTTTGTCCACTTAGCCTCAGAATCTTCATGGTGTGTCTTGGCAAACCTCAAATGAGACCTTTCTTGAGGAGTGGCCTTTCCTTGCAAGTCTCTTATACAAGCCAGATATGGAGAGCACTTGTCACATACACACAATGACCACTCTTAGCTATGAAGTCCAGTAACTCCTTCCGAGTCGCCATTTGTCACTTAGTAGCCTCTCTGACCAGTTTCCCCCTCATTCTGCCGTCCAGTTTGGACAAACAAACTGATCCGGGCAGGGGTTGGGTATTACCAAACACCTTCCACTTCTTAATTATGTCCTTAACCATGCTCGGGATAGATAAGGTCTTTGAGATCTTTTTGTACCCGTCTTCTGATTTGTGTCTGCCCACAACATGGTCTCAAAGATCTTTTGAAAGTGCTTTTCCACCCAAAGCAACTGAAATGCTCCAGGAGCAGCTGCTCTTTTTAACCACTCATAATTATTACAGTGGATCACAGCTGGGAGCTGATTACCTTGGTGTGTGATCCAGAAGGTGAATGACTATATTTGATTGAGTTTACCTGATTGAGTGCTGGGGAGTGTGGGGCCAGGGGGAGGGGGGAGTGATCCTTTATCCATTTAAATTATTCTTGTTTTACATTTTAAATTATTTTTCATGACTTTCGATATTTTATATTTCACTTTGATATCAGTTGAATTGAGTAAATTAAGCTGGACAAATCCAATTCTTTTGTGGTTTCATATGCCTGTAAAGTCACAAAATGTGAATTTTTGACAGGGGGGCATTTCTATACCCACTGTACCTTAAACATAGAACTTGCACTCCAGTGCAATATTAGTTTGATAGATCCTTCAATTGATTTTATTGCAAACCAATGCTAGGATTTGATTTTTCCCAGATTGTGGTGCATGGTTTAATTCCATAATCCAAATCGCTATCCAGACTCAGGGTTGGAAGCCAAGTACAGTTGGATCAGATGCAATCAGAGGGAGAGAAATAATACAATGGCAGAAGCAAGAATCAAGGCCAGAGATCAAAAGCTGGAGAAAACCAAAACCACCATTCAACCCACAACTCAAAAATGAGAGATGAGGCTTCACAGTAGGACTTGTATCAAGAGGGTTCAAGAAGTCACAGGTAATATTATATCACATCGTAAAGTAAACAAAAATGATGTATATTACACACACACATGCACACACACACATGTAGGGTAAACATATCCTTATGGGGACCGCTCATTCATTTCTATAGGGAAAATGCTAATGCTA
>JAODUD010000033.1:23024704-23038178 GCA_026784285.1 Stomatorhinus walkeri | reverse complement strand
CAGAGGAGCCGGTGTGAGCTGTGAAGGGTGCTACTGCAGAGGACGAAAATAATCCCGAAGAACAGTCTCAGCAGAATCTGTATGGTAGATTATATAAACTGAATATGAGGAGCTCTCTAAGGAAACAACTGTGTTCATATTCATTGAAGTTGAGGTATTTCATACATCAGTGTTTCCCAACCCAGGAGCTGGGAGGGAGCAAAAACATGGATTGTCTGGGGGCCTCGGAGGACTGGGTTGGGAAACACTGCCATAGATTACCTATGAAATGGATAAATATCACCGAAGTTGCCACCGCCATCCTAAAAAAAACAGAGCCTGAAATGTTCCTCCAGAAAGTAGCTCTTGTAAAATTATCCTATGCTGTATCTGTGAATATATATTTATACACGTAGAAGGCTTTAGTTGGATATGCTATGTTGCAGTGAAGCATGTCAAGATACACAGAGTGCAAGTGTCATGCAGATACTAGCTGTGCAGCAGAACTGGGTCATGTGACCACAATGGTGAAGTGTAATTCTGGGACTTTAAAATCTGTTCCTTTCAGCCATAGATGACACCATGGGATACTGAGCAGTGTATGGTATATTTGCTTTAAAAGTGAAAAGCATGAAAAATAAATGACTACACTGGCTCTGCTTACTCACAGGTTAGTACTCAAGTCAGCCACACAAACCAGACCAGTTGTTTCACTCCGTGTAAATGTCAGTGAATGCTTGTTATGCTGAACTGCTCAAGCTCTCAGTTTCGTATGAGATAACAGAGATGAGCCAAATAAAATTCCAGTAACTAGTTAGTTCATTAACTATAATCTGGAAACACACTTACCAACATCCCTCTGATATCACACCATGTTATTGTATCAGAAATTTCCGGAATTGATCCTGAAGAGAGGCGAGGGGTGGGGTGGAGTTATATTTTTGGAAATTGTGAAAAAAGTAATAAATAAACAAACAAACAAACAAACAAACAAATAAATAAATAAAACTTTCATCAGACAGTTAATGCATCATTTCACCCAAAGATACAATTCAAAAATAGTGCTGTCATTTAGCAAAAACACGTATCGTATAGTATGAATGAAAGATTTAGCAGTTTGAGATTTTTATTTTTTAATTCACTGATTTAATCTCATTTTAATCTTCTTTAGAGAAAGCATTCTTTAAACAACATCATCCAGTGCAGCACACAGTCTCCTCACAAAGAGAAAACCCACACAGAATTTAGGCTATAGCCCCCACAGCAGGTAAATATACCAGCAGCAGTCTCTGCTGGCATCTTCTGCAGGAAGCACATGGGGTAACACCTACACTGTACCCCTGCCCCTAACACTAACCTGCTTCCAGAGGAGAACAGACACGGCCCTGGGGTGTTCAACAACGACTTTGATTTAACCTCGACAGTGTGTCTATCTATTCTTTTGCTTTTCTGTAGGTGCTTAAGTAACATCTGATTCCTGTAACTCACTATACTCACTATGTTGGCTCCAATGAGCTTTTTAAGGAAGAAGTAGAACAGAAATACAAATGTTAAGCTTAAAAATCAACAAGGAACAAAAAGGGCATATTCATATTTTTGCAGTGATATACTACCAGCCAGAGGTGGAAATTTCAGGTCCAGAAAGTAAAAATCCAGACCAAGATTCTATTTCAACCAACCAGGTGTGTACTCTGTAACCGTGACTCTGTAACTGTGACTCTGTATACTCAACTGGCTGGTTGAAACAAAATCTTGGTTTGGATCTTTATCTTCTGGACCTGAACTTTCCACCTCTGCTACCAGCACAGGGGGGCCGGCACATTTTAAAGGCAATTTATTCATATATTTATCAGTTTGCCCTGTGGATTTTACACATGAATCAAAGAATGCAAAGAAATAAAAAAATGATTTAATTTGTAATAATAGGACACATGAACGTGTGATTATGACCCAAAAAGTCCCCCTACATGCATCCTCAGTGTAACTAAGACGATGGGTATAGGTTCACAAAGCAAGGCTATAGACACACCACCATCTTACACATTCCACTTCATGGAAGTACAGCGTTGCTATGAAACCTTTTGTAAGGCAAAAAAGTGTAAATCAAAGAAGCAATTACCATTAATTTATATGGAAAAAAAGATTTAAGTGTTCCCAGATTGAAAAAACAACCTACCAAATTATACCAAATAACATATAACTTAAAATAACCAAAACTTATAGGAAATGCAGGAACGATGTGATTAATACACAGTATATATATTAAAAAATTATGTACTGGTGTAGTTTCACATAACAGAATCAATACAGTCATGTATCACTTAATGACAGGGATACGCTCTGAGAAATGCGTCATTAGGTGATTTTGCCTTTTTGAGAAAATCATACAGTGTACAGGTACACAAACCGCCAGATCTAGGCTATATGGAAATAGCCGAAATGATGATAAAAAATACAGTACTTACGAATGAGATACGTTCTGAATTGGTGTTCGTAACTTGAAATGTTCATAAGTTGTCATGCAACATAAGTTAAGGGTATACGCAAGTACAAAGAACTAGGATGCTGGGAGTACGCATGCTACGCTACTGTGCGGCAGGAGTAGTATGGAATATTATTTAGCACTATTTAATACCCATGATGTAATCATTACAATGAAATCATTATAATGTAATCAACACAATGTAATCAACTGAGTATGTATTTGAACCTCGTGTTAGACTAAGAGTTTCTGTTACCTACTTTATGTTAGTCCTGAATCCATGAATATCCACTTTTATTAGTGTATACCTGAACATTTTTAAAAGCCAGGTGGAGATGCTCACGCCACCATTATGTTCAGTCGAGGGACCAAACAGTAAAAGAAATGATGGACAAAATTATCACCTAGGGGTGTGGATTAAGATAGAAAACAATGATGGTGAATGGTTGAAGGAATGATGATGCTCAAGTGACGAGATATTGTTAAATGATAAAAACTTTTATAAAAATTGATGTAAAACAGTATTGGACACACTTGCAAGTGTCCAGCCTTGGTTGTAACCTCATTGTTGCAATAAAGATTGAATTTGGATCTACACCAGCGGCTACTGACTTCTGAAGGAAAAAATCACAACAGCAGCGGATGAAGTCGTACTGGGCAGAATTGGCGCGCGAAAAAAGAAATTGATCTACACAATTTGAACTTATAGTCTTCTTTTTTGTATGCCTGAAAGTTAGTAAGTTGAAAATGCGTAAGTAGAAGAGCGCCTGTATATTGAATACATATAGCAGTTGTTACTTATCATAACACAGTTGTTTCTTATCATTATCAAGTATTATGTATTGTACGTAATTGTATATGCTATACTTTTATACGACTGGCAGTGCAGTAAGTTTGTTTACACCATCACCACAAACATGAGTAATGCGTTGCCCTACAACCTTACGACAGCTACGACAGCTAGGCGACAGAAATTTTTCAGCTCCATTATAATCTTATGGGGCCACCATCACATATGTGGCCAGTCATTGACTGAAACGTCCTTATGGGGCACATGCCTATATATCTGGAATTGGCTCCTTGACAAACATATGCTAAAATTCTATTTCTGCTTTTTGGCCCTTTTTGTTAGCCAAAACAGGTGCTAATGTAAGTCTTTCATAAAAGTGAAGCAGCATAAAGCAAATGTTGGTAAAGTGGGGAGATACCTGGACAGGTTTGTGGAAACGTAACTAAGTAGCTAGTCCTGTGCGAAACACGTTTAGCGCCCAGTCCATGTAGTAACTTGAGCGAACGCATCTATAAATAGATTTGCAGGCTCAGCAGAAGGCAGCCCTGACTGATACATTGTACCTATGTGTGAACGAGGCCCTGGGGACCTGGCCTACTTTCAAAAACCTGCTGGTGAACTTGGTAAAAGCATAATGAGATATGAGGGAAGGCTCTCCAATCTCTGTCCACACAATGAGCTAAACGGCCCAGTGTGCAGCTGCTGCTGGAATTCTCCACATATAAAAATACCTGAACTGTTCTGTTTACCGCCATTACAGCTATTTATTTAAAGTATGTTCGCATGTACATGTCATTGACGGGATATGAAATGTCTTTCCACATTTGTGTCAGTACACAATTAAGAAGAAACAAACTCAAATGAATGTTCGGTTGAATAAAGCAAGAACTATACAGCTTTCTCCAGCTTTCACCTTCCCTTGAGCATGAAAGGAACCTGAACCTGGTCATTTATTCACAGCCACTGGGGTCTTGGATTCAGAAGAAAGAGTTATCATTATCTTCATAAAAGGACTCAACTTTTGAATAATACAGTAGACATGTCACTGAGGAGATATAATCCATACGGTGTTTCTGCATAAGCTCAGGATTCAGTATATACAGTGACCAGAACTTAACCTCTGCAGTGTTCACTTCCTGAACAACAAAAGATGATAGAAACTTAAAGCCATCTTACAACCCATCATCAAACTATGAGGTAAAACATAGACTATGGATTTAGAGAACAACACCAGTAGACATGGTGCCTCATCTACTGTATAGCTTACAAAATAGCTGCATTAAGGCCCATTACAAGTTTTCAAGTTGTTTCTCTTATTACAATAATGAAAACTAATGTGTCACAAACTTAGCCACAGCTTTGTAATAAGTAATCAATGTGTTATTTTTAGTTACCATTGCATGATTGTTTGGGATACAATTTATTATTTTGTAACATCCCTACAACCCTGATCAGGATATGCATTAACAAGATGGACAGATATTTGTAAATATCAATTACCAATGTAATTTTTATTACGGACTTGACTGTTATATGCTTATGCACATTTAGTATAAGCGTATGCGTATGCATGTAATACACACTTTTAATAAGATGTATGTGAAAAAGAGGAGCAGAACAGTATGGACTCTACGTTCAAGCACACTGTAATTACTGTACCTGAAATCCTTGGTTTCCCTCACTTACTGACACTGGCAGAAATTTTTACAATAGGTCTATGAGCAGGGTATTCTGCAGCTTATCTGACATTCATTGCTATACTTTCATCAGACAACCAACCAACTGTCTAGGCAAGATCAATGGAGGAACCTACATTTCCTTGCTCCTGTGTCATTTTAAAAGACCAAGGACTTAGGGATAGACCTCTGCTGGTATGTGTAAATGTAACCTGTCAGTGCAAGCAATAAAATCTGATTTACTGAGACAAAATGTAAGTTATATGTGTAAAACGTGAGTGGTGTAGGCACCTTTTAGTGCTGATTAACTTATCTTTTGGTTTGCAAATGAACCAACAAACTGCAAGGAAGTAATACAATTTACATGGGAAGCATAGCACATTGCATTACCTCAAATGTTTTAACTGAGGCACAGACTGACAGCTGTTTCGCTAATCATCAGATTCTGATATGCAGCCCAATTCATAATCTGTAAGGCTTCTGAAAGACAGCTAGGTTAGAACATACATCTTGCACTTTGTCCCAAACACTATGGAGGACACTATAACTAATATTTAAACAAGTGAATAAAAAATTCAAATAGATGCATTTGAACAAACAAATAGTCACAAAGAAGCACAGAATTAGAAGGGAATACAGACAGACTCCAGGTTAATAATGTCCAGCTTCCAGAAAACTGGTACTTGTGAACGGACTACCATAAAGCCTATTATATTAAACATTTGGGTTAAATACAATAGTTTGTAATAACGAACGCATGCACACATAACTTTGAGATGGTCATGAAAACACTGCATGGCTTCAGCACTTCATCAGCTCAAGGTACATTACAGTATTGTATACATTTACTTTTATTATTACATTCACTGTACTATTATTTTTCTGACTTTTCTGACTGACTTACCTACAAATTCAACTTAAATACAGACTAATGGAACAGATCTCATCCATAACCTGGGGATCACCTGTATCCCATCAAGCCATCTTTACCAGTAAATGAATAACTGCAGAGACACCAGTCAAATATCTGTGTACATCTGCCTGAAACCACGTCAATGACATGGTCACACAAAGCAGTGGGACTTCAGTCTGAATCCAGAGTCAGTTGAAATCTTGCAACACTGGCCTAAGTGTAAAGGTGTCTTTATTAGATGTTCTCTGAGTTAACTAGCTTAATTGCTGCTAAATTAACATATTTTTATTAAGCTTTTTGTACAAATTATTGATAACAAGTGAGGGTTCAAGATTACTATAAATATAAGTTTTAAAGGCATATGTTCGTCATTCGTGAATGACAGAGCAGAAGATGGCATCATATAATCAATGTGCAGTTACTTCTAGAAAATCATGTCGTCCTATAAGACCTTTGGCAGTGTCTGCAGCTGCTGTGGACTGCATTTCTTTGGCACTTTCTTCCTACTCTTACGCGTACCAAAGCATTTTATAATTTATGCCTCACATTCAACCATTCACACTCACACACCAGTGGCAGAAGCCGCGATGCAAAGCACCAACCTACACACCAGGAGCAATTTGGGGTTCAGTGTCTTGCTCAAGGACACTTGGATGGGGACATGAGGAAGTAGGGCTTGAACCTGCAACCCTCCAATCGCCAATCAACAGCACCACCACCTGCACCACCACCAAACTGCAGAGGAGAAAATCACCAAATAAGTTGAATAAACTGGCACTCACAAGGACCAAACAAGGTCAGGCAGGACAAACGGTGACCTCATTCAAGTCAAAAGACTGCAGAACTGGTGATTAACCAGACGTGAAATGAAAGCTCAGGTAGGTGCTGCTAGAAGTGCAGATGTCTCAGTGTGAACCTTTCAGAGGAGAAGCAGTGAAGCAGGCATGAATGGAAGAATCGCTGCAAAGAAACCCCTGTCAAGAATGCAGAATAACAGCCAAACAAACAAGACACGAAGTGGACATCTGAGGTATGGATGATGATAAGCTGAATTTTAAAATTTGCAATATATGGGTCCAACTCCCTTATATTTACAAGTAACAGAGAAGGTGAGAGCATGTGTTCACAGATTCCTATATCACAATGACTGATGGCAAATATTAAATGCTCATGTCCATGAGTGTTTAATTACAGCAGAATTATGCCACATTTTCTGGGTTCTGATTAGCTGATAATCTTACAGACAGCTTTCTTAACAGCACATTTAAGATTCATTTCTGCGCACAAACACTAAGGACCTGATGGCCCTAGAAAAACCAGTCCGTGTCATAAGTGCTACAGCTTTAGGCTTTTGGACATTAAACCTCTCTGTGTCAGTCTGGCCCTAGATTTTTCATAACTGTTTCTTTTGAATTTTTCCCTCATTCCCCATTTTCCCACTGACCTCCCATACAGGAAAACCTTCCAGGGTGTATAGGCTGTGCAGGGGCCGTGTGCTTTTACTATCCCTGAAATAGGCACTAACTCCTCCATATACAAATGGATGGATGGATGGTTCAATGGATGGATAGATGGAAAAGGAAACTATGAGAATTAGCCTTAAAAGTCTGGTTACCAGAGAAAGCAAACAGAGCTCTTTAACATTCTGACCTTCATGCTACCTAGTTAGAGGCATTTCTCCTTTGCATAATTACACACTGCAATTACTCACTTTATTTCTGCATTCCCCCCCCCCCCCATTCTTTCTTTTCACATCATTTTTCATTATGCTTTTTGGTGTTTTGCTTCATAAATCCATCTTATTTATACAACATTATTTCTATGGTTTTTAGAAGTAAAATTACAGCATTGTTCTTTCATAAACTGCAAACATTTACTTAATTTGAGTAAACCCACATTGTAAGAATGGCACAAATTCTACCTTTAGTTATCCTGGATGTGCACTAATATGAACAACATTCATGTCATTATCATCTTTATGCATAGGCAATTTCCAAAATCATTCTTGTACCGTGATTAAGCCTGGGAGTAGGCCGAGGTATATTAATATTATATGCAATGTACTGAATTATTAAGAATCCATAACATACATTTGTAATATTTGCTGTTAATTTTTCTGTTATCCTTATCTTGCTCTGACAGCGTGATTCTTATGTCTGTTTTTTCCACGTCCTCTTTTCCTCATCAGTAATTCAGCTCCATTTATGTGGTTTGTGCTGCTCATTGGCAATTCTGAACAAAACTCAATCTGGCTCTTCATGGATCAATTTCTAGGTTGAACTTTTAAATAAATGCCCTGCAATTGAAGCACACTAAAATTAAATTATTATAAATAATGAATGACTCACCACACCGCATACAGAAACAAAATGGTCAAATCAAATAGGCAAACTATATATGTAACCACCAGAGATTTATTAATAATGAAACAGGGTGAAGAAATCTAGCAAATGTTACATGTTCCTTACATATTCACAAACCAACCAAGCATGACACATGAAAAGTTGTACAATTCAAAACCCTGCACTATGACAAAAAGCACAAAGTGTAACATGTAGAGTCATTTTTTTATGCACTGGAAGACTTCCTGATGAGTATTTTTTAATTCAAAATTAAGCATATGCTGAAATGAAGGCATGATCTACGTCAGTAAATTATCTTTTAACCAGATGGCCAGTTGAGACCCAGTTCAGTGGAATATCTGCAGAATCATCTCAGAAAAACCATGCAGAACACAACAAGAATGAGTAAAACGTTGGGCTTCCTGTTAAAACTTCAGAACTATCATTCCTCAAATATCAACTGGATTGGTAAGAGAATTCAACCTTTTAAAGGTGATCTGTCCAGGGTGTCCCCTGCCCCCTGCCCTGTGATGGACTGCCACTCCATCCAGAGTGTCCCCTAGCTTAGTGTCCTGTCTCACCTGGGACTAATTCAGGAAGACCCTGACCAAGACCACAGAAGACAAGTCAATATATCATTGTCGATATTTTAACAAAGACATGACTTTTATAGTGATTCACTCCCAAGCAATTAAATCTGTCATCCATGATATTGATTCTGTAACACTCTCTAAGACTTATCTCTAAGAGTCGCTAAGAAGATGGATAATGGAGGCATGTTATTCATAACGTCCCCAGAACTTCTCTGAAGTCCCCCCCCCAACCTGTGCAGGTCCTAGGGAGTCAATTTCGATGTATGTAATGTGTCCCCTTATGCAATCGCGACAGCTCTGCCTTTTCCCCTGATTTGACTTGGCCTGTATAATGACTTCATTACTGACTCATATAAAGTCAATCCCTATCTATTTCCCTATGACCTCAATCAATAATGAATAACATATGCAGTAAATTATAAACATTAGATTACATCACCAAGCAGATCTTTTCTTCATCAGTCTTAATTGGTGAATTGGCAGGCAGAGATAGTTTGGTGTTACACATGGCGGGCAAATTTAACCATGTTTCCAAAGAAAGGAAGTTTGT
The DNA here is from genome assembly GCA_026784285.1 of Stomatorhinus walkeri. Classification (NCBI taxonomy): domain Eukaryota; kingdom Metazoa; phylum Chordata; class Actinopteri; order Osteoglossiformes; family Mormyridae; genus Stomatorhinus; species Stomatorhinus walkeri. Next base: position 23,028,853 of record JAODUD010000033.1, on the reverse strand, counting down.
TAAGGTTCTGGTATGGGGGTGGGATTAACAATACTGGGGGAGGGGGCAGGATGTGAGGTACAGGCTCAGGCTTTGGTGTTGGTTCTGGATCTGAATTTATGCAATATAACTGGTCATGAAGGACAGGTGCAGCAAATGAATGTGCTTGTTTCCTGCTCCCACCCATAGATGACCCCCCCCCCCCCCCCAGCTTACACCAGTCACACCAGCGTCACGCATGGAATTCACCACGGAAAACACAAGAGTCTCATACTGGCTGCCATTCCCTGTGATAAGGATTACATTTCTGATTGCATAATAAGATATGGTTACTGAATGAAAATGACAGAAGGTTCTCGCAGTGGAGGGGGATGTTTGGTTCTGTTGAGGTAACAAAGCTTTCTTTATATAAACGGATGTCATATTCAGTTTGTCACAGACCGCAGGGTGTGCTGAGTTTTGCTTGGATTGATATGTTGACTGAATGCATCACACTGCAAATTTCTCATTTATTTTAGTGCATATATATATATATATATATATATATATATAAAATAAAGTCAGGTAAAAGACACTCTTAACTTTTAGTATAACAACACACTTGTTTTACCTCAGCTAACATGTCTGGATTAATGCAATCCTCATGCCATTCATTTAATCAACAACACAATTAAGAGAAGAATGATAATTAATTAACAGCTCAACTAGGAAGAAAAGAAAGCCAACACATCCAGGGTGTGTGGAGGAATGATTCTGCCCCAGATATAGATGGGTACAGCGTAAGCCGTGTATTTCAAAGGTACAATTATTCCATCAGATTTAAACACAGAAGAGCAGAATGTTATGAATCCAACAAGGATAGGATGTGTAAAAGTTCTAAAGAAATGTACACAGTACAACTCAATGAATTGTACTTTGATGTCATTCATAAAAACTTATGCACCGCAGGATCATACTGAGTGTGGGGTGTATCCTGAACTGGATGCCAATCCAGCTTAGGGAACTGTCCCAAAATTTTATAAGTTACACACAGAGAGTTTGGGACAAAACTCAAATCCACAACCCTTGGGGTATGTGACAACAGTGCTACTGCTTCCAAATGATTCCATGCAGACTTTCACCCCCAGGTGTGGAAAAATGTCCTCTGAGCTGCTATTTACAAAGGCAATACTAGTTTTGTTCAAGCTGCTAAATAAATAAAGAACCTGATCTTAATGGCATGCATGACAAACTGATAATACATCACCTCCAGGCTCATAAAACCCAGACACTGAACTACAATATAATTAAAACTTCACAGGTTCACCTCAAAGGACCCATTATGGGGTGGCATCCTTCCTGATTGGTATTGGCTGGTTCAATGATACTTTAAGCCAATCAGCACCATTATACATGTAGGACAATTAGACAGTAACGCACACACATCTACACGCACAAAATGACAGATCTTATTCCTCCCCAGGGATTGAATTAGATGATGCTAGATGTCCATTAACACACTGTGTTATATCACACTGGTTTTAATGGAAGACCACATTAAATGATAAAGTAGAACAAATCCTGAACACATATGTACTTTCTGCCTTTACTTTTATTTGTAATTTATTTTATATAAGACGTCCTGTGTGCCTTGTGACTGGTTAGCACCCAGTCCTGGGTTATTCCCTGCCTTGAGCCTGTCGCCTCTGGGATTGGCTCTGGATCCCCACTATCCTGAATAGGACAAGCAGTTATGGATGGATGGATAGATGGATGGATGGATGAATGGATGGATGAATAGATGGATGGACTACCTATAAGTATACAGTAGATGTTTTAAAAATAAGTTTAAAAATGGCAAACCTTAAATAAGTGATTAAACTTCATAACTGTGCCAACGGTGATGGTATCATACGTTTTCTTATGCTGATACCCTAATAAAGTATGTTGGGAATATCTTTTAATTGGATTAAAATGAGATTTTTGCTCAAAGAATGCACCGACACACCCACATCAGTAATTGTTCAATAGTTGTGATATATGATGTCATTAAAAGGGAGGGTTCCTGAGGCTGGAGTGTCGATGTCAGTGGCCACTGACCATAATCGCATTAACAACTAAAGTCAATGACTAATTAGGCCACTGCAAGAGGTTCTAATTTTAGAAGTGTCATGTCAATCTAAAAATCACATCACATCATATCACATATTTCCTGACTTCCCTGTTCAGGCTGTCCTCCATAATCTGCAACTTTGCTTAAACATGAGAGATACTCTAACAGCTGAAAAGGCTTCACATGCACAGATATACATAAGGATATACCAACAATGGCAGAGGTGCAGTGGAATTACTTACAGGCTTTATCTTAATTCTTTTTGTTATAAGCTTTCATAATACAACATTTTGCAAATATCAGAGAATGCACTGTTGTACATGCAATACTTTTCAAGTTATGCCTGACAGAAACATTTCTTTCATGAATAAATACAGTAAAAACACTTCTGTATATTCAGTGACAGATCTAAAATTGGCCTTGCATCCACAGGGCTCATCCATCATGCTGTCTAAAGCTTTAGTTGTAATTCATGCTCCGTCATATGACATTATAATGTCCAGCATACCCCCCAGGACCACTCATGTGCGGTAAATAACCATCCTGCTGCATGGTCTCAACGTGCAGTGTGGGGCTTGTGTTTTGGTCCTGTAAGCTTTCACCTTCCGGCATTTTCTGCTGCCTGTAAACATTACACAGTAACTCACGTGATACTGCACAAGGTCATAACATGTTTATACTGAGTAAAACATTAAAATCTTTACAATTAATTATACATAAAATGACCCAGGCAGACAGCCAGATAACCGACTGACTGTGGTTACATACAGTTATCCTCCAGACCTTGGCCCCGGCAGACCAGCCTGCATGTCAAAACTCTTAGGGATAACAGCGAACTGGCAACAGCAGAGATTTTAAAAAAGGATGCCTCCTTGAGTAGGGTTTTTATTTTTACATGACCTCGAAATACAGAGAGTCTCCAAACAGTAGCATTTTCATTAACCTGACTGCTGAGTCCCATCCAATCATTCCTATAACTGAGATAATGGAACCCTGAGGGAGAAGACATTTTATTGTGATAATACCATTCAGAAGCTAAAAAGGTACTTCATAAAAGGCAAATGCTTTTATAGTAGCAGAGAACTCAAAAGCCATGGCCGTATGTACTTATAAAATACCCTAAATATTGCCCTAAAAAACAAATACGCTGTTTATTTTGTATTAATATATTCTGCACATTATATGTTGTTTCTGTCCTACAGTCATGCCATTTGGATGTTATACCAAGGTTTTGCCTTTGGGGCAGTACATTAAAACCAGTTTAAGCAAGTCTGGTCCAAGATGAAATGGCCCTTATTCTTTGCTTTGTTTAACTCTCTCCCCTTGAAGAATCGTTTCCATGTCAATACCAGGCTTTTCCCAGAGTGCACAAAACACTGTAAAGATTTTTGCAAACACAGAAGCTTCTGTCCTGTCAGAGGTCGCTAGCTCTCAGTCTCTTTAGTGACAGAGCTCCCTAGCACTTCCACAACTATTTCTATTTCATAATTTGCAGGTTTGTTCTGTGGATGCAAAGTCCAGCTTTCAGATGTCACACAGTTGATGTGCATCAGTGCGTACCACACCTGGAGAAATGAACTCTATAATCAAGGAGTGAACACCAAAGCTGTCTGGGGACACATGCGTAGGTTGCCCATGTGTGGGACTTTGGTTAGAATACTCTGTGATTTCCCACAATGCAATAGAGTTTATCCGTCACTGCAACACCACTGACTCTCAGTTCTCTCCCTACGGATCAGCTGCATTTTTTCCCAAAAGCAACATACCAGAAAACTGCCTCAGGCACACAGCCCAGTTCATATTGCCACATGCTCTTTGGCCAACCGCCACACAAATTTCCTATCATAATATGTTACATTTGGTATCTATGTTTTATTTCCAGGGTGGGATGGTGGCACAGTAGTTAGCAGTAGCCTCACACCTTTGGGACCAGGGTTTGAGTCTCAACTACGGCTCCATGTGTGTGGAGTTTGGTTTTAAGAACATAAGAACTATACAAACGAGAGGAGGCCATTCGGCCCATCAAGCTCGCTTGGGGAGAATTTAATAGCTCAGAGTTGTTAAAATCTTATCTAGCT
>JAODUD010000033.1:22942340-22957573 GCA_026784285.1 Stomatorhinus walkeri | reverse complement strand
GGAACGGCAGGGATAAATGAGGGGCAGCATCTAGCATTGCTGCTGCAGTTTTGGGGTGATTTGTCTCAGGGATATCAGGTGTACATTTCAGGTGTATATTTTCAGGTGTATATTTTCAGGTGTATATTTTCATCCATGTAATGTTGTGAAGCGGTAATAAGATGCATCAAGATCAAGCAGAGCAAACAGAGGCCAAATAGAGTTATCCTGTCCACAAGGTCAAGCATCTTTTGCTGTCACCTTTCCCTCTGATAACACTAAGTAGCTTTCCTTCAGTCATGGTGCATTTTTTCTCAAAATTTCAAAAGGTTCAGATCTTCACCCATACAGTGTGTCTGCAAAGGTTGAAAAAGATCAGCCCAATACTTTTCGGCACTAACATCAAAATGTCTGTAGCAGCAGAGTAGTCCCAAAACAATATGTTTTCCCTATCAGGGGAATATAATTAATAAAAATTTTGAGCAGCTGAATCAGTGGGCATCACTACCATGTGCTATCTGTTGTTACGGTAGCAATGTTTCTGAAAAAGAAGGCTTTAGGCACCAGTTTTTCAAGAACTACTCAGTGTGATGTTATTAAAATGCTGTATGCAGTACTGAAACAATCCCTTCAAATAAAAATGATTTTCTTAAAACAAAAACAAAAAAAAAACAGGGAAAGTTAAGGTTAGAGCGTAAGGTTTTACAATGTATCCAGCACCATTAGAGCAGTTTTTCGGGTTAAGGGTCACAGCCCAGGCCCTGATGGAGATGAATACTCTGCTGGCCACAGCAACATGGGGCCCAAGGGCATAGGCTTGCTCAACATTAACAAGGACCAAATCAGCCCCGTCCCCCCAAAACACATGGTTCTAGTAGGAACGTGTTCCTACCACCAGTACCCAAATCTATACCCTTGATGGGCAGAGTCCAAACCAGCAGAGCCACACGCTACACCAAATGACTAAAAGATGCATGAACAGTCAAATGTTGACCAAAACCCCCAGCTTTGTGTAACCATGATTAAAGTCAAGTCATTATTGGGTTAATGGTCACTTTTAACATTACATTTTAACAGGTAGTTGTTACTCCAGAATCATGTGAGATGAATGGTATTACCTGCTTCATCACATTTCCTTATAACTATATAAATCCAACCTGCTCTTTCCTGTTTCTTATAGGCTCAGTTCTCTAGTCTGCACCAATATACCCAGAAAAAAGCAGAGAGGAAAGGATCCAGCTGTGCGCCTGTCCTGCACTTCATCTCCTACACTCTAATTTTTATCACTGGTAAGTCAGCTCAGCACAATGCTTTGTAAAAATTTGAGGAATCTGGCAGAAATCTATGCAGAACAATTTAAGGAAATACACTAAATGACAAAAAAACTTAAGTACCCAGAAGTAATGGTCCGATTTGGATGTAATTTGGTAAACGTGCAGACCAGCAATGGGCAGGTAAATGATTCGATTTGGAAGGAGCTGGCACGTCTAGTCACCAGACACAGAGGGCGCCTCGTAGACGCATTACACAGCATTACCAGCACTTGATGGAGTTTGATAGGGGTCGCATTGTAGGTTTACATTAGGCCAGGTGGTCTAATCATGCAACTGCCCGGCATGTGGTGCATGCAGATGTCACAGTCACCTGATGTTGGAACCAATGGACACATGAGGGCACCAACATACGTCGTGAAGGTTCTGGTCACCCAAGACAGACCACACCAAGTGGAGATCATCATATTGTGCACCAAGCATTACAGAACCCCATGACATCTCTGCCTGCCATTCGGACACAGGTATTGGACTCTCTACAACAGCGGTGGCCAATCTCATCCACACAGGGCCGGTGTGTATGCCGATTTTTGGGATAACCTTTAGGTCAGCTGTTCAAACCCAGGTGTGAGGACTCTTCAGCTAATCAGTCCTCTAATTAGTAATCTAATTAGGGAGCTGCAGTGAAAACCCGCATACACACCCGCCTTTTGCGGATAAGATTGGGCACCCCTGCTCTACAACACCCTGTATCATCCCGCACCATATCTCAACGACAGGCTTCAGCCGGACTATGGGTCCACCGTCCTATGCACCAGCACAGAGACGGCTATGGAAGCAAGGACTAATGACGAGTGGCATCGTACCATGTTCAGCGATGAATCTTGGTTCTGCATTACTGCAGATGATCGTCGTCTGGGTGCCCTTGTGTCACTGAGTATAGTAAAGAAGTTTAGGCACCTCATTACACATTCAGTGGGCAATTCGTCCCTCTTACCACCTCAATGAGGAGCAATGATGAACTGCCAATTAGACGAAAGTGTTGCAATACCCAGCTCAAGCCATTTGTATCTGAATGCAAATCTGCAGAAACAGGAGGCAGCCAAGGTGACCCCCAAAATCCAGGAAGTGATGGGGAGTGGGGGATCAGTGAAGGGCTCGATGTGTGCAACAAACAATTCTTAACAGAAACAGCACACATACAGGATGAATGTATTGCATAACAAAGCAATTGAGGAGCGGTTTCTCTGCTGGGTAAATGGTATTACAACAAAGACCTCAGCACGGTGATGCTGGGAAACTATGTCCTGCCCCCAATCGTGCCGCAAGTCTTCGGTCTAGCGGACCTCTATGAAATCCCGCTGGGCCTCCGGCGTCACAGTCTGCTGCGAGTCGCTCTCCGGAGCGTGAGTGCCCACGCATACGTCGTTTAGCAAGAGAGCTGAGACGTGGGAGGCCCAGGCGGAGCGCTGCGGAGCAGCGGTGCTCCAGAGACGCGAGGTGCTGGAGATCAGCTCTGAATATTCACAATGCCATGAGTCACGGAGTCGGGACTTCGACCGGGTCATGCCTCCAGTACCTCTACAGGCATCACAAAACCACCATTTTGTAATAACCTCAGTTATTATTGAAACACTGGACTTCTGTTGACAGAATTAACCTGCCTGCTCACAATATTTAACAGGACCGTTATCAACAAAGATGGAATATTTAAATAAATCAGGAGTACCAGGATGTACCAGGAAAAGGTCTTTATTACCTTATGTTGACTCCATTTTTTGTTGAGTACAACATGGGTATTCTTAGTCAGAATCCTACTCCAAGGCAGGTGAGAAGATGCATTTCGACTGGTAAGTATGTGAGGCTCATATCCCCAGGGCTGTTGGTTCAAGTCCTACCTTCAATGTGATTGTACTGGGTATATAATTCCCACGGTTGTGGGGGCTTCCTCTGGCTTCTGCCCATAATTGAAAGATCTTGTAGCTGGGTGAAATAGTGTCACTAAATGAATGTTAGTCTCTGCAATGAATTGGCAGCCCATTCAGATTATCTCCCTCCCACACCCTCGCCTTCATGGGAACAGCTCTAGGATCACAGTATATGTAATGAAAATATATAGATACAAAAAAATCATAAACAATTATTGACAAAAAAGTCAGTCTACATAGAGCTGTAAATATTTACCATGTAAACATATTATAAACACTATAGGGTTCATAGGAGTTTTCCCAACCAGTCTACATGTATTTTGTGGTCTTGGAAAAAGCACCCATTGTGTCCCTGGGACAGTCCTGGGGGGTGCTTTGGGAGTATGGGGTGCTAACGTGCAAGCTGATACGGGCCAGTAGGTCCCTGTGTAACCGGAGTAAGAGTTTGGGTTACATCACTGACTGTGAGACAGACTCGTTCCCATTGGGCATTGGACTCTGCCAGGGCTGCCCTTTGTCACTGATCCTGTTCATAATCTTGCAGGGCAATGTGTGTCGCAGTGGGTTATGGGCACTGTGGCTGTGATCGGACAGTCAGTGATGTCACTGTTGGGTGCCAAAGCAAACCCTTAACCCCAATAGGGACTGTCTGACTCTGCTTTATCAAAAATGTATCTCACTTTGGATACAAAGGATCTGATAAATATGTAGCCGTTTTTATGGACAGAATTTTTAACCACAATCAAGCAGCGGAGGGTGTGCAGTTTAGTGACTTCAGGATTGTGTCTCTGCTTTTTGCAGATGATATGGTTCTATTGGAGTCCTCAGGATTCAGGATGTGACCTGCAGCACGCACTGGGGTGGTGTGTAGATGAGGGTGAACTGGTCGGGACGAGTCTGAGGTCATGGTTCTCAACCAGAAAAGGGTGCATTGCCCCCTCCTGATGCGGAATGAAATACAGCCTCAAGCATCTCAGGGTCTTGTTCACAAGGGAAGAAAGGCACAGGAGACTGTCAAGTGGATCGGTGCTGCGTTGGCAGTTATGCAGATGTTGTACCAGTCAGTCGTGGTGAAGAGAGAACTGATTCAGACAGTGAAGCTTTCGATTTCCCGATTGATCCACATTCCCACCCTCATCTATGGTCACTAGCTTAGCGTAGTGACCAAAGGAATGAAATAGCGGATAAAAGTGGCCGAAATTAATCTTCTTAAAAAGAGGGTGAGAAGCATCAGAGAGGGTCAGGAGCTCAGACATCCAGGAGGGGCTCAAAGCAGAGTCTCTGCTCCTCTGCATCAAAAGCAGCCAGCTGAAGAGGTTCGGGCATCTCCTCCTGGATGCCTCCCAGAGGAGGTGCTTTGGGTATGTCCAACCGGGAGGAGAACCCAGGGCAGACCCAGGAGATATTACATCTCTCGGCCGGCTTGGGAACACTTTGGTATCCTCACAGAGGAGCAGGAGGAGGTGACTGAGGAGAGAGAGAGACGTCTGGGCATCACCGCTTAGACTGCTGCCCCGGTGACCCCGGGTTCGGATAAGCATTGGGAGATTTCATGGAAGGTGGTGTCATTCAAATAAAAGTGAAATAAAAAAGAGGGGGAGCAAAAGTTCAGGTGAAGTGGACTCTTAATTCCATAATGCTCTTCATTGTACATATCAGCCACTCAAATAATTAGCAGAAGTCATCTGCACAGGTTTCCATGGTGTTTGGTGCAGTGCTGTGAACGAGGCCAGCCCACAACAGCCCCGCTAACCAATCTGCTATTATTGTTACAATTAAAATATTATTCTAAAAAGGTGCAAAAAAAATATATCCTGCGGGATGTTCGGCGTGTGTGAGTGGAGTGCATTGCACTGTCCTGCTTCGTGCAAGCTGGAGCTGTGTTACTATGGTAACAGGATGTTGCCGCCTAGCAGAAAGTTTGCAGTTCTGAGTTGCAGAAAGCACCCCGGGTTTTATTAAGTAATTACTGCATTCTCTGAATATGAGTTCTGCAAGATAAGTACAGTGGTACCTCAGTTCTCCAACTTAATCTGTTCCGCACTCCGGATCGAATCCTAAAAAGTCCTGATTGTGTTTTTCCCATAAGAAATAATGGAAAACCAATTAACTGGTTCCCGGCCCCAAAAAATTACCCTTTTTTTTAGCATTTAAACACAAAATGAACAGGATAAAACAAGAAGAGCATTTTTTTCTTAATGGCTTCCAAAACAATAAAGATCTTATCCCAACACTACCCCTGTCCTACCCCGATCATCCGCTCCGTCCGTGTGCCACGTCCCCTCGTTAACCTCGTGTGGGATCCCCATGTGATCAGCTGTTTCTGGTTGTTGTCATTAGTCCTCTGTATTTGTTTCCCCAGTACGGTCATTGGGTGCATTCAACTTGCTTACAGCATTGGCTTAAAGCAACGCATTCTGATCCAAACGCAATGCATTACGGTTAGATGCATTGCGACCTCTCACCCGGCTGCTTAAACTAGAACCGCCTCCGTGACAACACACTTTTGCCCTTATTAGCTGAAGAGTTTAGCTACACGCATGACGTTTGTATCCCAGGCAGTTCCGATGCGTAATCTGCTATTTCTCTCGAATATCACGTAAAGCACTGAAAACTGGTTTTCAGTTAACTTAGCTGGTAAAATAAAGTTTAAATAAATGACATAAATGCTCTAATAGTACACGTAACTTAGTGGTTTATTTATTGTTAGTTACTGTAATGTTGCGCTGCTTTATTTGGTTAATCGTCCAGTCAGTGAAGAAGGCATTCAAGTAAGAATTGCATTGTAATATTTCCTGGCACGTACAATCTATATTAGGTCAGCGTTCACGGTTCGACTTCTGCTATTCAGATCGAGTTCTAGGTCAAACTGGTTTGTTCGACTTTCAAGAAATTCGAGTTCTAGTGAGTATGAGAACCGAGGTACCACTGTATATATTTACAGAGGAAGCCAACATCTGCAGTTATAACTTTCTCACACAGACAGAGTAACGTCTTTTCAGAGGCTGTTATTCCTCAGCTACTTAAAGTTTCATTGTCTGAAAGACATCTTTGGAAAGGCACTTAGCAATACGTTAAACAAGTCACCCACCTATATTTTTTTGTAAAACATTTCCAGTATGACCAGTCAGTATCCACAGAGGAATCAGCATAGCAACTGAGATAAATGTTCATCAGCAAATCCAATACATGTTTATTAAACAAATCTACAATGCATAACACTGACTGCACCTTCATAATACCATTGTGTCTTTATGCACAGTATAATGTTGTACAGTTGTTTTTCATAGTTTGCATTTACGTACTGCACTCTTGATAGGAACTCGTGACCCTAGACTCACTAGTTCACTGGTTCCAGTGATGTGACAAAGTGATTTGATTTAATGCATTCACAGAACATTCAGTGCACTGGATTTGCAGAACATTCAGTGCACCTCCATAATGCATTCATAGAACATTCAGTGCACCTCCATAATGCATTCATAGAACATTCAGTGCACCTTCATAATGCATTCATAGAACATTCAGTGCACCTCCATAATGCATTCATAGAACATTCAGTGCACCTCCATAATGCATTCATAGAGCATTCATAGCAGCATATAAGTATAACAACATCCTAACATATTAAAAGCTTTAATATACCTCAATAACAAACATTATAATTGTTTAAAGCTGTTACGGTATACTTAATATTAAGCATGTCCAGTAAATGTGCCATATGTCTTCCTGGTTTTATATCCACACAAAATGCATGTCATAAGTAAAAGCAGAAACTCAAATCATGCAAATCTGTATGATTACTACCCCAAAGAAATCGACAGACAGACAGACAGACTTTCAGTTAACAATATTGATCCTTCGGTGTGCTGGGTTCAGACAGAAGTACAAAAGACTACAGAGTAACCCCCTAGTGGGGTGACCATACTCTCTCTTATTAGGATTACAGACAGAGTAACCCCCTAGTGGGGTGACCATACTGGCTCTTATTAGGATTACAGACAGAGTAACCAACTAGTGAGGTTACCAAACTATCGCCCATCATAATTACAGGCAGAGTAACCAACTAGTGAGGTGACCATACTGTCTCTCATTGTGATTACAGATAGAGTAACCCCGTAGTGGGGTTACCATACGGTCTCCCATAATGATTACATACAGAGTAACCACCTAGTAAGGTGACCAAACTATCTCCCATCATAATTACAGACAGAGTAACCCCCTAGTGAGGTGACCATTTTGTCTTTCATTGTGATTACAGACAGAGAAATCACCTAGTGGGGTGACCATACTGTCTCTCATTGTGATTACAGACAGAGTAACCCCCTAGTGTGGTTACCATACTGTCTCTTATTATGATTACAGACAGCGTAACCCCCTAGTGAGGTGACCATACTATCTCACATTGTAATTACAGAGAGAGTAGCCCCCTAGTGGGGTTACCATACTGGCTCCCATTAAGATTACAGAGAGAGTAACCACCAAGTGGGGTGACCAAACTGTCTCCCATTAGGATTAGAGATAGAGAAATCCACTAATGGTGTGAGTATGCTGTCTCCTGTTAGGACCACAGACAGAGTAACCCCCTAGTGGATTGCACGGTCCCATTCAATGGGTCTCGATCATCACAGTGTGATACATAAAACTATGTGTGCAAACCCCCCACCACTGAGGTAGGCGGGTGTCTAATTCCGGGGGAATCTCTACCAGAGGTACATCAGGAGCCAATGAAACACGTCTGTTTAAGAGGACCCACTTCCAGGGCCGGCTTCAGCAGGAGGCCAAGCTCGGCCAGGCCCATCCAATCAGATAATCCTGTGTCCCCCCAACCCCCCCCCCCCAAAAAAAAAAAACTGTAGATGGGCCTGCCCACTACCATAAATATCAAAGGCATAAAGGCATCAGTCTTCAGGAACATGCACATATGGTGTGTAGAAACATGCACAAATACACAAAGAATCATTATCCAAATAAAAACACCATTTCACTTAATCCTGAAAATTGAATAAGAGACTCAGTCTTAGTCTTTGTGGTAATACATTTAATTTGCTGCAAGAGTTTAATTCAGCTGTTATTGAAAGTGCTTAATATTCTGTATGTATTTTACATGCATATAGTTAAGCAGCTGAACCATGGGCAGAGTCTGCCACGTTCTCCCTTCACGCCCATACTCCAGCAGGTGTATAACTACCTACATGCAGGTAACAGTCCTTACTAACAGGAAATGACGCCTCCCACTAATGTGTGAGCATGGAACCTTCTGACATACAGCACAAACTGAGCAGAACACATCTCTTGTTGGGCACTACTTATATCAACTATACATTCCATAATGCAAGAGGTGATGATGCAACAGTCCTGTAATGGCTACAAAAAGGCAAGTATTAAAGAAGGATAGTTATTATGGCAAAGGCCATTTCTCAGGCATTTTGACTTCTTTCTGCATGTGGCATATTAATCTCAGCCACATTTCCCACTGCATATTGATAGAAACACGGGGAGGGGGGGGTATTCAATAGAACAAGTGAATATAGGCCAGGGTGACCCAGTTGACTGAAGACCTACTTTTAATCTGATAGGCCTCTGCCAGACAAACCTCTGGTAGTTTGCCACTCCAGTTCAGACCGAGTCAGCCGACGATCCTCAACCTGCCCCCAGCTCCCCGATAAGCCTTCCTGAATGTCGGCCTGTGTTTATTATTCAACATCTAGTAAAAGATATCAACCATTGCTGAGAGTCTGGATTCAGAAGCAGTGAGCGTGGCACCTGGTCTGCCTGAGGTGATGGGCATGCACGTGTGATGCAGGGAAGGGGATAGAGGTGAAGATCAGTCTAAAATGAAATCTGAGTGATAAGGGCACAGGAGAAGTGCAAGATCACGCCCCCCAACCCACCCCCAGTCTTACACACTATATTTAATTTTTTTAACAACCACACAAGATTATAATAGCTGATACACAGCAACAAGCAAATACCAACAATAACTAACAGGGACAGTTGTAAGTGTATAACTTGCAGGCTGAATTTGTTTCGCTGGATTCCGATTATCTCCTGTAATTACAGTTGATGTATTTCATTATAACCCGATTTTGAACGTAATGAACACTAACAGGAGAAGTTTCTGCACTAGACACAAATACGAATCCACCTTCCAGCAGTGGCACAGTCTAAACAAGCCCCGAAGCTTTTGACACAGGATGGCCAACATGCTCAGATTGACCAAATCAGAAGTGCTGCTATTGTGGTCCTTTAGTACAGTTGGCTACTGCAGTGTTTCCCAGCCTGCTCGTTGGGGACCCCGAGACAGTTCACCATCAAAAATGTGGACCTTCCGGCAGGGAGCTGGGAGGGAGCAAAAACATGGACCGTCTGGGGGTCCCTGGGGAACGGAATGAGAAACACTGTGCTACAGAGTTACAGAGTTACAAATTAGCCTGCCAGGATTGGTCTAAGCAACATCCATGATCTTGTCTGTTTTTTCCATTTCTGCTTATGTGGAATTCCATTATTATAAAAAAAAATCATAATAAAAATCAAATAAACTACCCCGGGTCCTCTGGCCGACCGGCAGTGGTTTGCATGTAGTATTTAATTACTGATATTTCACTCAAGTTATTCTTCCTACCAGGACAGAGGTCAAATACACACTTAGTCACTTAAAAAACTTAAAAGAGACAATGACACCTTTCTCTTATTCCTTGCTGTAACCTTAGCCTCTCTCCCCTGCTTATGCATTCCTCCAAACCTTGTCCTCCATCACTAATAATAGCTAACTTTTTTCTCTCCCTTGAACTGAAACATCATAGTAGTGCAGAATCTCTCTCATCTCACCGTATGGCTGACGTTCAAAGTCTGTGCACACACATCGCTGTAAATGAGTCACTTACCATCCGAATAGCGAGACCATTCACAAACCGGCATTGTACCTATTAACAGATCCTGAAATCTCTGAAATAGGGAACTTGGCAAGGTGAACTGCACAGTACACGGGACAGATAGACTGCTGCTAAAAATGGACTCATTATTTTCAGATAGCTTTTCCCAGCCTGACTTAAATTGCATCCATTTATTCCGGATGTTTTCTCTGATGATTCCGGTTGAGCTGCTTGCTGAAGGGCAGAGCCCCCAGCTTGAACTCCTGAACTCAGTGTCTCTATTACCATGGCAAGGCTGCTGAAATGCGATCTCTTCCACCTTGTGGAGACGGCAGTCCGGCAGATATACTGTCGAGAGCACAGCACATGCCCTCCAGGCTCACAGAAAAAAGGTTCCTGCCTGCCACAGTACTCAAACCCGCATCTGTACTGATCCAAGACACGGGGTCCTGTACCAAAGCAGAACTAATGTCATATTTAAGCTGTGCCAGACGTGAAGGACAGATTTCACAATGTTAGATTTCCTCTGCTCAGGACAGTGGAAGAAACCACGACAGTAGGGGCGGCTGAGTAGGAGGCCAGAATGGGGGAGGTGGTGGTGGGGGGGTTATAAAATGGTGGGTAGGAAGAGAAACAAAAAAATTACTATAGGGAACTAGTATCAACCAAGGCTTGAACATGTAGTCCGAGGCCAAGAAACAAAACGAATGTGGATTTTTTTTCTATCCATCCATCCATCCATCCAACCTTCCAACCATTTATGGAGGGTAGGGTCAGAAGGAGCACAGAGCTCTTCTAAGAAGGTTACGGCATGAGCCTGTGGAAAACCAAGGGCCTGATAAAATAAGTACATTTCATTGTCAGGAATCCCCGCCCCCCACTCAACACAATTTATTCTGATATAGATAATATCCAGGCATAATTAGAACCACATTTAAACAACTGATTCATCCAGTGATCGCTGAGATAAGGAGAGTAGAATTATTCATTTCCCACGTGGATGAGCAACTACTCTAGACCTCAAACTGCTAGAAAGGATTGTAGGATGTCCTTACAGCTTCGAAGATCATTGGCACAGATCTCCTCAACCTGTAATCCAACTACTTCTCGCTTTGCCACAAGAGCAAGTCCATCATTAGGGACACCAGCCACCCAGCTCACACCCTCTTCAGACTCTTACCCTCTGGAAAGCGCTACCGGTGCATTCACACCCGGACCACCTCCATGTGCATCAGCACCCGCAGCACCAACACGTTCCTGCGCATCAGCACTCGCACCACCTCACCTCCCTGTGCGTCAGCACTCACACCACCCGCACCTCCCTGCGCATCAGCACTCACACCACCTCACCTCCCTGCGCGCCAGCACTCACACCACCCACACCTCCCTGCGCATCAGCACTCACACCACCTCACCTCCCTGTGCATCAGCACTCGCACCACCCGCACCTCCCTGCACGTCAGCACTCACACCACCTCACCTCCCTCCGCGTCAGCACTCACACCACCTCACCTCCCTGCGCATCAGCAGTCACACCACCCGCACCTACCTGTACGTCAACACTCACACCACCTCACCTCCCTGCGCATCAGCACTCGCACCACCCGCACCTCCCTGTACGTCAACACTCACACCACCTCACCTCCCTGCGCATCAGCACTCGCACCTCCCTGTATGTCAGCACTCACACCACCTCACCTCCCTGCGCATCAGCACTCACACCACCACACCTCCCTGCGCATCAGCACTCGCACCACCCGCACCTCCCTGTATGTCAGCACTCGCACCACCCGCACCTCCCTGTATGTCAGCACTCGCACCACCAGCACCTCCCTGCGCGTCAGCACTCACACCACCTCACCTCCCTGCGCATCAGCACTCACACCACCTCACCTCCCTGCGCGTCAGCACTCACACCACCTCACCTCCCTGCGCGTCAGCACTCACACCACCCGCACCTCCCTGTACGTCAGCACTCACACCACCCACACCTCCCTGTGCATCAGCACTCGCACCACCCGTACCTCCCTGCGCATCAGCACTCGCACCTCCCTGCGCATCAGCACTCACATCACCCGCACCTCCCTCCGCATCAGCACTCGCACCTCCCAGTGCATCAGCACTCGCACCTCCCTGCGCATCAGCACTCATACCACCCGCACCTCTCTGCGCATCAGCACTCGCATCACCCGCACCTCCCTGCGCATCAGCACTCACATCACCCGCACCTCCCTGCGCATCAGCACTCACAACTCCCAGTGCATCAGCCCTCACATCACCCGCAGCTCCCTGCGCATCGGCACTCACACCTCCCAGTGCATCAGCAACCGCACCTCTCTGAACATCAACTCCTGCACCACCCTGCCACCCTGACCATCAGCAACCGCACCTCCCTGCGCATCAGCACTCATACCACCCTATGCATCAGCAGCGGCACCACCGGGTTCAGGGGCAGCTCCCTTCCCCAAGCTGGAAGGTCACTAAATAACCAGTGATCTATATCTTTCCACCCACTGCATTGTACTGCCCACTGTTGTTAAAATTCCGCTTCCACTTCAGCAGTACTGTTCTGCCTCTCTAGCTATTTGTATAACCTTCCCCAATGTGACACCTATTTATTGCATATTTATTGTTTCACCCCGTAAGTCACACTGTTTTTGGTCTTATCTTGCTGCACTGTCCTGGTGTGCCCTCATGCACCTGTCCCCCACCCTACCACTGTGGTGGAAGAATTTCACTGTGTTCCGTGGAACAAATGACAACAAAAATCTGAAACTTAATGTGATTCCTCTTCAAACGCCTGCCAAGTCAGACACGCCCAACAAATGTTGCATTGCTTCACTTGGCATGTTTTACTTTTCTCTTACAGTAAAAGGTATCCCAGTTCACGCAAGAGAGGACAAACTTCCCAGAGGAAGGTCGAGACAGAGGAGTCAGTGTGTGGCATCAAACATAAAACAATGGCAAGCAAAACAATATATCTTTGTTTAAAATTCTGTTACAGCTAGAGCACTACATCAAAAAAGAAATATTTTCTTAATTACATAAAGCGATGCCTGGAAAATAGAAATTAAAACTAATAAAATTATTGTAGAGAATGCTACTTGTCCATTTTAAAATTTGTTTACCCTCTTGCCAACGTGTAACAGCGTTGCCAAATTCTGCTACAGGCAAACTTACTCAAATGAATCTTTAATTTGTTCTCACTCTCCTCCTCCAAGGCAACAACCGATTCTTTAGCATGACCCAGCAGAAAAAAATTCTGCGTGAGCCAAAAAGGCCCCCTGGGGAAGTGGGGGGGGGTTTGTCTCCAGTGTCGTCTCCTTCTAGGCCATGTGCTCCAGAACCCCAGGCATCTGCTGCAAAGACAGGGAGCTCCCAAGATCGGCCGCTCATCCGGCTGATGACTGACGGTACTTGCGGTAAACTGAGGCATCTCATTGCCTTGGTTTCTTTTGCTTGCCATTACATAACATGATACAGCCAGATACCAGTACACAGGAGTGCTTTGACTATTTTAACCAACAGATAACAGCAGATAGAACCATAGGGGCAGTAATTTTGTGACCCAGTGTAAACACATAAAAGGTATTTTTACACATTACCGTAGTAGTGTGAGCAGTACAAACAAAACCATTCCCTGAGAATAGAATGTTGAATTGTGGTACGGGTGAATGTCGGTCGAAAAAGCAGTAAATATGTATAGCCATCTGTAGATTTCTTTAAAAAGGAAGAGGAATGAAACTGTTTTTGAGTCATTTATGAAATGGAATTCGTACTTCCAGAATGCAGCTTCACCGAACATCCGTCCATTTCCCAAACCGTTAATCCAGTACGGGAAACCGGGAGCCGATCCCAGGCAACACAAGGCAGAAGGGAGGAGAATACCCTAGACTGACTGCCAGGAGTATGCAGGGCATGCACGCACATACAGGGTACAATCTAGAGACAACAAAATGTCAAACTGAATGATTTTGTGCTGCAGGAGGAAACCTGTAGAGCCAGGGATGACATGCTAGCTCTACACACACAGTGGATGGGATTCAAACCCCAAGCGCCAGGGCTACAGAAATGGATGCATATGGTACGCAAGTACGCATTCACTTTTAAAAGCGATACGTGTAGCAACCAATTGTTGTAACAGTGCAAATGCATATTTTATGTGCATTTTCACTGCTATGACAAAAATATACTGTGCATTTTAACCTTTATACCACAAATGAAGTGCAAGTTGGCATACAAAGCTTAAAATGCACAGTAATTTCTTGTCATAGCAACACAAATCCACGTAAAATACTACCGCATCTGCACTGCTACAGTAGTCGTTTGCAGCACGTATTGCTTTTAAAGGTGAATGCGCAGTTGCATATCAGCTATGCCCATCCCTGACTATAGAGCTACCTTAGTGAACCATGAGGGGACAGATGCATTAATTGATTGAGTCAAATCTGTCCTCTCGCATTACTCTTGCATGATTTCGTACATATGCCTATGTACAGGTGAACTGTTCATTTCAATATTGACTGTATACATTCTTTTATGCACATGCAACTGAAATCGTTGGCTAAAAAAGTTTTTCTCTCCCATCAGTCAGCTGGTTAGAGGAGAATGGGATTCTCCTGACAATTGTATTCATATTGTTAAAAGCAAAATCTTGGAAAATATTGAGTGGGACAAACACCACTGTTTTGAAAACTTCCTAAAATTCACTCATTCACCCATATTCTAGTCGCTTAACCACTATGGGCTTGCAGGAAAACATAGACCACTATAGACATAAACGATTTTACCAGAAAAATATAACCTCCTGTGGTACAATATAAATTAAGCACAATGAGTACATGTAAGAGGAAAATGGACAGGAAAAATCATAAAATGGCTATGTACTGGGACTGGACAATGAAACTCAACCACCTGGTTTTAGATCACATTAATCTATTAGTATATTGTAGGCCAGGGTTGCCCAGCCCTGCTGCCCGAGATGTACCACCCTGGAGTGCTTAGGTGCTGCCCTAATGTAATACACCTGATACAGATAATCAGGCCCTTCAGTAGCATCTGAGTATTACAACCAGCTCAGCTTCAACATAGCATAATACTTACAATATGACTGAAGGACCTGGTTCTCTGTATCAGGTATTAGGGTTGTACCTAAGCTCTGCAGGGTGGTAGATCTCCAG
>JAODUD010000033.1:22887386-22899038 GCA_026784285.1 Stomatorhinus walkeri | reverse complement strand
CTAAGTTATTAAGTTCTTCCCAAGCGAGCTTGATGGGCCGAATGGCCTCCTCTCGTTTGTATAGTTCTTATGTTCTAACTGTGCCCAAACGAGACAGAGTGTAAGATTTTCATTGTATGGTGTACCTGACTGTTTCACCATGCACAGGACAGTAAACAACTTAATCTTAGAGAGCAAAAGGGAAGAATCTGATTACTCTGCCCTACTCCATGGCCACTCTAGTCTTATGCAGTGATAGAACCATTTGGTTACAACCAGAGATTCTGTTCTCTGGCCCACGTCATTGTACTTGTGTGCGTTTTCTAAAAATGAATTCATTCAGAACATGCATACATGTACATCTTTTGTCGTGTTCTGTAGCACTCTCCCAACCTATGCTGATGATATATGCTAATGAGTTCACAATAAGACTTAATCTTAGGGAAATGTATCTTTCTTCCAAAGCATTTGAATTCCCACAGAATAACTACCGTAATTTCTGTGGAAAGGACTACACTCATGCCTACGGACTTGGCCTCAACCACATCATGCCAGACAGGGTGAGCACAGCAACCGCGCTCAAGAATGCCAGTGTGGTTCTCAAATAGCGATGCTAAAGGTCGTCAATGCAGTTTTCCTTTCTTGTCGATTCCCAGATATGTAAACTAAACGTGAAAACGGAGGAGGCCTGGGTGTGGCGGGATGCGGACTCCTACCCCCTCCCCGAGCCGCTGTCTGGCAAGACTCCAAACAGGCCTGAGGAGGATGACGGGAAGCATGCAGACTGTAAGGCTTCTGCCAGAAGTGAGTTTAGCAGAGCCCTGCGTCATACTGCTGACTGCAGGATTCTTGCTGACCATCGTAGGGAACCCCAGGGCCGCCCAGAGGCCGGGATATCTGCTGATTATCAACGCCATAGACCTGAGAGAGATTGCCTGGGCAGAGGTGGAGGTCACCTTCCCTGTGACCTTTCACAGCATGTACAAACCTTAAAGAGCATGTAAATATCATTACAGGTGCCTGAGGCATACACTCTCCTTGCCTAAATAAGTGGAAATAGCTACATGTTTTTATTTATAGGATAGTAATATTAAACATTATGTTTGCCCTGATTAAAGGTGACATTTAAACTTTTAAATTTAAACTTTACTCTTAGCTGCTAGAGACAAAAATCCCCTTAAGGGATAAGGGTCTCATTTATTATGTTTGTCCCATGATGCCCTATTTACCATTAACAAACATAAGGCACTGTCCTATATGGCTTAAGAATACTAGAATGAAAAGATTTTTGCAAATGTAATGTATAATAAAAGTGTTAAGCATTTTGTTGTTAATATAATCAGTCATCAGTTACTCTTTTGTCAAAAGAACAGACTGGTTTTCCAAAATAGTACCTTGTTTCTAAAAACATGTCTGTCAAGGCGCAAGTCAATCAACAGACAACATTCACAGTCCGATTATACAGGTCCTAGGAAAAGCTTTTATACCCTTCCTTAAAAGTTGTTAAATGTCCATAAATTATTCTTTAATTACAAAATTATAAATACAAATATAGTAACAAAAAATGTTATGCTTTGAAAAGGCTAGTGAAAAGGTTAGTGTTAGGACTGGGCAATATGGAAATATAATTCAGTTAGTCTTGGAAGCAATTTATATTTTTCATATCGTTGAAACTTCTAAATTTCATTTAAATTAAGAAAATGTTTTCTGACGGTGTTCATTAATGATAACCATGGCAGGGTGTAACACCGGAAAATGCCAACAGCACAGTATTTGGTGGGATTTTCCTCCGACTGCCTCACTGCTCATTTCAGCGAACACGTTTGACATGCTAGAGTTGCCACCCATCCTATATTTTAGAGGACTGTCCTATATTGTAGAGTAAAAGTGCTATATTCCATTTTGAAGCAATACAGGATGCACCATTTGCCCTCCTATTTGTGACTAGGGATGGCATTCTGCATCTCTTCAGATTGTAAGTGGAAACCCTAATTGCTGGCGTTTCTGATTTTAAGCACATCCATGATCTACTGGACAGCAATGCTAATGCTTCAAGCAGTGAAATAAGGTCACAATATTTTTGGCTAGCACAAGTTTGCAGTAGACGGAACCACTCTGTTATGAATCAGACTTTAAATTGTCATAGTATCAGCACACTACCAACTTTTTACCTACTTTAGCCATAATATCTAAAACAGTAGTAAAATATTACCATATGATTGGTTAGCCTTGTGTTTGTTTCTGTGATGTGATAGGCTGATGAGTGCTTTAAAGCAATGTTCCTTGTTGACAGTTTACCTAAGTTTATCATTTTCTTTAAATTTCACGACAGTAAGTCAATACATCATTTATATTGCCCTGCCCTATTGCATACCAACAGTGTGACAATATTTACCAAATTTTATCTTTGCAGATTTACTCAATTTCACAGATTCTCAATAAGAATTCAAGTCAAAAACAGATGCAACAATGAACTTTTTCAGTGATGTAAAACAGAACAGCAAAGTGAACATTTGTCTGTACATTTATCATTGACAAGATCTCAATCTGGAACGTCACAGACAAGGTGTGAATAAGTAAAATGTAAGGGAAGCAGCCCGAATTTGTTAAGCTGTATAATGCTTTTCATAAAACTTCATGTACAGATGTAAAAACAAAAATAAAACCAACAAAAAACCTGAAATCAGCACCTTGGTACTGATGCGTAAAAGCAGAGTTATATCCGAAAAACTGGAGAAGTTTCTCTTCTTTTGGAAGTCTGGTAGTTTTGTTGCTTAATAATCTTCAAACAGTTGCTCAACACCTGATAAAATACACAACAAATCAAACCAAGGAAGGATAGAGCTTACCAGCTACTTATAAAAAGCCAGCAATGATCTGAGCTCACAAAGTGATTAATACCAACGATTAGATTATTATTGTGATATATGGAAGAGGTGCACAGTTTTCTGCAGATTTTTACATTCTTGACTGGATTACTCAACAAAATGACTCCAGATTTAAATAACTTAATTAATGTTGCCCAAAAGGCAGGGTTGGACAGACCTACTCTACAATATTTCAATCATTCTCCCTTGTTCCCATTTCAGTCACTGTGATTCTTTTTCACTACTTTATTCTTCCAAAAATATTCTGCTAGATGACAGAAAATTACAGTCATGTATTGATGAACCAATGGATAGATTTTTTTGTAGCACATATTTTTTATTACAACTAGAAAATATGCTGTCGGAATAACTGTCATGTAGTCCTGGACAGCCCTGTAACCCTCTCCCCCCGTCTACACCCTACTCCAACACTCAACCCATGTTATTCTACCCAATCTTAGTCTTAGTCGTGACACATAATTCTGAAACTACGCCTTTTAATTTTCTGCACATTTCACTTACACGCACAATCCTTCCCCACCAATTAGATGGTTAACTGTATTACTCTACGTACGCGTTAATTTCCAGGTTTTAAGACCTTCATTGATATAGTTTATATTCTTTATATGTCTAAACATTTATATTCAATTTCTCACTCACACTATGACCAACATTTTTCATGCCATAAGAGTAAGAGCTGTAACAGACACCACTGGAATAACTAAATGTCAGCCACACTTCATGTCCTCTGCTGCCACCTATCGCTGCGGTTTCAATTTTTGGGGAGGTGTCAGATTTTCAGATGTATATTTTCATCTATGCATTGTTTTTGTAAAGTGGCATTAATATCCATCAAAGATCGAAGAGAGTAATAATATCAGAATTTATCCCGTTCACAAGGTTAAGCATCAAAATCGATTGTCAAACATCAGTTTCACTCAAAATCTGAACAGGTCCAGATTGTCTCCCTTACAATGTGTCTACAAAGGTTGAAAAAGATCTGCCACGTACAATAACTTGAGTTATCGCACTGGATCAGGATCTATCTGGATCAAGTGTCTGAATCTGCCTTTTTATACTATCACAATGCAGAGCTGCTTCAACTTTTGGGTAATCTGTCTCAGAATTTTATCACTTCCAGTTTGACTCCCATACAAAGTGTCTGTAAGTTTGGTAAACATACTTTTAAAGTGTGTTTTAAAGTGTTCCATCTTTGTTTGGCAATATTCATTAAATATTCCTATTTAAAAAAAAACTTTTTTTCCTGCGAACATTTCACCTCACAGCTGTACGGTACATAACCACAAACTGCATAAATTATGGGAAAACAGTAGCGGTTTAAAAATGATCAAAAGGTATATACTTTAAAAACAAAGATCCCATTTGTTTGCAGGTTTATAAAACCAGACATTGATTATTAATCTATATGGAAAGGAAGGCTAATATAATCAGTGTTCAACCTGATTGGTACTACAGAAGTTTTTTAAAAATAATAAGGTTTATCTTATTGGGATACTGTTCCTTTAAAAAGCAGAACCACTGCATACATTCCAGAATGTGGTTTGGTTTCACCTGAAAGGCTGAGTAGCCTATGAGCCCATTAAGGGTTAACTGGTCATAAACAAGCTACAAAATCTGTGATTGACATTCGCCTATATTACGCCATAAGTCCATCATGGTTTACCAAATTATTCTCTTAGTAATTATCACTAAAGCAGGTCTGCCATTCATGACAATACACGCATTATACTGAACAAATTTCATGGAAGATTCAAGCAAAATGCATGTTAAATATCAGCTTGATGACATTTAGCTATCAAAAATTTGGCAGCGAATGACCAGGCATTTTTCAATACTCAATAGTATCTAAGCAATTCAGTCGGTGCCAAAAAAGTGTCAATCTTCAGTACTCAGCACCACATGGGCCTACTTTCAAATCAATCTGCTGGTCATACACAGTTGATGATGTAGCACATGCTATAATCTGAAATATGAGGCTATGTATGGTTTGAGGCATTATGTAGGCCAATAATCTGACAGGCTTCCAGAAAGAGCTTTGCTCAGTAAGGTTTACCTTTCTAGTTTCTTGGGGCAGAATCACACCATCATCCCAAAGTCTTCCAGTTGAAAAGAAAGCAGAACTTTCCTCATCTAACCTACAGAAAGAATGAACATTTGCATCAATACATGTAACATTCTCTTAACTGCATAAACATCTTGGTGTCCTGCTTTCACGCAAACATCCCAAAGGCATTTCTGGTAGAACAGGACTCACATGTCATTGATGCTCTGGATCTCATCTGGCTCTTGAAGCAGAGCTCCAGAATGCCCAGGTCCCACCAGCGACACCCTGGCATTGGGCCACAGGAATAAGAAGTTGGGATCAAAGGATCTGCCACACTAAAATAAAAGCAGATGAAGGGCATCTGAAGTTGAAGGCGTCCATGTTGATGGGAGAGTCTATTTAGAGTATACAGTTAATGTTTACGGTATTTACTGTGCAAAAAACAGATAATGGATTCATAATAAACGTTACTACCATGGCATAACTCTCAGGTCCATGACACCCTCCAATGACCACGGTGATCTTTGGCGTAGAAGAGCACGCTATGGCTGAGATCATAGAGCTCTGGGCCTTCAGTCGGTTGGTGTTGAACCCCGCCTTCAGCAGAAATCATAGTTTCACTATGCAAACTTGGAATGAGATGCATCTGGAAATCGTGCTACGGTGGGCTTTCCTTGCAGAAGCACTCAGACAAGAGGTTTAAATCTCTGGTAGACCTGCTGGTCGTGTGCAATAGGACCAGATCAGATTTTAAATAGAACAGTCGGGATTTGTAATGGATTTGTTTCTAAAGAAGCCAAACCAGGAAAAGTCACAATGTAAAGGCAACACTGTTCATCTGAAAATATTTATTTCTGCTCAGGCACCTGGAGTCTATTTACAGGACCTGCTGCTCTGAAAAGAGCCAGCTGTTTGGGGTAATAGAGATGTGGAAAGCTTTTGAAATAAACAGAGGTTTAAAACCAAGGACTTGCTGTGAGGCATTTGTCTATTCAGGTCATAGGATCAGGATGTTCTGCTGTGACCTAAACTGAACTGCTTGAATAAATGGATAATCACAGCATTTACTGAGCACCCAACAAAGGTACTAAATACATCGTAAAATTATTGGGGGCAGTACCTGGGCTGCCGTCAGAGTGTGGGCCAGACCTGGAGGCGTGTTCTGCAGGAATATTATGGGAATATCTCGCTGGTCGCAGAGCTGAACAAAGTGGCTTCCTTTCAGCGCTGCTTCATATCTCAGCTCTCCATTGTTTGCGACAATGCCAATGAGATGTCTGGGGGAAAAATGATTTAAAAACAAAAATTAAAATCATAAATTTTACATTCATGGATTTTTCAAGAGTTTAACTTGTAAATTTTGGATAGTAAACATCACAGTTTGGTTAGATAAGTTGATCACTGAATTCTCTGCCTAATCCTAATAAAACACATGAAAATACAGCACTGTGTGAAAGTCTTAGGCAGACAAATAGTTTAAATGAGCTTCATGTTGGTATAAAACTACAATATTATGGCTGCCAAAGTGTGTCAGCGTAGCGATTTCAAAACCCCACCTAAAATGACCCTCGTATTTGCTGCAATTGCTCTGTAACTCTACATGGTGTCCCACTTTGTGGCGGAGTTTCTGCTATTCCTAAATGCTTCCACTTTGTAATAATACAATTTACAGACGACTGTGAAATATCTAGCAGGGAAGAAATTTCACAAACTGGCTTATTGCAATAGCTGCATCCTATGACAGTACCACACTTGAATTCACGCTTGGAGTTCTTTAGAACAACCCATTCTTTCACAAATGTTTGTAAACTTGACTGCATGGCCGGGTGCTTGATTTTATTCACCTGTGGCAATGGGTCTGAATGAAACACCTGAACTCATTGGTTAAGAGATGTTCATATGGTGTGTGTGTGTGTGTGTGTCTATTTTATTACTAGAGCACTAGCTGTCACGTTCCGCCTGTCTGAGCCTCGTATGTGCCACGCCCCCCTCGTTACTCCGTGTTCTATCCTGATGAAAACCGCCTGTTGTCTGCTTGTGCATAATTACCTTCACCTGTTGTGTATCAGTCCGTGCCTGTCTCTTGTATTTAGTCCGCATCCGAGTCAGTCTCCCCAGAGTAGTCATTGTGGTGTCCTGTGGCGTTTACCCTGATGTCCCTGCGTTTACCCCTTGTCCGAAGATTAAACCCCGTTTTCCCAACGACCTGCTTGCCTTTGCCTCCGTTCGCCTCATGCCGCCGACACCCTGTCACAGCTTCGCCCGCATCGTGAGCGATCGTGACACCAGCATTCCATGTTTGGATAATCAATACCTCAGATTTATTAACTAAAAACTAATTTAATTGATCAACTGATTGATTCATTGAGCTATAGTGAAATTTAAGAAATACATGGAATGGCAGGGGTGCCCCTGAGGAGAGATTTGGGAACTGTTCATCCCGCCATCCAACTATTCCTTAGTGTTTAATTGTGTTACTCTTCATATGCATGTGTTCTAATGTTAAATTTGGTTTGTTTTCCTAAGCAACTGTACCATTATTGCCCAGAAATCACTTTAAACATTTTCTTTGACTACTTAAGAGTTATAACAGTATGGTACATGTCCAAATGAGAGAAAAAAAACATCCTTACATTTTGAATAATTATCTATTTTACCTAACAAATTAACTGGTACATTTAACCAGCATATAATGATGCAAAATAAAGTTTGCCTGTAAACATTTAATTAGCATAATTCCTGTAATTAGTGATGGATACATAACACAGCTGTAGAATTTCTATGCAAATAAACACAAAATTGCAACTCAAAGTGCAGACCTTCCCTCCAGCAAAGAACATCACACGAAACATGAAGCAGCTCCATCTAAAACTCTACGAATGAAAGGTATCGCACTCCAAGTGCATCAGTGCTGAAGAGGCTCTCACCTATTACAGACACTTACTCAGCTACTTTAATCACATGGAAAAGCTACAGGACGGCTAATGCTATTATATACATTCCCACTTTCATGCTGCAAATAAATATTTGTACTTATGTAGCTCTTACTAGACAGGGTGATGCGGGTGGAATAGCCTACAGATCTTACCCTTCAATTCTGCCAAATCCAGCAATGAGCGTCATTCCGTAGCGAGCTTTGAATTCCTGAAACCTGCTGCCATCAGTCAAGCGACTCAGAATCTACACGTGACAGGAGGGGTGTTTTGAAAAATCAGTGTACTGCCTTCCTGCGTCGTCTGTGTGAGACTGGTACGTCATTTACATACCAGCCTGACATCCAAGCAGTGGCTGTAATCTTTCGGAGCCAAACCTCTCAGCTCCTCCGCACAGTAAAGTGGTTGCTCCACGGTGACGTCATTTTCACCGGGAAGCTCATAATTAAGCGTGGAGATGATGTTTCTGGTACATTCGTAAGCCTCAGTCTCCATTTGGGCAAAGTGGTCCACGCAGCCACTCACTCTGGAATATCACAAATTATCACTAAGGCCTCAGATGTCCATCTTCATTTGAACAAAACCTTTCAGTAAAAATGTATTTATCCAGTATGACTAATATGTGCATGCCCTATCGGGGACTCTGTTAAAAAGCTCATAATTGCATAAAATCATAGAACTGGCAAAATTTGCTAATAACTCAGCATTCATGTGTTCTATACAGTAAGTATTTATAAAAGTTTTTTGTGACAGCAAACTCTTGTGTAGGATGTTGGTATGTTCCTGTATAATGTAAACTACATGCTTTGATGTGATTGGGTCACTTCACAAATATTAAATCCCTCAAAATCCAATTATAAAACATGTTGGCTCGATAGAGGCTATATAATAGGCTGGGAGCACAGTTTAAAGGCACAGCATCACAGAAAAAAAACTGTTGAGAAATGGAAGATATTGACAGAAGGGAGGAGTGGAGAGAATAAAGATCCCGGTTGGTAAAAACAACAAAATTGATTGTACTGGGTTGTTTCTAAACAAACAAATACATACATAGATAAATAAATTCTTTAAATTTCAACTGAGTATGAAGACACACCAAAGGCTTTGTGCCTGTGATGAATGTGCTTATCCAGATGTTCACTTACTCAGCATGCAAACGGGCCCCTCCCAGATCCTCTGGAGAAACCTCTTCACCAGTGGCTGCCTTAACTAGCGGGGGCCCTCCTAAGAAAACGGTCCCGATCCTGTGCACCATGACGGCCTCCTCAGCCATAGTGGGAACGTAGGCGCCTCCTGCTGTGCAGGACCCACAAACTACAGCTACCTGCGGATCACAGACACCCCTTAAAAGGGCAGCTCATGCAACACGGGAAGTACAGAGTGTGAAACGGGGCACGCCCTCAACACAAGGCCAGTCCCTCACATGGCACACACGCATGTACATACTAAGGGGCCATTTCACAAAAGACGACCCCCAGGAAACCCACATAAACAGGGGAAAATGAGGAGACTTCAGACAGGGCAGGGGGCTAGAACCAGACAGATAACCCCGGAGCTATGAAGCCACAATTGGCAGTAAAGATAAATCAATAAATCATTATTCAAATGCGTGTAAAAACACAATTACAGATATGCTGATTTTAACTGTACCTGCGGGACCTTCATGGCAGACATCATTGCTTCGTTGTAAAAAGCACGGCCACCGTGGTTTTTGTCAGGAAAGATGTCTGACTGGTAAACAAATACAAAGTTACCATCCTCTCAGAAGTGCATTATGAAGGAACCCCAATAAACGACAAATTCAGAAATCTGCTGTGGCCCTTCGTTACCTGAAGAGGTAGGAAGGCCCCCCCGCTGTCGACCAAATAGATGCAGGGCAGGCGGTTCTGGGCGGCCACCTCCTGAGCTCGGAGCTGCTTCTTCACTGTGATGGGGTACGCTGTACCCCCCTTCACCGTGGCATCGTTGGCAATGATCACACACCACAGGCCGCAGACTTTCCCAATGCCTGCCGGAGGCACGAAGAACAAAGGTATCCGTTTTCAGTACTGAATGATGGACATTCAATGTAAGATTCAGAAATCAAATTCTATCCTTACAATGAATCACTTTCCTTTCAATTACCTTTAATTTCATAATTAAATTTAAAATATTTATGTCTCCATGCCTTCACGTCTACGTCCAGGCATATAGCGAGACTTGCCCAAAGATGAACGTTACCAGTTACGCAGCCAGCTGACGGAATGTCCCCATAGGGCAGGCCCAGGCCAGCAAAGGGGGAAAGTTCCAGAAAGTCCTTCCCATCTAGCAGCAGGCCGAGTCGGTCCCTCACCAGCAGTTTCTTGTTCCTTTGAGTATGGCGAGCTATTGCATTATCACCACCTCCCTTTCGCACCTTCTCTGCACACTCCATGTACCTATCAGAAACACCAGGCAAGAGGTAGGAAAAAAACCAGCAGCGGGTGAGAATGTGCCTGCAAAGACTGCTCCTGTGTGATTGTAAAACCATAACTCAATTTGTCACTGTTTAGAAAGAAGAAAGCAGAAATTTCACCAGGTTGCATGAAGTTACTACCACTCACTGTGAGTAATTCAAAGGAAAAATCACTAATTCATTAGTCACCCAGTAAATCGATGCTACTCAGTAAATCAGAAACTCATCAGCAAATCAATGTGTCGCAGTTTTATCACAGACAGTTATGAGTTCACCCCGAAACTGAAAAAAATCCTGTTTTAGACATCTGTCTAATGATGTTTAATGATGCACATGATGGGGATATCACACCTACTTCACATGGCACCTCACGCTCTTTCGCAGGTTCGCCTCGTACACATGCCGGTGGATAGGCTGCAGGTCCCCAAGCAGGACCGGGAAAGCGCCGATCGGACGTCCCCCTGTGCCCCCGGTGCTCATCGAGCTGACGGACATCAGCCTGCAGGGCCGACCTTGGACTAACTGGGTGAAAGGCTGCGGGAAGTCGGCGTGCGCAGACAGCCGTCCCCCGCACACATCGCCCCGCTGCGGGGTGGAATGGGCATATGCAGAGCATAGTGCAGCCTCGGCTTTCACTGTCCTGCAAAGTTAACCAGCTAGTGAATGGATCTCTTCAAACACGCTATTTATAATACTGTTTAGGTTAAACCGTGATATAATAATTTCCACCAAAACAGCAGGGAAACCTGGGAAATCTAAAAAGACCTCATATAGCTCCCCAGAACAGCATAACTCATCTGTCAGGATGAAAATACTTTAAAATCCTGTGCAGGTATTCATTTCGTAGGCTATACACTATTTTTCTTTAATATATTAATCAGTCATACGGCGTATAGAACGACTTAATGAAGTTAAGTGCTTAAAAAACTATATATGATGATACAATGTTACAATAAGTTTTATTTGTTTTACTTTGATCGGGGCTACATTTCCTACCTTGAAATACTTCTGTACATGACTTGTCTGACTGTCCAGCGAGACCGAACTAGTTACTTGAAGGAGGAACAAGTAACTGCGGTGTTACAGTAAAGCGAGTCCGGGGGACAACAACCTTACGGAACCATTAAACGAGCGGGATGCAAGGGGATATGATATCTATACCCATCCCCATCCATACTCGCGAGCATTCTGAACCGTCCCTACACAATCTCTACGTCTAGATCTAGATCATTTTTATTACGAAGTGCCGTCCATTGCTCAAAATACAATGTATGTTTTGACCACATGGTTCCCACCTGGGGTCCGTTCTTCGTACCTCGCTTACTACATCCAAGATCAAATGACACATCCAAGATCAAATCATCTTGGATCACT
>JAODUD010000033.1:22860040-22878393 GCA_026784285.1 Stomatorhinus walkeri | reverse complement strand
AAGCACCAATCACAGGCCCGATTAGAAAGGGGAAAGCTGTGATTTGTCGTCTCCCCCCCATGTGACAATCACAGCCCTTGCTATAACGCACGTAGTCACTAAACTTGTATTGTTCTTAGATTAGGAAATACTACTACTACTGTATATTTAAAAACCTGCGAAGTTGTGAATCCGTGATAAGTGAACTGTGAAGTAGCGAGGGATCACTGTACTTATATGCTGCATAT
The DNA here is from genome assembly GCA_026784285.1 of Stomatorhinus walkeri. Classification (NCBI taxonomy): domain Eukaryota; kingdom Metazoa; phylum Chordata; class Actinopteri; order Osteoglossiformes; family Mormyridae; genus Stomatorhinus; species Stomatorhinus walkeri. The sequence goes on along the minus strand of JAODUD010000033.1, from coordinate 22,878,166 downwards.
GAATGTTCAATAAATGCACTATAAAGGCATTACAGAAGTGTACTTAATATAAAGCCTTATTTGGTATTTGTTAAGGGGATGATTTATCCGATCAAGCACTTAAGTCAAAAAAGCAAAGTTGTAAAAAATTCCAACACCTTGGGATTAATCGTATTACCCCCTAATAGGCATGGGCGTGCCCACCACACTTAACCCAAAAGAGAATTTGCAGCTGTGCGAGAAGTATAATCAATTTATCAAGCAAGAATGGTTTACTTTGATCTTAAAACTGGTACTGTGTCTGTGCTGGGGAGGGAGGTATACATTTAACTCAAATGTGCATAACTTTGTAAAAGCTTTTTTCACATAAGTGCTTGATGGGAGAATCAAACACTCTTTCTATAACTCTGCTTGAAACACTCTGTTAGAACTTTAAACCCCATCTGATACAAGGTGACCTCATCATGTCAGGTACGTAAGGGCTGGAATTCCAACAAAGTGTTTCAGGCAGAGTAGAGAAGAGTGGTTTCTCTGGTCAGTTACTCCTTTTGGAGTGTACTTTGGGCCTTAAGACTCTGCAGACCATTTACATGCAAATACAGCTATACAACACACTAAAGGAAAGGCAGAAACCGAAAAAGCATAATAGGTCTTCTTTATTACCATTACTATAAAAATGTACGACTATTAAATATAGTAATATTTACCAAATAGCATTATGACATCCCGTACCTTATGCCCACCACGTCCATCAGTTCCAACAATGCCTTCTTTTCCTTGCACACCCTGTTAGGAAAGTGTAAAGTGTTTCTTCTGTTTTCTGTTCCATAAACCCAGTGTACCATATAACATGTATTTATTATGCAATATTTCATTTGCATGTAGTGTACTTGGGATTAACTAAAATTGGAGGGATCTCTTACATTCTTCCCCTTTTGTCCCTGAAGGCCAGACAAACCCAGCCTGCCAGTTGGACCCTGGAATAAATATAAAAATTGCTGTCATGTCCACCTATTCCAGTTTTTACCTGTATGTCGTTACCCCACTGGTGGAGAGAAGTAGGGAATAATTTGGTTCAGTACATAGCACAATCTAAAAAGTATCCAGATTGGTATCCTACAGAATACCAGCAGGAACTTCAGAATAGAACTTCAGAAGAATCATTTAATTTTATTATTGTAATATTAGCATGAATTTTTCTATGAAAAATAAAAACGATTAACCCAAAAAACAGAAGCAAGCAAGATAAGCAGGTTTTTGGAATGTTGCCTATTTGTCACAAGAATGAATGATCTCTTGCCCTCTGAGTGACAAGCTACTTACAGTCAGGCCTCGAAAGCCTTTGTCTCCTGCTGCCCCACCTACGCCGAACTCACCCCCAGGTCCATATCTCCCCGGGAGCCCTGTCGAACCCAGAGCACCCTGCTGGCCCTGTGGACATGTAACAAGTGCCTTCACCCATCCCAAAGGCTGAGTTTCCTATGAATCACTATGGATTAAAGCACTTGCCAAATGGATACACATGACTAATAGTTTCTGATTTTAGCATTTAGTGTCATTTAGTGTTGTATTTGCTAATGTTCAGAAAGGGTGAACGACCAGCTGGTTTATAAATGATAAATGTTTAAGTTTATTCAATTTTCAAGACACATTTGTCCTACTTATAGGTCAGTGCTGAGAGGAGGCAGTGTGTCCATTCATCACTCACTTTCTCTCCAGGGAGCCCGGATTCTCCTCTCTTTCCTGGAGAGCCTGTGTAGCCCTGAAAAAAAAGTTGGATAAGACTGTGAACATCATTCCTTTTGAAAATGTCCGCACCGTATAAACTCTACAAAAATCTACATATTTCCAGTCCAGTCAAAGTACTGTATTGCTGTAGTATTGTAATGGAAAGACTACCAAAGCTACCTGATTCCCAGGTGGTCCCTCTGCACCCTGTTTTCCTCTGCTGCCCCTCTCTCCAGGGGCACCCTTCAAACCCTCAGCACCAGGGGAGCCACGCTTCCCTTTCTCTCCCTGCATTCAGCATGTGAAACACATCTTGAGGATGACATCACATTCTGATAGAGTCACTCTTGTTGAAGCAGTTCATGAACAAATCATATCACCATTGAATGCATTTGAATCTGGATGATACTCACAAGCTGCCCCTTTACCCCGGATGGTCCCATGACCCCCCTCGATCCAGGTGGCCCCTGAAACACAGATATACTTATCTCCTGCTTGGAAATCTTGGAAAATTCTTTATCAAGAATTTTTTTTAGTTTATCTTGGACTAAAGATAATTATTTGAATTATTATTTGAAAATACAGTGTTTACAGCTCAAAATAGCAGATAATTATAAACTTGCAGTACCAGTCAAAAGTTTGGACATACCCATCCATAGAAAGGTTTATTTCTACTAATCTCTACATATTGAAATAATTATATAGACATCAAAACTAAATAATAATGTTATGATCGTGCTGGTGGTCAGAGGAATAAGGGAGAGCAGGATGCAGCGGAGTCGGGATTGAGGCTTTATTCCGTAATAACGGAGGAATGGGTTGCAAGCAGACAAAACGAAAGTAAGACTAGCACGCAGACTAACTGACTGACAGACCTAGGGATCACAGACACAGACGCTGACTATATACAAACGGGAAAGGCAAGCACAGATTGACAACAGGTGAGAACAATTTGGATCAGACATGAGGTAACGAGGGGGCGTGGCAACCACATGAGGCTTGGACGGGCGGAACGTGACAAATAACATATATGTACTTATGCAGCCCCGCGAAGGGTTGGCACCCCATCCTGGGTGGTTCCCTGCTTTGCACCTGTAGCCTCTGAGATCCCCTTCTCCAGACCCCCTGTGACCCAGAACAGGATAGGCGTTTTTAGAAAATGGATGGATAGATTGAGGGAATTATGCACTGAACAAAAAAAGTATTAAAAAAATAATAATTTGTTAGGTGGGGAAGTGATGCAGGTTGGGACTCAGATGGTTACTGGTTCAAATCCCTAGGTCAGCAGAGTGATCCCACGATTGGGTCCTTGAGCAAGGTCCTTAACCCCAATTGATCCAGGGACTAGCTGGCCCTACTGTCCCTTCTATGCCAGTTTCATGAGGTAGCCTCAGGGAAGGGCTGGGCAGTTAATATTAAAATTAATCAAAACCGACATTCAGAACCTCTAATTGATTTAATCTTGCCCATGTCAGTTACTTTGTTTTTTTAAATTGTGTTAATACTTAAAAATTCTGTTAATACTTTCCCTGTTGTGACTGCATGCGGGCGATGCAGCAGGGAGCTCGGGCGGTGCGGCCAGTGCAGCAGGGAGCTTGGGCGGTGCGGCCAGTGCAGCAGGGAGCTTGGGCGGTGCGGCAACCGCCGACTCTGGGCCAGTAGCCTCCCTGGGCAGTACAGGGACCACCGCAACGAGCAGGACAGGTGGCGCAGGCGAGTCAGGCAGGACGGACAGAACAGATGCCGGCAAGACAGGTGGGACAAGCAGATCAGGCACGTCTGGGAAATCTACAATTGCTGCTAGGGTCGGGGCTAAAAAAGCAGGCGTTGTTCCTTTAAAAGTCCCCGCTACCTGTGGGATTGCGGGGGTGATGCAGCGGGGATGTCCACAGCAGTCTGGGATTCCCCCTGATCACCAGCAAGGAGCCGAGCTGGGGAGAGAGAGTCGGCTCCCAGGAAGAAGATTGGGGTTTCCTCTGGCTTCTGTTTTTGGCTTTCTTCCTCTGGCTCATGGTTGTTGGTGGAGGTTATGCTGTCTCTGGGAGGACAGACGGCGGGTTTACAGCCTCAGTAGTGTGCAGAGCGACCAGCTGAGCGCTCTTCTCCATAATCTGCTCCGTCAGCCACCAGAGATTTTCGCATACCTCCAGAATAGGGCACGCGTTTCCGGGCGGGGGTGTCTCACTCAGGAGGGTCTAGCTCCAGCTGGTTAAAGTCAGAGTCACAGGGTCCTCCTGGACCTCGGGCTGATTTAGCCAATACACTACCTCTTGCAACAGACCGAGACGCTGGTTCTCGGTCTGCTGCGGTGTGTTTTCTTGGAGGTCTGTCATTCTGTTGTGACTGCGTGCGGGTGAGCAGGGAAAAAGGCGAGAGAGCCGTAAATGCGGGTAAGGGGTTTTATTTACGGCTGACAGAACAACTGGGGAGCACATGGCAAACCACATCAATGACAGACTTAGGGAAACAGACTTGAACGTGGACTAAATACACAGGATAAGCAGAGAATAACAGGCAACAGGTGATACCAATCAGGAATTAACATGGGGGAATGAGGAGGGCGTAGCACACAGGAGGCTTGAACGAGCAGGTCATGACATTCCCCGGCATGTGTTCATTACTACCCCCTTAAAGAATACTATTGCGTGTGTTGTCATATGACTCATGTTACCCGTTTGGACACATTATGGCTTTAGTGAAGATGACACCAAACAAAAAGTCAAATTTAAACACTGTGAAAAAAGTTTCAGCTACCAAAGGTAATACTACAAATTAGTTTCAGCACTGACAATATTTAAAATACAGTGAAATCCGCTTAGAGTGATCATGGTTATAGTGATCAACTGCTTATTCAAAAAGCTTGGTACAGAGATACAAATACTGTTTAAATAATTTGCTTATAGTAATAAAGTAGTTGTCATGACCTTCTCGCCCCCTCATTTACCTCATGTGAATTCCCGATTGTAATCACCTGTGTCCTGTTATTTCAGCTAGTCTTGTGTATATGAGTCCACGTCTTCCTATGTTTCCCAGATCTGTCATTAATGTACATTTGTTGCTGCCTTGTACTTCTCTGTTTTCCCCGTATTAAATCCCATTCCTGATTATCTGTCTCCCTGCTCTTGCTTCTCTGGACACGACTGTGACAGAATGACAGATCTCATAGTGAAGGTACCCCCCCAGACCAAGGGAGTCTACCTCGGTTTGGTTGATGAGGTCCTGTTCTGGCTCACACAGCCCAATGTCCAGGAAGACCCTGTGGCTTGAGCTCTAGCTAGCTAAAGCCAGGACATCCTTGAAGGGATGTCCCTGGAATCTGATGTGGATCTCGCTAGAGAGGTATGTGAAAATCTCCGGCAGCTTCAGGGGAGGCTGTCCAAGCTGAGAACAAGGCTGATCCCACTTGACAGCAAGCAGTTTCCATATCTGCAGCTGGACCTCCCAGGAAACTCCCAGCAACCACAGACGGCGAATCGGGGAAGGAAGAAGAAGAGGGGAAAAAAGCAAGAAGAGGTACCGCGATCTTCTTGGGGGCTTTTTGCTTCTCCACTTCACTCCCCGTCGGGTGTCAGGTGGAGTGCCCCCCTATCCTGGACCTGGAGGTGTTTAACCTGCCGGCAAATGCTCCTACACAAACCGAGGCTCCAACTCCGACCCCCTAAAGGACCAGTTCTGTCACAGGCTGGACAATACTTTGCCCTCCAAAGACTGTACTGGAGGGTGATGGAAGCTCCGGCAGTGCAGGACTCTCCAGAAGTTTCCCAGCTCACTGAACAGCTTCAAAGAGACTTTGCCACCTTTACCCCAACTTCTCCATGGGATGATTTGGAGAAGTTAGCAGACGATTTGAGGAGACTACTCCAGTTGTGAGCGGAGCAGATTCCCTTAAAAGCGCCGCCGCCTGACATACCCATCCTGCCTGTCCCAGCAGCGGCTGGGTCCTGCTGATCCTGCAGCGGCTCTGGCTGTGGTGCCCCCTGTTGGTCCGGAGTTGGCGGTTCCTGCTACACCGCCCGAGGCTCCGGCTGCTGCACCGCCTGAGGATCCTGCTGCTGCGCCCGAGGCCCCTGTTGTGGTTCCACCTCCTGCTACACCCGAGGCTCTGCCAGCACCAGAGGCCCTGGCGCTGTCTGCACCTCCACCCAAGGTCTTGGCTCCGCCTTCTGTGATGGAGGGAGAGGACTTAGAATGGGAGCCCTCAGGGATTTCACTGATGGGCCCAAGGGGCCCCTCCAGGGAACTGACTCTTCTGCGCCCGCCCCGGCACAGCAGAACCTCGCCTATCGGTATCCCGGAAAGGGAGAGGACATAGGCGCAGGGGTCGGGTCCCACCTGCCATGCCACATGGCTCACCCTCGCTCTCCTTGGCTGGGGCTCGGGGGGGTGCCTGCGGGTCCTGTGGCTCTGATTCAGCGGTCGCCTGTGGGTCCCCCTCTGACGCCTCGTCGACGGTCCTCAGTCCTGCCTCAGACACCTCGTAGGTCGTCTGCGGGTTCCCAGGGCTCGACTCCTCGGTCACCTGTGGGTCCACCTCCTCCACCTTGTCGGTCGGCTGCACCTTTGCGGGTTGTGGCTGCACTGTCGCCTGCTGCGGCTCCACTTCCTTCCTTATCTGTGTCGGGCTCCCCTCCGACTCCCTCCTTGCCTCTCCTGTTGCCCCTTCCGACCTCCTCCTCAACTCCTCTGTCTGTCCCTTGGCATGTCTCTTTGCCCCCTTCGTGGTCCCCTCCTTCTCCTGCCTGCCGGTCGCCTGCGGCCCCTCCGGTTGCCACCCGTCGCCCGCCATGGCTCCCTTGGTCTCCCCTTTGTCCCCCAACCTTTCCCGTTTGGTCTCCTGGGTTTCTTCCTCGTCCATCGGTGTCTCCTGTCTCGGCTCCTCATCCTCCTGTCATGCCTCCGTTCACTCCTGGTCCTTTTGTCTCTCCATTCTCTGTGTCCTCTGTCTCTCCCTTTCTGGTGTGCCTGTCTGTGTTTCCTGTTCTCTGTCAGGTGTTGTCCTGGTTCCTGTTGTTGTGCTTGTTCTGTGTGTTGGTTCTCTTCCCAGTCCCTCATCAATGTTTTTTGCTCTTGTTTTCCAGGTCCCGTGTCCCTGGTCTCGCCTTGTCCGTTGCTTCCCCTGAGGTGTGTGTGCCTTTGGGGGGGGTTCTGTCATGACCTGCTCGTACGATCCTCATGTGTGCCACGCCCTCTCATTTACCTCATGTGAATTCTCGATTGTGATCACCTGTATCCTGTTATGTATCCTAGTCTTGAGTATATCAGTCCACGTCTTCCTCTGTTTCCCAGATCTGTCATTAATGTTCATTTGTTGCTGCCTTGTGCTTCTCTGTTTCCCCCGTATTAAATCCCGTTCCTTTTTTTTTACTTGCCTATTTTGGCTAAAGCTAAAGCTTAAATTCACCCAGACATATGTGACAAGTTATTTATTTATTTATTTACTTTAGGGAACTTGCTTTTTACATTAAAACTAAAATGTGACTTTTTAGACAAGATGTTTTCATTTCAAGCGATTTCAGTTGCTTGAAATATTCAATAAGTAACCATAAATGTTTCAGTGGTGTGTTTCCTTCAATTATTTTTAAATTATACTGTAAAGGTATACTTTCATTAGAAAAAAATATCCCAGCTTTAATAGTTGGGTAGTTGAGTAGTTTTATAGTAGAAACCTGAAATATGAGGGCAAAAAAACAAAATACGGCAAAAACTAAATAATTGTTCATCAATCAAATCAATCGAGGCAAAATGTTCATTTAATCGTAATATTGATTTGAGGTCATATCACCCAGCCCTACCTCCTGGGATGCTGTCCTGAAGGAGGTCCCACATATATGCTAAGCACACATTGGCCACTTTTCCTTCATTCTCACCTCAAAAACTTCCAAAACCATTTCTGTAGTGTTTAGGTCAGGTGGCCCGGTCATGTGATGCGACACTCTATCACTGTCCTTTGCAGGTAACTTGGCAAGTCCAAACTTTTGACTGGCACTGTATATAACTACAGTATTTCTGTGATATTATTGTATGGTGATGTTATTACAGTAATTCAACAATCAATCTACCTCCTCACCATCGACACCAGCAACACCTTTCTGTCCTTCAGATCCGTCTAATCCCTGAAAAAAAACAGGTACTTAAATTAGATGGAAAAAGTAACCAGTGCCTACAACAGTACAATACAAATAAAAATTTCAGCAGTTATGACCCTGTGATCAATCAGTCATCTCTGACTAAGCTTACCTTATCTCCCTTACTTCCAACAGCTCCACTTGATCCTGGAGATCCATCCATACCCTTCAAAGTGGAAATGGGTTGTATAACAAATAAATAATTTCTAAAAATGAAAAGCGTCAGGTGTAGCAAACAAAATATATTTTGCAATAATTTTTTCCACATCAAAACCTTCATAAAGTAACCATTTAAGTGTATAAATTGCATGAGACATTAATTATTTGTTTTTCATATTTATTAGTGGCATTCCGGATATCTTTGCAAGAGGACAAAGACAAAGATCCAAGTCTTTAGAGTCCTGGTGCTCCCTGTCTTGCTGTATGGCTGAGAGACATGGATACTATCCAGTGAGCTGAGACGAAGACGGGACTCCTTCGGTACTGTGTCTCTTTGGAGAATGCTTGGGTACCGCTGGTTTGACTTTGTCGGATAAGCGGTTGCTAGAGTCCTGAATGAGGCACATTACCTGCATTATGAGGGAGCATCCGTTACGGTACTAAGGCCATGTGGCGCCCATACCTCCCCTTTAACCACAGCCACTTCCTCCAGCTCCTCCGAGGAAATACGAAGGCATTCCCAGGCCAGCCAAGAGACATAATCTCTCCTGCGTCTTCTGGTTCTGCCCTGGGGCCTCCTCCCAGGTGGACCTGCTCAAAACACCTCTGCAGTGAGCCGTCTAGGAGGCATCCTAGACAGATGCCTGAACCACCTCAACTACCTCCTTTCGATGCAGAGGAGCAGCCCCTCCAAAATGTTCGAGCTTCTAACCTTATCTCTATGGCTGACCCCAGCCAGCCTGCAGAGGAAACTCATTTCGGCCGCTTGTATTCACAATCTCATTCTTTTTGGTCACTCATGACCATAGGTGAGGGTGGTAACGTAGATTGACTGGTAAATTGAGAGCTTTGCCTTCTTTGCCATATGGTATCCAAGCTTAGAAGGCCTCCTTCTTCAGCCTGACAGCTCCCTTTACTGCTGGTGTTCACCACCGGGTTCGGGGAATGCCGCCGCAACTTATGCCTCAGTGATGGAGTCCCGGAACATAGACCAAGCTCCATGTCTCCTGACTCCGTTGAAGAGAAGAGAATTCCTGTTGGAGGTGTGATCTCCCAGGTAGGGCCTCCAACAGATGATCCCAGCACACCATCACTATGCATTTCATAATGGGCATCTCCAGAGTGGAACACAGTGTAGCCCCTCTCCAAGATTTTGGTTCCAACGTCCGAGCCGTGCATTGAGGTGAGAGTCCAACTATATCTAGTCGGTATCTCTCTACCTCCCGCACCAGCTCGGGCTCCATTCTCATCAGAGAGGTTATGTGCAATGTCTGGGGGTCCCCAAGGACTAAGTTGAGAAACATTGATTTAAAGAGAATCTCTCTATAGCACCTATAACTAATACTCATGACCAAAAACCCCAGGGATCTTGAAGCACTCACAGGATAGCCAGTAGCTCCTTGTGGACCTATTACTCCAGGAGGGCCTTTGTCTCCTGGTGGTCCTTGGAGACCCACTTCTCCCCAAGGTCCAATATTACCCTGCATACCCTGCAAAGAAGAAATACCTAAAGGTTGTGATATTTATATATAATCTTAAATCCAGACATTGCATTTATTCAGCAAAGGTTCCAAATCCAATGACAAATCGGGGTCACACAGACCCTTGAGCAATAGGAGGGCAATAGAGAGTGTTATGTTTTCATAGACCTGTGATTGTAAGCATACGAGTCAATATTAACCTACTTAATTCAGTAGTTTAAATAAGATGCAACATTTTCTTACAGGAGATCCACTGTATCCTTTGGGTCCTGGCACGCCGTGCCGACCCTGTGGCAGACAGTGAGGAAAGATTGACATCAGACCCACCACCTGCATTGTCAAGAACAAGACAAAAGAATCACTGGATAAGTAGACACTTACTGGACTTCCAGGTGCCCCCTTTGCACCTTCTGGACCTCTGTGCCCCTGAACAGAAGGGTTTTATAAATTGCTGTTATCTTCTCTGCTTTCTCTTTTTAGAATGGCATAATTCTTATTGCTGAAATGTGATACCTTTTGACCAGGATTCCCTGAAAATCCTTTTGGTCCTGGTTTACCTTGTTCACCCTAAAACAACAGAAGAATGGAAATGTGGTGACTGTTTGTTTAAAGCATATAGGGCCGGTTTTCCGAACAAGGATTAAGACTAGTCTTGGACTAAATTGCCGTTTCAAAGGAGATTCACCATTGTAACTCAAAGCAAGTCTAGGTTTAGGCTTAGTCCTTGACTGGGAAACTGGCCAATAAGGTTTGAGGTTAAAATGTAAACGTAAAAGTACATTAAATGGTCATAAAAAAATAAAGCAATGTCAAGCATTAGTTCTCAAGGACCATAGTGCACACTAGTAATGATTGCATTCAGTTACCTCTTTCTTCCACGTAAACCTTGCTCTATTTGGACTACTCAGACATGGTAATGATCCAACAAACTTGGTAATCATTTTCTGAAGGGAAAAGCAATGACTACAGACAGGGGGCACTGCAGCTCCCTCATTATGTGCCCCTTACCAACCTTGAACCCCTGTCTTCCTGGGCTGCCAGTCTCTCCTCTCCCACCAGCTTCCCCCTATCAGAGGACAGCAACACAAGATGATTAGTGTTATTCTAAATGGATTTCTCAAGGCATAGTAACATTATGTTTTAAATTTGGAAACAAGAGTTTTATTGAATTAGCTTATTGAGAAACAAAGGATCATCTATAATTTCAATACTTTAGTTGTGTTTGCTATTCGCTCATTGCAATATACAAGTAGATTTTCAATTCAATTCAATATATTCTTACATAGCAAAATTCACAACAGTCGTCCCTAAGCGCTATATATAAATAAATTACTTTATTGATTGTTTTTAGTGGATTCATTAACATGTTCACAAGGCAAGGAGATCTCCCAATCAGCAACTCATCCTACTTCATCAGCAATTTGATTAACTGGTGCCCTTGCGCCTCCAAAAGACTCTGATCTCCACTGACTTTTCCAACATTACCAGTACAGATATCCTCCACTTTACGAACGTTCGCTTTACTCCACTTTACTCTTATGAAAGACCTACATTAGCACTAAGTTTTTGCTATCCAAAAGGAATCTGAAGAGGATTTTTTGCTTTTTTGAAAAACTAGAAAAGCAAAAATAATGTCTAGCATTTGCTTATTAATGAGTCAATAATAAATATACAGTCATGCACTACATAACGACGTTTGTTAGAATTCCTAAATTCTATCACCTACCTATGTCGTAGCTGTTAAAATGTCATAGCACAACGCATTACTCGTGTTTGTGGTGGTGTTGGTGTAAACAAACCTGTGCTATCAGTTGTATAAAAGCTCATTCAATTACGTACAGTACTTAATACTTGATAATGGCAATAACTATGTTACTGGTTTATGTATTTAGTATACTGTACTTTTATCGTTATTTAGGTTATACCATACAGCCTAGGTCTGCAGTAGGCTATACCATCTAGGCTTGCATTTATATAGATTTGTACAGAGCCCGGGACGGGACATGGGAGGAAAAAAAATACGTAAACATTTGCGAGATCTCGCAAAACATTAATAAGTGGTTTGTGTCTGAATGAAATACAAAAGATGGAATTTTGGCCTATTTATAGACTAATAAGTTTAGACGTAAACAATACAGACATGGCCAGTTAAGTTTGCTTTAAGCATTAAACTTTGGGGGACAATGCACACCATGTAACTTTCATATTATGTGTTGTTATACACATTTATTTATTAATAATGTCCATTCACTGTCAGTGACCGTAAGAAAGACAGCTGGGCTATTGATCATAAAGTCCACACACCGCCATTGAAATATTCATTAAATATTCGACCTTACATAAATCTGAAAAATTTTGTTGAAAGTTATGGCAGCAGGAAAACTGAATAAAGTTAATATTACTACGGTGCCAGAGTTAAGGTTTAAACCCAAACCCACTTTCCTGTATGCCTCCCTGATATTCTTGATTGATGATGTATACATGTATGAAAATGGAATTTCAACACCGTGGTAAAGTTAGCTTTATATGCAGTTTTCTGGCAATAATATCTTTCAGTGTTTATATATATACAAATATATATATATATTTCAATGTTTGTGTGCGCACTTAATGTTCAACAGTCCATCTGTCTTGCTTAAAGTCACTGTCAGTAAATTAGTATAAATAAATAAGTATAAAAACACCTAATATGAAAGTTACATGGTGTGCATAATCCCCCAAGGTTTAATGCTTGAAGCACACTTAACTAGACAAGTCTGTATCATTTACGTTTATAATTATTAGTCGATAGGCAGGCCAAAATTCCATCTTCCGTTTTTCAAACGCACACAGCACTGTTATTATTGTTTTGTGAGGTCTCACAAATGTTTATTTATGTTTTTTTTTCCTCCCATGTCTCGTCACGGGCTTCATAGATTTGAAAATTACAATATCTGAAAAAATAAACATGTTTATTATACTGAGCAAATTTGTTATTTAAGAAGAGTGTATCAAACTGGTAGCCCTTTGTGTGGCTCAGTACCCATGACTCATGTAGGTCTCAGTTTCAAAAAGGTTGCTGAGACCTGCTCTGTGGTCTTCTGAAAAGGGCAAAATCAAGGCTCAATTTAAAGGGTCAAATGACGCATTTCTCAGAGCGTATCTCTGTCATTAAGCTACACATGACTGTATTGATTCTGGTATGTGAAATTACACTGATGAATTATATCTACTTTATGCAGACTGCGTATTTTTCATATCACTCCTGCTTTCACTATATGTTAGTGTTATTATAGGTTTTGTGTGTTACTTGGTATGATTTGGTAGGTTATATTTTTGGGTCAGGGAATGCTCAAAAAATTTCCTAATATAAGTTAATGGCAATTGTTTCCTCACTTTACGTCATTTCGGCCTACGGAAGGTTTCACGGGAATGCCCTACTTTCATATGGGGGATACCTGTATCACTAAATAACAATAACAATAACACCCATTTCCGAATCAGTATTAAAAATATTGGAAAATTAAAATGATATTAAAGTTAAAGTGATGGCAGGATTTGTCTACTCACAATATTCCCAAAAGGACCTTGACGTCCAGCAGCTCCAGGCTTCCCCTCAACACCCTGTTAAGTACAAGCAAACAGGATCAAGTAGTACTCAAATTAGGAGTTATCTACTTTAAATAATTTGCTACTTAACAAAGTACTTAAGAGAATGTGTTTTCATCTGTATCACTGAATTTATTGTCCACCAAACCATTATTATTTATAAGTAATTAAAGTAACTTTCATGCAGTAGTCAACATGCATTATGTTGATAAAATTTCTTCACATCACATACTTTTCTTATGATATGCACTTACAGTTACACAATTGGGAACTGGTACTGAAAATTTTAAAAGCGGTAACAATGCTAATAAAAGACTACCTTTGGACCTGGAGGTCCGGTTTCTCCAACTAAACCTGGTTCTCCAACAGGCCCCTGGAGGAGAGACGCATTTCATTGTTAAATCCGTATAGGGCAAGTTTCACCCCAGGATGACATTTCAGGATCTTACTGATGCTCCATGTAGTCCATCAGCGCCTTGAATCCCAGGAAAACCTTGCAATCCCTTAAGTAAAACGCAGTAAATAAAAATCATATGTTAAATATTTTTACAGTGGACTTGGAATTGCATATTTTCTGACACAATATCTCTATGATTCCAAAGATTTTGTTTCTTTTTCTGTTCCCTATCAACAGTTGTATCAATGAAATCAATTGAATAAATTCAACCAATCAGAAATCAGAACAACATGGATGCACCTTGAGCCCCCAAGGTCCAGGCAAACCTGGAAGTCCCGGCTTGCCCTAAGAAATGCAAAGATCTTATTAGTCAAGGCTGCTGGATTAATCATGAAGTAAGTAATTATAATAACTGTAAAAATATCCACATGCTTTGGTGCCACCGTAGTTCAAGGACACCAGAGATGGTGTGTAGCTCAGTCAGTTAGGATGTTGTGTCTGTGACTGTATTTTTATTTTATTTATTTATTTTTTTCGTAGGCCAGTTTGGGTAAAAGTGTCGGTTAAATAAATTTAATTTACACTGGAGAATTGACATTCCTCTTAACGTACAAATGTGAGCACTGAATCCTGCAAATTACTGTTGTCCTTAGTTGTGAATCTCATATTAGTCATTCATTGATAGAATAAAAATAATGTAACAAGCTAAGGTACACAGGAACCTTAATACCGGGATCTCCTTCAGGTCCTCTTTCTCCCGATTTCCCCATCTCTCCCTGGAAACGTAAATCTTTGAGTCAATTACACATGCAATTGCTTTCTCAATAGAGTTGGACACTGATGGAGGCATCAGTAATTTCTCTCTTACCAAGGGGCCAGACAAACCAGCAAATCCTCCACGGCCTGGACGACCCTGGAGGAGAAGGGGGACAAATCAGCCTGCAGTCATGTGTGGCTATTTAGTCGTTCGTCAATCTGTAAAAGACTTTCCTAAGACGCCCTTCTCTTTAATGAAAATGCAGCTTCATCTACATGTTGACTTCTGTCAAATGAAATCAAGAATAATGACCCCACAGTCATTTAGATACATGTTTCTACCTTTTCACCTCTGGAGCCAGGAATTCCCTGTATACCTTGTCGACCTCTGTCACCCTACAGAGAGAAGTTTGGGCAAATATTGCCAAATCATGCAGGACAGATTTGTGGACTTTTCCAAATATTTGTTTTTTTTAGCAGTTGTGCTTTGGACCATCTCAGAAGGTACACTGACCTTAAGCCCGTCCTGTCCCTGCTTCCCTTGCTCCCCCATTGTCCCATCATAGCCCTACAGAGTATGAATACACTTCATTAAATTCCAACAGGAAAGCAACTGGGAGCATCGCATCCAACACGCATCCCCTCCAGGGCCCCCAGGAAGAAAACCTCACTCACCTTGGTGCCTGTCTGTCCTCGGTCACCGTGACGCCCTGTGTCACCTTGGAAACCAGATGGTCCTCCCCTGCCTTTGAACCCTCTTTTACCCGGAGGTCCAGGAAGTCCCTGTCACAAAAAACAAGAACGTAAAGAAAAGGTATGTACTCTTAATAAGAGAACAGAGTAGCTATTCTGAAAATATACAAAACATGATAAACTCAATATAATTGTCTTTGGAGACTTACAATTCAAAGAGCCATTTTAAAATACTTATTTCTATCAACATTAAGTGGCATTGGACAAAGTATATCATTTATTTCTGCAATCTGAGTATCATGCTCATAGACAAAATCAGTAGTCAATAGGACACATCTTACCTGGTCTCCCTGTATTCCAGGTTCACCCTTTTGAGCTTTCTGGCCTTTGCGTCCCTGCAGGTGGATCCAGAAAGTACTGAGAGACTCGTGTATGCCAAACACAGATATAAAGGGTCCTTAACAAAGGACAAACCCGCAAGTGATTGTTTACATAGTCACGAAATGCCAATGGCGGATTATCTTTTCCCCATGTCAATTTTTTTGCCCCAACAGTCCCCTTTATCTCAAGACTTGAAATCTAATGCCATTCTTTGCCAGAAATATTCAGAAAATCATATCTGACCAAACTTTTTCCTGAGCATTAAGACAACAGCCATAAAAGGGGGTAACTTTTTTTTAGAAACAGGGGCTTCCTTTCCTTTAAATAAATTCTGGATTTTAGTTATATTCATCAATATTATCTTGAAGCCTGTCAAATGGTATCTCCTCAAGGTGTCCATACTGGCACCAGCTACACCAGACTATGTGTCAAGCATCTGTGGGGTGTGTTGGACCTACAAATCCAATCCGCAACTATGTTGCCCTTCTGCTGGTTCATACCAAATGGAACGCGCCTTCGATCACATGCTGCACTAACAGGCCTTAGCTGCCTAATGACTGGTACTAGTGAGCAGGTACTCACTATGGCCAACCATGAGCACCCCTCAGGCCTTGTTGTTTCAAGGATGCTCTTAGCCAGTCGTCTGGCCATGACGAGTCGACCCTTATTAAAGTGACTCAGGTCTATCCCTGCCCGGTTTTCCTGCATTCAATACACTGGCTATGAGTACCAAATGTTGGCTTACCATGTAATATATCCCCGACCTTGAGGTGTGCCGTTTGTATAAGATGACGGACACAAATCAATTCAAAATTATTCACATCACGTGGGGTTGGGCATAATGTTTTGGCTAATCAGAGAGTGTACAAAACATTCTATTTTCCATTTCTATTTCAATGTGCTAATCCAACATAGCAATGTAGCATTTATTTCACTAATCCTGGTAGAATAGACCCAAGGTCTTGAGCTTGACTAAGATAAATGGTTAATTAATCCAGCTCAGCGGCCAAAGGGACGTTACAAAAGACAGCACCACAGCTGAGGGAGGTGGAAAACACAAACTTGATATTCGTTCAGCATCCGTTGGCATTTTCAGAAAGACACAAATTAATTTAATACAGCAAAGCTGCAATATCAAGTAACAGGATTTATCTGCCATCACCATAAATTCCACCACGGTGTTCCAGTCCACGTTTTCAAATCCAATAACTAACCCATGAACTAACCCATTATAAATACTATTGAACTATGATTTCAGTTTTCAGACTGGACTTAGGGCAGCAATGAACTCATTGAATGAACTCAGTGTATGACTGAGGTTGTGGTGATTGTGGGGGCCGGGGGGTGAAGAGGCTCATTTTAGAATATATAACACATCAGAATAACTCAAGGCAGCATTTTGCAGTGTTTGCCATTTTGTAACGCACTGAGTGATACGTGCATAAATCAAATTTATTTGCATAAAAAATTATGTCAGAATCTACTGTTATATAATTACTTTGTAGCACTGTGCTAAATGAAACATTTAGTTGAAGGGTGATTTCATTCCACAGTGTATGAAAGATTGAGGTGACTTGACTGAAATGAAATGTATCCTGCAGAGATGCAGTATAATATACCAAACTAAATTACACGCATGAAATGAAACATGTGCCAATTCTCTAAGTGCAGCCCTGCAGCCTGATGTCAGTAGTGTGGAATAGAAATACTCCGTTTTCTTTTTCCCCTGTAGTGTCCGGCGGTTTAGCAAGCAGGATGTTAGTCTGGGTGCTTTATTGTGCCGACACTTTTATTCTGCCAAGAGGAGCTTCGGATTAAGCTCCTATTGTTACTTGAGGTATACTCTTTATTGACAACTTTATATTATTGCTCCACAAAGCCGGAGCTGACAAGATAAAAAACTGAAAAACTGAAGTCAGAGAGAGGGAAAGAAAAGAGAGACAAGAAGAAATAAATAATAAAAATATAATACAAAAAGGTCGGGGTTAGACAGATAGAGGAAAACAGAGAGAGAAAGATTATACATAACGACTTAACAAAAAGTAAAACAAAAAGGAAAGAGTAACAAAAGGACATCTTCTGCATCTTACTGCTGGACATTGTCATCACACCAGCTGTTGCATTTGACAAATAAGATCCAAGTACACACACAGTATACATACACAGAAACCAATGGAGAAACCAACTGCCACACCAGTATCTACATCTGGGAAGTATGAATTGAAGCCAGACACACACAGATGGGGAGAGAGAGAAATAAAGTAAAATAGGGCAAGAAAGCCCTGGGCTTTTGTGTCTGTGCGTGTGTGTCCGTTTGTGCGTATGCGTACGTGCGTGTTTATGTATGTGTGTGGATGTGAAAGTGTGTGTTTGTGTGTGCGTATGCAGATGTACATGTGTTTGTGCATATATACATGTGTGTGTGTGTGTGTGTGTGTGCTGTGAGTGTATGTATGAGTGTGCAGGTTATCATGGAATGATTCCCAATGAGAGTGCAAGGCCACAACGACGCCGCCCCCAGGGCTCCCCAGACGACCAGGAGAGCCCCGAGTGACCACGGACCCAGGCGCCCCACAGCAGCCAGGCACCCACGCCCCACCGGAGAGTCACGCGCACACCCAAGGAGGCAGAGGGGGGAGCCACCGGACGCCCCCCACCGCCGAGCACGAGCCAGGAGCCCCACGGCCACCGGCGGCAGCGCACCGGCCCCGCCCTGGGGGCCAGCCGCGCAGGTGCAGATAGAGCCCGGAGCCCGAGCCACCTGCACACCCCAGCCCGCCCCAGGGAGACCTGCCCCCCCCCCCCAAGAACCCCCGCCCGGGGGACCAGGGTGACACCC
>JAODUD010000033.1:22814263-22828157 GCA_026784285.1 Stomatorhinus walkeri | reverse complement strand
GCTGTCTAACAGGGAGCTGGAAGGGAGCAAAAATGTGGGCTGTCTAACAGGGAGCTGGAAGGGAGCAAAAATGTGGGATGTCTAACAGGGAGCTGGAAGGGAGCAAAAATGTGGGCTGTCTAACAGAGAGCTGGAAGGGAGCAAAAATGTGGGATGTCTAACAGGGAGCTGGAAGGGAGCAAAAATGTGGGCTGTCTGCGGGTCCTCAAATGGTTTAAGAAACTACGTGATGGTACATGCACTACATGATGGTACAATGGTGCTAATTACAAGAATAACCAATAAAAAAAAATCTGTAATGAAAGGAGACTATTACAAACATTTTTTAAAATCCTGCATCATTGTTTGGACAAATAAAATATATAATGACCAAGCGATTTTGAGAGAAGTTCAGCTTTTTTGGAATTTTATGCAAAACTATACCATGAAAAGTGTGCTAAAATATTTTCAAATATTTCGTATTTGAAGATATTTATAAAATTTTAAGTATGTCTTAAATATTAAGTTAACGATTCATATTCTTTAACAATTTCATCACTGAAGCACTGAAAGATGAACTGAAGAGTGTATAATGACCTACATGGGTCACTTTTTTAATAGTATGGGGCAGAATTATTAATTTAAAAAATGAATAATGAAATAGTACTATACACCATCCATAGCAGTTTTGGTGCTGAGCACATGATTGGGGTTTGCAAAGATGGGTTAGCTAGCCTGTGATATTCTGGGCTTCTTTGGAACAATTGTTTAGCACCAGATTATGTGACAGTGTTATTCCACGAAGCTGTCTGGGGTCTCTTCCCTACCAGGGAGTAGTGGTGCTGGTGATGGTGGAAGTCATCCTTGTCTTCCACGTCGGGTGTCCTGGGCTGCACAAACATTTCCTGAGGGGAGATCGGGCTGAGGGCCACAAGGCCGCCTCTGCTCCTGAACAGAGACACCAGGGCAGAGAAATTCAGATATTTCAGGATTCAGAATTCCTTACTCTTGTTTGGTGTTAGATATTCATGTACACCACTCATATTAAACACCTTCTCGGTGTGTGGTTTGTGTGAAACCTGAAGTCGAGAGCAGTTCTTCTGAGCTTTGTAACATGTGACTGAAATCTAAGACATGACAGGTGTGTTGATGCTAGACTGGTATCTGCATGCCTGTTTTCACCGGTAAGACTCTGGCTGTTCAATAAGAGGATATAGTCGTCTTATGTGGTCTGGACCCACCGCCTCAGTAATGAGGCAGAACTCATGCAATGTCAGACATCCTGAGGATCATCTGCATCGGCCCCTTCAGAACTTCTTCCAAACCAAACTTTTCTAGTAACAAAACAACAATCAGGTGGAGGTATACGCTTTGATTCCTCAATATCTTCAGACCATTAAAATACCATGTCCGTGCAGTCCAGAGACCCTACTGAGTAATAATGTGTCCATTTTTGGCCAAAGACGTATAAGTGAAGAGCAAATATGGACTTTAATTAATAAACAATTACAGGGCTGATCCAGCATTGTGCGATATGAAAGGCAGAGCTTTGGCACTGGTGAGGATGTCCTGAGGAAGTGAGGATGCGTCCATGCGCTGGAACATTGGAGCATGTTTCTGTGGAAAATAAAAGTAGCGGTTAGTTTTGGTGGCTGGACCAGGAGATCAGAGACCACCTAAGACTCATCGTATGGATATGTTCAGTTTTGTATGCTCTAGTTGCATCCAGTATGCCAGTAACCTGACATTTCAATTAAAAAGGGGCTCCTATAGCACTAATGAGACTGGTGTGATTGCAAGAAGGAAACCATAGTGGATCTTCTACCTGTTCCTCCAACTGCTGCCTCAGCTTCTTGGCTTTGCTCTGCTTGTAATAGTCCATGATCATCATGGCCGCATAGATCTTTCCAACTGTCATGTCGCTGGCTGGAATGCCGTCAATCATAGAAACCATGTTAAGCTTAGAGATTAAAGATGTCAGCAATAAACATAAAATAACTTAAAGCCAGGATGTTTGTTTAAATATCTGCATAGTACACCAGTTAACTTCTTTCTAAAGAATCCTCAAGGTGTACTATATGGTAGGAGAATATAATGGCTGAAGCTACAAATTCCCCAGTGCTGTTTTGTATACATTTACTGATTATTAATTATACACCGTATTTTTGTATGTTTTTTTAATGATAACTTTGCAGTGAACCTTTATGTATAGGAACAAGTAGATCCAAAGTCTTCTGGGAAAGATGTGGCCAAATAACACTGATCTCCTTCTGCAGCTCAATGTCCATTTGGCCACGGTCCTCATCTACTTCACACCAGAGAGAGAGAGAGAGAGAGAGAGAGAGAGAGGGGGAGGGAGGGAGAGAGAGAGGGAGAGAGAGAGAGAGAGAGAGAGAGGGGGGGTCAAACACTACTGAATGAAACCAAATACCATTCAGTGTACAGGATGTAACTTCATTTAAACACATCTCACTTAAAATTCCACACATCAGAACCAGAAGGATCACTGTGTTCTAACTGAGCCATTGATTTCTGGTGAAGCTCTACTGTTTATGATCTGTGTTGGTTCTGGGTGCTGAATTTGGTGGGCGCTTAAAACCCTCCTTTCAAATGTCTTTCTTCTATATGAAATTGAATATCTTATTGTCTTTTTGCATGGATGGCTCACTGTTAACAATCCATAAGTTAGTGTGAAACCTTTGGGGTGGTGAAAACATCCGCGCAACATGGGGACTGGAAGATGGAACGTGGGATTTTATTTGGTACCCCCGCTGCCTTGTAGGCGTACTAAAGGACAACCAAATACACTTTTCCTCTCTAATTTAAACAAGCTAAGGTGTCTGTTTCAGAGAAACAAGCTTACTTTGCACAAGTATCAGCTAAAAATTCTTCAACCTCCTGCATTTCACAGTTAGACATGACAGAAAGGACACCAAGATCATCACCCAGCACTGTTTCATACCTATAGCTATTTTGATCTTCAAGGCGGTCCGGATGAGTGCCATCAGGGTGGAGGTGAAATGGACTGACAATTCCTCGTCCACTGGCATGTTCATGAGCATCAGCCTCTGGTGACATTCACACAAAGGGAAAATTGTGACCTTGACAGAGGCATGAAGACTAAACCAGCTGTCAGTGGTTAGGAGCACAGATGAAGGAACAGGAGAGCTCGCAACGGGAGTATCGCTGCTGCATTGTTATGAAGATATTTGTTGTAAAGACAACAAGAGCAGAAGGGGAGCAAAAACTTGCAAGAGACCTTGAGCTGTTTTTGAAGTTTATAGAATGATTGTCCTTCTTTTTAAGTGTTTTGCTTTCTGCAAGGTCTCTCTTGAAGAAAATAATTTCCTTTAATATAAAAACTGCTCTCATGCGTGACTTTAAAAACATAAATATAGCCGTTCAAGAAAGCTTACAGAAGTTAACACAGACTGAGTACAGGCATCTGTGTTTCTGTACAGTATCCTACTAGATAACTATCAGGAATCTAAGAAGCTCAAATCTTCACAATGCAGCAGGAAATGTTATTATTGTCACTGGACCATTTTTAGACATACAGACCTCATCACAATCACAGATCAGCATAAGGAAAGGGCCTTTTTACCACACAGCATGCTGGACAGGAGCGTGTTTTCGTTTCTCTAACGCCAAGGTCATGCACATAGCAAGATTATGGAGAGCCAGGCAATGAGAGAGGGAAAGCAGCAAACACATAGCCTTTGGGATAATGACAAGGAATTGTGGCTTTGGGAGAAATACTACTGCATTTGGACTCTCACGAACATGGCTCCACGGGACTAGCATGAATGTCTTTCTCGTTGCATGTAGTGCCAGGTTACCATGACGCCCCTTACAAATGAGGGGTTTGAAATCCCTTACACAAAACGAGCCCCAAGTGAGGACAGCACAGCCGTAGCAGGACAATCACATTGCTACTGTGCTGCAGCACAAACACAAACTGAAAACCATATATAATAATGATCCAAAAATTCTGCAAAATTTTACTCAAAATTACTCCAATTTCCCAATTTTCTGTATAACAATACCCCTTGGAACAATCTTCCACTGGCACTGAGATCAGTAGAATCAGTTTAAATGTAAACTCAGAACCGTTTAAATGTAAGCTCATGTTTCTGATGGCCATTGGAGTGGTTTTGCTTCGTGTCTTTTTTGTTTATGATGGCCATTGGAGTGGTTTTGCTTTATGTATTTTTTGTTTATGATGGCCATTGGAGTGGTTTTGCACTATGTATTTTTTGTTTGGAATGTTTTTGCCTTTGTGTCCAGTATTTTGTGATGCTCAACTGTGAAACAAACTATAGAAATACATATATTTACTTAATTGCATACTTGTCTTGTAATAGTAGTGATTTATTGGAAAATAATATCTATTTGTATTTGACTCACAGACACAGACTCAAACCTTCATCCTACTGTCTGCTCTAAAAGACCACTTCCAGCCCACAACCGTACATGTATATTGTTTTGTTAGATAGCAGTATTGTAATTACTTAAGATTAATTTAAATATGGGTTAATTTGTGCAATCATTTCAAGCTGCCCCATTCAAAGCCTTTTTTCAAAGACTCAACTTGGCACAGTCACTCATTATCAGAAACCTACTGGTTTGTGGTGCCATCAGTAATTAAAAAATGTCCGTGGCAACACTTTTCTAGACCTACTGCTGATTTAATACAACTTTATTGTTAATGTAAATTAACTGAACAATACAAACACGAAGACTTCCCGATATGTAAAAAAAAAAAAAATAAAAATAAAAATTTTAAAATTAGACAAACAGTAATACAGGAACGATTTAGACACACAGCCCCTCTGGGTATTTTTGCATGACCCCTTTTCCACCAAACAAAAAGCAGAGCTCAGTTTTTCAGAAGCGATTCACGGACACTTTATTCCTCAGTCTACCTTATAAGCCACTTTGGAAGGACATTTCTTGCCGAGGCCTAGCGGGGGCGACATGTTGGTCAGCATCTCATACATGTCAGTGTAATGAATGCGCCCACTGGGGAGATGCCAGGGAGCAATGCAGATGAGGAAGAGGAAGAACAGGGCAGGCATTTCCAGGGGAGAACCGAGGAGGGGAGAGGACATGGAGGAGGAGGAGGAGGACAAAAACAGGAGGGGGAGATCGGAAAAGGGAAGAAATAACAGAAAAGAGGTTATTCACAGCAAGTTATATAAAAACAGAAAAGAAGGGAAAGAAACCAGTCAAATGAAGCATTGTAGTCGTTCTATGCAATTTCAGCATAGAAACCAAAGGACAAAGACCTCAGGTAGACCAAAGGAATGACTGACCAGCCCATGTAACCTGGGAGCTGATCCCACCTGCGCTAACACGCTAAACAAGCAAGGCGACACGGCAGGGGCGTTACAATCACCGTCCCGCCCCAGCCCTCATCCAACCACAAACCTCAGTTCATGACCAATCATGCCCAAGGTTCCCAGAGAGATCAGGGTGCAAAGCCTGATGACTTCCAGTATCCGAGCCAAGTATCTGAGTCCCTGCGTGAGGCTGGAGACTCCCTGTACAGGGAAGCCTCTCAGTGACAATCGCAAGGTGAGAACTGCAGTAATAGTGAAGTAAATATGAAAGGGTGTCCAATCACACAGTGTAATCACACAGTGTTATACATTAAGGTATTTAAAGCTTTAGAAATGGATCTCATGTTTAGGCCGCCCAATATTCAGATGTGCTCACAATGTCACCCTCAAAATATTATATATTATAATTATAGCCTTGGTCCCGCCCAATGTTGATTTTATGGCACCGTCAACCTTGACTCATTGGAAGGCCAGCTCTTTGCACCACAAGGCCACATCTCAGTCATTCCTTGGCCTGGAGAAAAAACAATTTCCGAACAGCGAGGTGAACCAATGGAAGGCCTGGCGGGCAGAGGAGCGGAGCAGGGGGTTTGGAGGCACTGGGTGCTGAGGCTGAGGGGGTGGCGGGGGGAGTTAGTGGGGAGCCAAACCTTGCACGCCACCCTGTAGGGGCAGTTCTTTCCAAAGCCCAGAGGAGGCGAAATTGTTCGCACTACTTTGTACATCTCCTTATAGTGAATCCTTCCACTGGAAAGAAAACACATAATGTTAGGGATGCAGGGTTTGCCCTCTGCTGGGCAATGCAGGAAAGAATGCAAATTCTTCCTCGGCAGCTGGACCTGCAAAGTGCCAAGACAGAGGAATGACAGCAGGACACAGCAGCACGATGAGCTGTGACCACGGCCTGCATCACCTGTGAGCATCTATCACCAGCTGAGCTCTATCTGACTCATGCCTGTACCCTGCCATCTGCACTGGGCTATGTACTTCCTGTTTGCTTGTTTATTTGTTTGTTTAATTTGAGGGGGGGGGGGCTGTGTTGGACAACAAATATCCCCCCTTGCGTCATGGATTAATAAAGTTTAATCTCCACTGTGTGACTGAGCAGTCTGGTGTAGAAGCGTTTATCACTGTCACCTCTACACTTACTGTATGGTGTACAAGCACTACAACATCATAACAGCAACTATAACATTTATGGTTTTCATCCATCTTGTAGCTGCACAGACAGTCCCGTGTTGTGGGTGGGGGGTCTGGAGCCTATCCCAGGCAACACAGGGAGTAAGGCTGGGATCACTCAGGATGGGATGCCAGCTCATCGCAGGGCATGTACACACACAAAGAAACACACGCTACCGGGAATTCAGAAACGCCAATTCACCTAACTGCACGTCAGGAAACTATGAGAAATGACTGGAGTGTTTGGAGGAAACCCATGCAAAATGGAGGGAACATGGAAAGTCGACACACGCAGAGTGGCCACACTGCCAACCCTGGAGGTGTGAGGCAACAGTGCTGCCCACTGAGCCGTCCTGCTGCTCATTGACGCTCTGCCTTTAATCTGACATCATTTGCCAATTTATAGCCCTGGCATTGCCATCCAAGTGCCATTCATACTTGAGAAACTGAAGGCTCCCTTAGTCAAACATGTCCTTTGGGTGGACATATGGTCCGATGTGTACCATACAGGAGTGAGAGGGTGGGGGTTCACAGCACGGGACCCTCTCAGGCCCAGATAACTGATGGTGTGGTCCCATAGAGAAGGGAACGCGTCCAATGAGGACAAGAGCCCAGATGCTGGATTGCCGCTGACCTGCTTGCAGACACAGCACGCTAAATCCAAGCCATGTGTGAAGCAGAAGTTCAGGAGGATCATTCCATGAGGCCTTCACTGAAGACCCAGTCAGATGTCTACCAAATTCATTTATATTAGTGAGAGTGTTACATAACATTCATAATGCTTATGCTCATCTCATATTCATATTTTAACAGGGTCAGATTTGGCAACAGACCCGTGATATGATTTCAGCAAAACAGATTTATTTTGGATTTTCATAAAATGATGTGCGAAAGCTAGAAAAACACAAATCTGTGAAAACCATAGCCAGAGTATAGGATTAGAATGTGAATGAATGTGTTTTAAACATCTTTACAGGCATTCCCTGGGTTGCTGACATCTTCTACTTACGAAAGGACTGCCATGAAGCCTACATAAAAAATTTGGGTTAAATACAATGGTTCATGGTTCTCGTGAAAACATTGTGCAGCTTCAGCGGTTCATCAGCTTGAGGTACAGTAGTACCGTTCTACGTAGCTACTTTTACTATTAGTGCATACTATTAGTAACTTGCCAATTATTATTATTATTATTATTATTATTATTATTACAACTTACCTATAAATTCAATGTAAAGACAGACTTAGAGAAAACAGATCTTGCTTCTAACCAAGGGACTGCCTATACTACTATTCAGCGAAGATGCATGTTTTATGATAAAATATTTAATTACAAAACTAGTGATCAACTGATATCAACAAGAAAAATTTGATAGTTGTTTTAACTGGCAAACATGAGTATGTAGTGTTGAATCACTGAACATTGTTTTTAAAAATGTTTATAGACAAACATATACAGGAACCGTGTTAGCAATGCAAAAACATTAAAGAGCGTATTTGTTATGTTTAAGTAGGTGGTGGAGAAGTGCAACGGCATCAACCAATGAGGCATGATTATTTTAATGAGGCGGTGACCCACCCTGAATTGATGCTGGCATACAGCATCATGTTTAGGGTATATTGTGGAAGGTAGTGGGGTGCTGGGATGGTATGACGACATTACCATGCTGCACGGTCGTACTCTCCCCAAATGCGCACAAACTCGTCCAGGTGATGTGGGCCCAGGATGGAGGAGTCACGGGTCAGGTATTCAAAGTTGTCCATGATCACAGCCACGAAGAGATTCAGCATCTGCAGTGAGAGGTGCCATCACTGATCATGACCTTGGGTGTTTCTCAATATGCATACTTGACTGTATTTGAATTCTTGTGTGCCCATATTACATCAACTTCAACTGCCAAAGACCAGTTCCAATACTCAAGAACAGAAGTTAAGGGAAGGTAAAACGTAAAAATCCACGGATGTCATTCTTGCCCCGCCCCAAATATCAAGGATACATTGGTTGCATCCTCACCGATTGAGACCAATCCCATGATTCACTGTGCCCCAAGTGCGATCTTGGAAGGCAAGTTAATGAGAGAGGTCTTGCCAAGACCACAAGTTCAATCTTGGCATTCTTGGTATTGAGAAATACCCCTTCTCTAGTGCACTCTTTTCATTTGCCTGTATGAGCACGCTCACCAGGAATGAGCTGAAGAAGATGAAGGAAACAAAGTAGAAGTAGGCAAATTCTGTGCCGCAACCCGTGTTATGGTCAGAAGCTTCAGATGTGCCAGAAGCATTGAGACTTGACTGAATCGAGCTGTCTGCCTCACATTCTTGACCGCCCAAACAGGACAACATGATCTCCTGCCAAGATTCCCCAGTCGCACTCCTGTAAGGAAAGCAACACAACAGCCACAACACCAACAGAGCCTCCACGTTAAAACCACAAGAATAAATGTGTTCATCGATACATACTCAGGCTAATCCCCCAACCTGAACAACAGCATCAGTGCACCGAAGAAGGTCTTGAAATTGTTGTGCCTGTTGATGGGACGGTCGTCCCTCAGCTTGATGTTTCCAAACACCTTCGGTGACATTTAGAAAGCACTCGAGTCAGCACAAAGCGTGACTTTAGCAGCCATGACTGCAGTAATCTAAAGGAACGTAGGCCAGAGCTCACCTGCATTCCAATAATTGCATATATAAAGAACAGCATGGCAATGAGCAGACAGACGTAGGGAAGAGCCTGTGACAGGAAGACAAAGACACTGTTTCCAAATCTCCTTTGAGACAATATCATTGAAATGATTCTTGATGGATGTCTTGTACCACATGTCATTTGGCAAGATTGGCTGTCAGGCGAGGGAAGCTCACCTTGAACGACTGAACGAACGTCCACAGCAGGATGCGGATGGTGTAACCCTGTCTCAGGAGCTTGATTAGCCGGGCTGCCCGGAAGAGCTTCAGGAAGCTCATGTTGAACATTTTCAGCGACTCGGGGGTTCATAAAAGGTACAAGACAATTAATTTACCCAAAGGGGTGGCGAGCAGACAGAGAAACGCATGCCTGTTAGATGCAGTCAAACGCCAGCATCGCGATGCAAAGTGCTAAAAACTTACCAGCCAATCAACCACTATTTCTGTAATGCTGCCTAGTACAGTAATAAAGTCAAATATGTTCCATGTGTCTCGAAAGTAATTCTGTAAAAGAGGAGGGAAGCTGTAACTGTGGCAACTGGGGTGATTGACAGTATGAATTTCTCGATGAGGCAGACAAAGGGAGCGGCTCTGTTTCTGTATTCCTCGTCGAGGATCCGGCTGTTCGCAGCAGCATTACCACAAAGCCAAAGGCCAGAATTTTCAGGATGCACTCCAGGGAGAAGAGCATAGTGAAGGCTGTGTTGAGGTGCTTCAGCGCAGCTTCATAATTCGTGGGTGCCAGATAGTACTGCAGGCAAGAAGTGGAAGGAAGTGGGGGAGCAAGAAGGTTAAGAGTCACACAACCTCTGCCTGAAACAAATCAGCAGCATAAAGTATTGCAAGCGGTAACTAGGATACTGAGGGCACCTTTGGGGCCATCTGAGAAGGGCCTTCACCCTTTTAGCGTGATTTATGGCTCCGTGTAACACCAAGGGTCCCACGTGCGCTGAGCCAAACTGGCCTACGAGCATGAACTTGCGCAGAAGGCATCCCCTCACATTAACAGCAGGGTGAATTTAGGCTGTATCTACCACACCGTCAGAGGTGTAAGTCTTCTGTGTGATGCAAGGAGAATTAATGAGGGCAGGTGAAATATCAGACAGGGGGTTCAGATCATTATTTAATAGGCACTGACTCATGGTGTCTGACCAGACTGTCTGACTCAGTGTCATTTCCAGGAATGATTGCTTGCAGGTGAGGGAGCGAGAGAGAGAGAGAGAGAGAGAGAGAGAAAGAGAGGGCATGAGAGTGAGAGGGTGGGAGGGAGAGAGAAGGGAAAAGGCGACTGGAAACTGGAATAACTTTGCATTTAACTGATCTTCCTGGTGTGGGACACACCTTCAAACTATATAGACTATGTATCAGCAAAGGTAAGCAAATTTATTTCCTTTCCATGCTGCACTGTTACAAGGACGAATAGAGTGGGTGAGAGAAAGGTAACTAGAATATTCCACTGTCTTACCTTCATCATCAGGACGACCGTGTTGAGGGCGATCATAGTCAGTACGGTGTACTCAAAGGACGGGGAGACTACGAAGTGCCACAGTCTGTACTGGAAACTGTGTCTGTTCTGGGGCATGTAGCGAGTCAGTGGCTTGGCACTAATGGCAAAGTCTATGCAAGCCCTCTGAGAACGACAGAGAGAAGGAAACAAATGGAAAGACAAGCCTTTAGCTGGAACAGAACAACTCAAATGGCCTGTATCTGACTGTCATGCGAATGAATCTGTTCTCCAAAATGGCACGCATGCACACATTGATACATCTGTGTCACCAACAAAAAAAAAAGACACAAATGCCAATCAGACCATTCTCATTCATCTCACATGGCTGTGAATTGAATACTCAGCCGATCTAAGATGACATGTAAAAGTCATTAGATTGGAAAAGATCGGATTTTTGTATCCACCCATTGCAGGGCACACTCACACACCTATGGGCAATTTGGTATCTCCAAATAACCTCATTGTTTTTGGACTGTGGGGGGAGACTGGAGTATCCAGAGGAAATGCCATGACAGAACATGGAGACTGTAACCCAGGTCTCAGAGGTGTGAGGTGACAGCGCTAACCACTGCATCACCATGCAGCCCCATTTGTCAATTTTCCAAAATTTCCAAAATGAAAACAGGCCTTCACCTTTACATACTGCCTCTGTTTGTTTAAAGACACTGCTGA
Organism: Stomatorhinus walkeri; assembly: GCA_026784285.1. Taxonomy (NCBI): domain Eukaryota; kingdom Metazoa; phylum Chordata; class Actinopteri; order Osteoglossiformes; family Mormyridae; genus Stomatorhinus; species Stomatorhinus walkeri. The sequence continues at coordinate 22,816,799 of JAODUD010000033.1, read as the reverse complement.
CATAAACAAAAGGCAGGACACATGCTGAAGTTCAATTTTTATTGCAATATAAAGCATTGCTTGCTTTTATGACAGGTTGATCCTCTTCTACTTTGTGGTTTTTAAGGGGTTCCTGGTATGTGGTATAGGTATGCAAATATAGAATGCGTTTAGGAAACACATATATTATTAATTTATATATTAAAGATTCTCCAATCATAAAAGCCAATCAGAAGCGCCGATCAGATGACACGATAAAACGAGACTGGCTAAAATGGCAACACCAGTCTGGCAGTTCTGCAAGGTGTCCGGGAAAGACAATGAAATAGCTATAGACGTGGGGGGGGGGACATTTATCCCCCAAGGGACAGCGGGATAATGAAAGCCACTTCCCCGCACTCGCGGAAGCTGCGTAAGGGTATCTTTGTGCACCGTTCACAAATGTGGATAGCAACTTGTCAGCACAATGGTGAATGTTGGTCTTCCTATCTAAATTGGGACCGTCCATTCATGTCTATGGGAAAAACCCTAATCCCAATCATGATACCCTAACCCCTGTCCATCCCTAACACCAACCCAAATACAAGAGTTTTCGGCATTTTTTATTTTTTTGATTGCATTCACAGATATTTATAAAACTGAGGTTATCCAAATGGGGACCTCAAAAGATGTCCCCAAAAGTAGGGAAATTTCAGGTTTGGGGACAATTTGCACTTTGGGGACAATTTAGTCCTCAAATGTGATCTATGCAAGCACACACACACACACAAATATATATATATATATATATATATATATATATATAGTGTATATACTGCATATATAAAATGTGCAGAAACAATCACCTCATTCTTCTCTAAACTGCACTCCTCCATCATCTTGTCCCCTTGCTCTTGGAAGGTGATTATGATGAGGGCCACGAAGATGTTGACGAAGAAGAATGGGAAGACCACAAAATAGATGACGTAGAAGATGGACATTTCCATGCGATTTCCCCGGCTGGGACCCCGGTCCTCCTCTGTCACATCTACAGAGTGCTGCAGGACCCTGAATCAGACGTGAGGTAGGAAACCACCTTTAACAAGTCAAACGGCAATGACTTTTGTGCAGCTTGCTTTTCATACAAAATGATGGAGTCACTCACTGCGGCCAGCCTTCCCCAGTCGACACGGTAAACAGGGTGAGAAGGGCCCAGATGATGTTGTCATAGTGGAAATCATGTCTTTTCCATTCCCTTTCCTTTACCTGCTTCTTATCTTTCTCATAGTCAATATAGAAGCCCCTGTAAGACACACAATGGCAATGACTTGGATGAGGAATTTGTCAGAACTCAAAAAGCACACAGGAATACAGCAAAAGAGGCATCCTTACAAAGCATGGAAACAGACCTCAACCTGACGGAACACGTCTGGGACAAAAAAGAAAGGAGATTTCTTAAATCATTGAGCCTATTGATGCATTAAAGAAGAAGATGAGTACAAGACCACCCAGTTGGTTTTCAGGAATGAGTATAATTTCTTTCACATTGCTTTGTGGTCAAAGGCAGGCTAACACAATGTTCAATCACTTTTGATTCGTGAAACGTATGACTAGGATAGTAGAGTCCTAAACGATGTTGCACCATGTGTTTGAAAGCAGGACATTTGGATGGATATGATAAAAGACTCAGCAGGCACCTACTGGCAGTCTTTCTGTGTGTCCTTAGACCCATCTGTGCAATAGAAGAACTTCCCCTTGAAAAGCTGCACTGCAATGACGGCAAAGATGAACATGAAGAGCTTGTAGACAATGAGGATGTTGAAGACGTTCTTGAGGGAGTTCACCACACAGTCAAACACTGCCTACAAAGGAAGCCAAGGAGAGAATACAGATACAATGGGAAATAGGTGGAGAAAATGCAGTCGACTGGGAACATGAATATTATCTTACATACTGAATGTGAAGGCAATTTACGTCGCAGTTTGACCACTGTAATAAGGCCATTAGGTCAGAGTTCCATTGAAACCCAGACATTCCAGATGTAAAGGTCTAGGCTCTTATCACAAGTGATTCATTCTTAAATCAAACCACTCCTCTCTAAGAGGAAGTAATTATATATTTAAAAAACACCGTAATGAAAACCTTCCTAAATCAGCAACTGGCCAATAATTCTTTCTCTCTTTTTTACCAGCCCCTGGAGTAAAAACAAGCAATTTTTCCAACTCATGATACTAATATCAGCTGAAGCTTGTTCAGTTATTAAGGACCCATCCTTCTCTTTTTTCCTCTGTATTCAACAGAGCCTGCTTTGCCCTGAGAGGAAAAGGATGGGTAAGTTTAGGGAAAGTGAGGCCAATTATACCTTCTTCTGTTGCTCCAATTTATTACATTGTCAGTCTCTTTTTAGTTTTATAGTTGATTATACAGCCCCCATATGGAGAAGATAGAAAGCTTCTTTATTTAAACACAATATTTATGAAGCAGTACACTCACTTTTCCCACATTTACAGTGGGGCAAAAAAGTATTTAGTCAGCCACCGATTGTGCAAGTTCTCCCACTTAAAATGATGACAGAGGT
>JAODUD010000033.1:22800580-22812710 GCA_026784285.1 Stomatorhinus walkeri | reverse complement strand
CCTTAACGTTAAGAGTGAAGTTAAGGTAAACTTAAGAACTACTTAGCGATAAGAAGCTTTCGAGAAACCGGGCCCTGATGGATTAATAACTGAAAATATATGAATGCAACTGTCTTTGTTTCAGCTTGCTCTGAATTTAGCTATTGTTAATGACATGTATATTACCATACCTAGTGAATTATAATCCTTTAACCTTTAATTCACATAGTCATTTCATTCCTCAACATGATTCAGAAGCCGTCCGGCCTTCCAGTTTGACTGTGTTGCATGTAAGCTACGCCTACCTACTTGAGCACTTTGGGAAACACAATTGGTCCCTCGGGCTTTGAATTTGTGAGACGAGGGGGTGTTTTTTTGTTTGCTGTTGTGGAGGTGTGAGCTTTGTCTCTAAACGTGAAGTTGGGCAGAATGAGGCTGCTACTTTTGCATTGGGGTTTGTGCATCTTGAAGGCCTACAGAATGAGAGGTGATGTGTGGCAAGTTTTAAAGCTGTAACCACCCAGACAAGGCAGAGACAAGCTGTGACCCTTTACTAGTCCAGTGGAACTCATCCTGATGGTCCATCACAGTATGGCAGGCAGGGGCAAAGACTAGTGTCTTCAAATCAATAACTTTTTGTAAATTAAATCCTTTGAAGCTGATAAAACCATATATGTTTGACTTACAAATTGTATGTCATCATGTTACTGATTAATGTTTCTAGGACCCTGGTCCATACATTAGCACTGTACCTTCAGTTTGGGGAGTCGCTTTATGGTCTTTAGAGGCCGAAGGACGCGGAGGACACGAAGAGACTTTATAGTCTTGATGTCCCGACCTTTGCTATTCCTGCAGACATTGATACACAATCAAGTAGATCAACCTTTTTCATGAGAAAATATCTAAACCCATCTATGAGTACCTTGCATGGATGTGCATCTCTTACTGGGGCAATGCGATACACACCTCGATACATTGTTAATGCTACAACACATTAAAGATTCAAGTTAAGCAATTACAATTGCAATAAAATGCGATTCACCCCTATTGCAATGCAACGTAATGCAACACTGTGGTTGGGAAGTATAATGACCGCCAGAAACATTAATAACACAATAATACAAAATTAATAAAGAACAATTATTTCACTCACTATTCTACATTAATACATCAGATTTCACTGATGCAAAGACATTACAAATGATGCATCCCAAGTTCATCCAATATTGTATCACGTACACACTTTTCATCATAAACTTTTATGCCAGTGCACCAATGCAAATCGGTGAATCTTACCATCCCTACCTTGCTAAGCCATGGTCATCAAGGTTAGAAATATAGAGTAATCCAGAAATAACATTTGAAGGTAAATCAACAAAATTATTGAGAAATCCTTGCTATGATTTTCAGAAAAAAAAAACAGGTTGTGTCAAGTTAAAAAGTTAAAAAGAAATTACAATAAGAAATGGAAAATGTTTTACCCAATCACGTTCCTGGAAGTTACGCAGCAATAAAAATCAGAAAGAATAAGAAACAGATAAAATGTAAGTTATTCACAGACCAGAGCTCATTATGAACTGTCCTATAAGAGTTCAGTTTCATCATGAGGTTATGCAGAGTGTAGCCTTAGCAGGACTCCCACATGCACCTCAGTCGTTCACAATCACGGCAGACTGTCTGCTTGCTGGATGCATGCACATCAGTTGCGACGTTCAATGCACACTGGTTCCACATTGAGGCAATGACAGGACGGAAAGTCAGGGGACTCACGTTAGAGCAAAAGCAATCAGAGCTCCCACCACCACAATGAAGTCCAGGATGTTCCACAAATCACGGAAATAGGAGCCTTCGTGTAGGATCAAGCCTTGGTCGATCATCTGTGGACATGGAATGCAGGCTTACGTTAGCTAACATTCAGCCTGTAACTGCAACCCAGCCAATGATAATAACACCAGGTTCTGCTGGGTGGAACGTCTTATTTCAAAAATAGGTTCAACAGATCTACTAGAATCTGGGTGCTGTCTGGAAATCATGACCGACACCTAAAATATACATCGAAAGAAAGGAAGTTTGTGATAAATAACTATATATGGTGAATATTGAACTTTGATTAAAAATGAAAAACAGCTGCTTTTGTTACACAGAAATCATTTAAAATATATTTGAATATTTTAAATTAAACTCAAGTAGGTCATTAAAAATATCCAATTCCTCTGGAAATCAGCACATACACTTTTAAGAAAATAAAAAATATATATAGGAATCACCCACCTTAATTATCATCTCAAAGGTGAAGACCCCAGTAAAAACATAGTCAAAGTAACGCAAGACCTGCAAAATCCAAAGGGGAAGCAGTCGTTCAGTCATGCATCTAGAGCTACGGGGACATGTTGCACTAAATTTGAGAAAGTTCAGATGCAAAGCAGTGCAAAGGTTTTCACTGAGTCCTCCCAAGTTCTTCAGTTACTGCTTATAAAATCAGTCCTAATAAAGACCTTTGCAAACCAGGTATTTTATGTATGTGTTTTTTAATTTGTCATCTGATAAAAATCATTACGCACAGAAACGTTGTTTCACGATACAAGACAAAATGGAGTTGTCAAGCAGTGAGGATGATTCTGTGGTTGTCTCACTTCTCATGAGTTGGACTAAAATAAAGAGAATACTGGATCTATCAATTTCAACTGTTGATACGGGAACTACGGAATTATCGCCATTGTTTCACAGTGTAATTTAGAATGTCAGTGGTCCAGTTTGATAAGCTGCTAACAATACTGGGACCATTCCAATGTCCGTGACACTGCTGGTCCTGACCAGCAGCAGGCGGGTATGATTAAGGTGGACACACACACGCACACGCACACGCATACACACACACACACACAAGTTTAATGGCCAATCCAAATCGTGCCATTGGAAATTTGGTGTTTTAACATGATTGACAAAATGTGAGGTATTTGCTTTTAAATATGTGACAATTTTGGACAAAAACAGACTTGACTTGAAATGGCCTAAAAACAAGTGTTTGCATGTCTTAAGTGTTTTTGTTGCAAAACGCAGTCGATCTCCGTGTAAAATTCACTTTTGCTGCAGCCCTGAACAGCATAAGTGGGTGGGATGCAAATGGATGGATTCACTATGGAGAACTTTCAGTATGTACTCCTCAAAAATGTAGGAACAAGACACTTCTGTTCCTGTCTGAAAAGCTGGAATTGGCTACTGGCGTCTTCCGTTATTTAACTGTTTCCATGGCAATGGCAAGTATCCATTTCAGCACCACAATTGTCATCTTCAACGCTAATGGCGATTACGGTAATACCCATTCCATTCGTGTCTTACACTAATTGTCTGTCACTGTTCATCTTCATTTTTTGTCCCTCCCACCCCCCCATCTGCTTTCTTATAGCAGGTGTTCTGCTTTTCTATAGTTTTCCTCCCCGTCATTTCAGTAATCCTGTTGAGAGTCTCCCATTAAGTCCTGATAGGGACCTTTAACAAAGCCCATTAACACAACTGTTATCATGGCTGAGTTGATTTGAGCAGAAATTTCAAAACTTGTGCTAATTTGATTGCAGTGGAGGGGGTATGTTTATAAACCATAGAGTATAAACCATTTGCATTAGTCCATAACTGCATATCTCTTAGGTTTTATAGTGAGGGAAACAGGACAGCATCCGTGAGCAACGACAGCTCATCAGAAACAGTGACGGCTGCACAGATCGCTGAGGCATGTCCTGTACCCTGTTGGTAGGTTTGCTGCGATGCCCTGAATGGGATGAGTGATGTTTGTCGACAGTTTGCTTTGGCACAGTAACAATGGAACAGCATACTGATGCTGTAGGCTTGCATGAAAATGCCGGGGTGAGTGCGGGCTGGCTGGGGCGATCACCTTGTTCCAGTCGGAGTTGGTGTGCACGGGGTCCTCAGCAGCCAGGGCGATGCTGCTGGCCGCAATCACCGCCAGGATGCACATCTCGAAATAGCGCAGGTTCACCACGTAGTGACATGCTGTCCGGACTCTAGGGGCGGGAAACAGAGGAACAGATACTGGCCAGCGGCTCAGAGAGGCTGCCGATTCAAGATCCCTAATAGCTTCTGCTATGGGACCAGTGAGCAACTCACTTGACCCAAACTGGTTCCAAGAGATGGTAAAACTAAACGTGAAGCAGTTTCCTTGCATGAAAGCATCTGCCAAGAAAGTGAGATAAAATTAAGCCAATCAAGCTGGAACACACTTGCTCTCACTGTGAGAATGTGATCGGGCATGTAGCTGTGTGCGGCCAGCTGGGTGTGCGATGTGTCTAGAGCCTATGGGGTAATCCTCCACAGAAAGGACTCAGATCATCTACGAATGTGAGCTTACGGGTTTTCGGGTTTAAAGATGAACATGCTGCTGGGTGGGGCAGACTTGGGTGGACTGGAGGCCTCCTCATCCTCCTTCTCAGATCTGGCGGTCTCCAGATCTTTACTGTTCACTGCAAAACACAAGGAAGGTTCATGAATTACCTTGCCCAATCCATGCGATGTGGAGTGTGACCTATCTGACACAGGGATAGGCAGTATTCTTCTCCTTTCAGTAAGAAATAATTTACTTGAATCTGAATTTCGGGTAATCTTAAGGGCCCATACAAAAGTTAATTACAGATCTTTTTTCGTGCTTAAATTAAAATGCTTTGATGTTTAGCTGCTGCTACACGGCACCCTGTCTCACATCAGTGCACAGGCTCCACAGGACTGACGGTTCTCACTTCTCAAAGCAAACCGCCCCTGACTGGCGACGGTTGGAAATAACTCAGCCGTCATTTCACAATATCCCATAAAACACCAATCGAGCCAGGACGAGAAAATCTGGGCGTATGTGTGACATACATCACTGCCATCCAAAGACTGTCTGACCGCATGTGCTCCATGAATAGAGGCCTTGTCCTCCCTGAAGATGCTCTGAGGTGAATAAAAACGCTGTTATCTGCAAGGCGCGTTGCTAAAAGCCATTCGCTATCGTTTACCATTAACCTACTATGAAAAATGCTAGTAAAATCATACGAAAAAGGATCTCGGTAACAAGGAACTCATTTATTTACAAAATACTCCCATTTCAGGCTTAGAGATGGACGGGGCAGGATCCTGCTAATATGAACGAGTCTGAAACAAGACAGCTTGCTTCACAAACAATGAAGGAAAACAACAAATAGAGACTGATACATTGCAGCAGAGGGGAAATGAACTAGTAGAGAGAGATTACTGGGCTCGGAGATGGCGTCACTGGTTCCTAGGTTACAGACGGCCAAACAAAACAGAAAATGCCAGCATAAAGAGGGACAGGTGGAACCAATCGATGCAGTTAGAGAGCTGGAGACCCTGCCCCTCTGCTCAGGGAAGGAACCCAAAGCGCTCCTGGGAAAAAACACCATCCAAGCGTGCAGGATGAGGGGGAATCATTCACCGCCAGCCCGGGGCCTGCAGGTCCGCGTGGCTCCTTAGATCTCCTTGTCAGGAACAAGAGTGGGATCGTTCATCCCACCAGATAACACCATACTCCAAAGCAGCCATGGATTTGTACTCTCAGCTGTCTCAGCTGCAGTTTCAGAAGCAGGCTGTTGTATTGTTTTACAATAAAAATATCCATCCATCCATTTTCTGAAACTGCCTGTCCTGTTCAGGGTTACTGGGGGTTCGGAGCCTATCCCGGGGGCTTTGGGCACAAGGTAGGGAACAACAAAGGATAGGGCACCAACCAATCGCGGGGCACACTCACACACTGGCCTCACCTATGGGCAATTTGGTAACTCTGATTCACCTTAGCATGGTCTTGGACTGTGGGGAAGAAAAACCGGAGTATGTGGAAGAAACCTGTGACGACACAGGGAGAACATGCAAACTCCACACACATAGAGCCACACCAGACACCTGAAGCCAGGTCCCAGAACTGTATGGCAGCAGCGCTAACCACTGCACCAGACACCTGAGGCCAGGTCCCAGAACTGTATGGCAGCAGCGCTAACCACTGCACCAGACACCTGAGGCCAGGTCCCAGAACTGTATGGCAGCAGCGCTAACCACTGCACCACCATGCCACACAATAAAAAAGGTAAAACATAATTAATCAAAAATATCATTACTCTTAACAACTTTCAGTTATAGGTGTTTTTGGTTCCAATATTTTGTCATTATTGCTATTTTAGAGTACATTAATCTGTGAAGTAGTTTTAATGTTTGCATCATTAACAGATACATGTAATATTTTTTTCATTTATGCCTACCTTTCATCCTCTATGGCTTTAATATACCAGAAATTAATGTGAATAAATGAGTTATAAATACTAAAACTCCTGGGATTAGCATAGGGACCACTGTGTATCTCATCCAGTGGAACACACTTACTGATATCTGAACACCAGCTGGTTTGCTTATCAATACCACATACTTTGGGTATCTGGGAGCTAAAACCACAACTCTGATACAGGGTCCATGATCTTCAAAACACTGCCACACAACACCATGAAATTTCTCTCTAATAAGTGGTGCTGGGAACATACTACTGACTAAAACATTATATCTGACTGCTCTGACCCCTGGCCAAATGTTGCCTTTATACACCATAAGAATAATGAGCTACAGTACATCCTGAACGTGATCATTTTCACGGTTGAGTAGTGCAGTCCCTGTTTGATGCTGTAACTGTGACCAGAGCTTCAGCAGGTCGCTGTTTAGCGGCTATAAATCAATAGCTCAGAGCGTGCCCCTACCCTTGTGCCAGAAGGACCCCACTATCCACACCACAGAGCCGGGGAGGGGAAGTGGGCTGTCTCCATACCTGCGATAGGGGTCAGCTCCAGGGCTGGCTGAACGTCGGTCACCTCGATCACCACGCTCGTGTTCAGTGGTGACTTCTCCTGGTTCAGGCTGTTCTCAGCTTCAGCGTGGCCCTCCTTCTTGACAGCATCCCTGGGGATCTGCAGGTCCGTGTGCTCTGTGGTCAGGTCCCTAGCTGCTTCGCCGTTGTGACCCGGGGAGTTGTTCAGGTTGGGCTTGGGTTTGAGGGAATCACGGCAACCTGGGGACTCCAGACTATTCAACCTGGACACAATAAGACTTTTCTATACTAAGACAGTAAAGACAATTATGTATTTCTGAATGCGGTATGTTAGATCGAAAGCATCGATCCATCCATCCATCCATATTCATAGACAGATGTACTGGTGAGGGTCACGATGAGATATGAAAGCATTTTCTATATATAATTTAAATAATGGCATATATATGCAAGACACAAAAACACATACTTTTTTGTCTACAACTGTCATGAAATATCCCAGTGCAGTTGCTGTAAGAAATTTTAGGAGAACTACCCAAAAAATAATAATAAGGAAGAAATAGGATTTGATGTCCTCCAGAAAGTTTTAATTGCCTTGTTTAGTGCCATTAAGTGGACAGTGGAGCTCACTGCTGAAATCAGTAATAAACCACATTTCATTTTCATTTCAGAATGAATTTTGCAGCTGAATAAAAAGGTAGCATGCACTCCCACAGGAAAGACACTACTGAAGATGTGTCACTAAGCTCAGCTTTTTAAAAAAATACTAATCGGTGTATTTCTGTGTTCACGCAACCCTGACCAGGGTAAGTGGCTAGATGATGGATAGATGGACATCTTAGTGTCATCGCTTGGTGAGGTTAGGGTTCCTGAAGGTGCCCCAGCCTCTTCTTGCAGGTTATATTAAAGCACGGATGTAGAAATGCGTTTCTTGTCCCTTGGGGATTTGAACCTATGTCCCTCCGCACCTCTTACCCATTTTCGGAATCTCCTTTTTCTTGTTGCCTGGTGCCCCCATCACAGCCCGCTTTCCACTCCTCCTCTTCCGTGTCGCCAGCATCGCTCCGTTCCTCACTGTGGGGAGAGGGCTTCTCAGTGCCAGCTTGTGCCTCCCTGTGCCGGTGCCTCCTGGGGCGGACGCACGAGTCCGGGGACAGCGTGTCCCCTAGGGGGGGTCGAATCTTGCGGGCAATTCGCTGCCTCCTCTCGCCATTCAGGCGGGGGCTCCGGTGAGCGTCCAGCGCCGCGTGGCAGTGATTCCCCACCTTCCCGTCTGGCGCCGGCAGCTGTGCCAAGTCAGACTCCGGGGGCTCGGGAAGGGTGACTTCCACGGGCAGGGGAGAGTCCGGCAGCAGCATGGGTATGGCAGTCGGGTGCACGGTTGAGGGCACGTCGCTGGGCATGGGGGACTCGGGCACCTTCAACACCACGGACCTAGGGGGCTCCTGAGAGCCATGCAGGCTGCCCATGGGCATGGGGTTATTCTGATGAGGGCAGCCCGGGGACGTTTCCTGCTCCTCTTTGGGGGTGCCGTAGAGCACCTCGCGATTCGACATCTGCCGATGCCTCCGTAGCTGGCTGGTCCTCTGTTCCCACACGGACATGGTCATGCGCCTTCTCCTCTCCCTCCTGGACATGAAAGAGTTAGAGGCATTGAAGGACTGGCCCCGGGGGCCTCGAGACAGGTTCTCCGCTGCGGCCTCCATAACGTAGGCCGGCCTGCTCCTGTGTATTGCTCGTTTTCTGTACAGATATGGCCTCCTCCTGCTGCTGAAAGAGAAGGACAAGCACAGCGTCAGTCCTGTGCCGCACGGGCCGTCACACATCATCACTTTAAAAAGGTCAACGGCACAGCATCCTCTAAATGCATTTCCTAATGCCTTCCTCCTCAAACTGCGACCCACCCCTGTATAAGCGTTTCAACATTTAGCATTTATAGGAAATTTTCACAGCAGGCCACGTGCGGGGAATGCCCTCCTCAATTTGAATCGACTTGAAAAAACAACCCAGAGAAACCTACGGCCTGGTGGCATTTCATGAAAGTTGCCATCTGTAGCAGTAATGTTAAAGCTATTCATTATGCTGTAATAACAATAAAACGAGGTGTAGAGGACAGGAGGTCTACGTCTCATAAAAAACAAAAACAAATGGTAACAGCAGGCAGCAGAGTAAAACAGTTACAGGTTTAAACGAGATTCAGGCAAGATGTTTCAGAAAAGAAGTGAACAGACAGCATTACTTACTCACTCACACCCGTACTCTTGTTCAGTCCGTGTAATCAATGAGCGATTGGTTGAAAACAAGACATTAGTGTTTTGGTGAACAAACACAGAACAATCCCAGTGACACAGTCCATAACAAGGTGAAAATTAGGTAAAACTGAAAAAAACAGAAAGAAATTAGATTCTGACAAGAAGTTAGCACAGTAAAATTAATATTATTCAGATATTTCCGTGTAAAGTAATATATCTATGGATAAAAATATATCTAAGCCTTTGGTTCTTGGGAATGATTTATATATGTAAAACATGTAAAAAGTAAATTTGTTATTTAACAGAAATTATTCTTTTTAGAAAGAAGTTTTGGTCTATGTCACTTGGCGGGCAAAGTCACATGACAACGAGATGGTAGCAGCATTAGATCAGAACAACATCAACATCAACAGGAGCAACACATACAGTATTCAGATAGTTTTGAAATGTTAAGACTCTCAGGAATATGGCACAGGAATAAAACATAGAAATGAATTTCACAACCTAACGCACAACTTAGGACCCCCGGGAACGAATGGTGAACCGTGTCTGACCCCCCCCCAATCCTGTCTTCCTGACTCCGACATTCAGCGTAGACTGGAGGCCATGATCAGCAGAACCATGCAGTGACCTAAACCCAACCTGGCCTGGTGCCTGATCTCTGTGATGGAAGCTGCCTTTCTGCTACGGTGCCTGAAGCTACGTGACAAGCAAAGTTAAAGTAAGTGGCTGGAATATCATGCTACCGGAGTTGGCCAGTGAGAATATGCATGTTTATTGTTTTTCTATAGGTGATAACTGGTTTAATGGTTAGCATGCGTGCTTCATGCCTCTGTGATACTTCACTTCCTGCCACCAGCACCATGTGTATCATTTCCGTGGCTCTGCAGCTTCCATCCTGATACTCTGAATTCCTGCCATGCTTCAAATACATGAGGTTAGGTGAGCCGGTGTCACTGCATTGCCTCAAGTGACTGTGAGTGTGGTTTCTGCGACTAGCCTGTGACTAGCATCCCACACACGGCCTGATAATTTATCTGGGAGGCCTGGGCTGACGTCAGCATGGTGTTTCAGGATGCGGCTCCGACGATTGCCGGACCCTAAGATACAGCTACGGCTAGGATACAGTAGCTAATACAGTATGGTGTACATAGTATGTCTGATGTTCTCCCGGCGTATCTGAAACGTGAAGCCCTCCTGCATCATACCTACCTGGTGCCACCTGGCCCGCTCACTCTCTCACATCATCGCTTCTGACATGCAAGGACCATGCAGGTGTTGACGTCCGTGTATTTATAAAGTATGCAACATGCACAATACCTGACCCTGGGAGACATTCCAAGACTGCCATTTTGTCCTTAACTTGGGCTAGTCGATTTAAGCACAGAAATCTTAATTTGATGTATCTACGCAATCGTGAGCTTGGGACTCATGGCGCGATGCCAAGTTGTGAGTGGCAGCTAAGGGCAAAGGGCATGGCAGCTGGACCAGATGACCTCCCGGGCTTCCTGCATGCATGGGCGTGCTGTTCCATGCTCACACACAATCAGCTTGCAGCTTATACTTTGGCGCCATAGGAAAGACTTCCTGCTGTTCTTTGCTTTGATAAACTATTTCAAGGTTTAGCTTTTAGTCATAGGTAAATAAATAGAGAATGAGCTACTGCCACACACACACACACACACACACACACACACACACATTCCTCTACCTTTTTTAATCTTTGAGTGACTCTTAAGTACCATTTAAGGTTCGGAAAGTGAAATTTGACTGGCTTGATGTATATCTTAGATGTACAAATCTTTAAAATAAATCCCACACCTCGGACATACATCTACAGAAAAATATTCCCTTTGTTGAAAAGGAAACATGCTGCTCCCATTAAATTTGGATGATGTATATTCCTAAATCAGTGGGATTGCAGTAGAGATGTAGAGTGGACTGCTGTTCATAGATCCATAAATATTTGCTGTTCTATACTTAGTTGCCTACTTAGCAGGACTAGTAAAACTAGTAATATATTTTATTAAAAATGAATACTAAAATGAATAGAAAAAACTGTAAATACTAGATCATAATGTTTCTTTCTATCTATAAACAAGAGTGAGCCAAACAGTGGGGTTATAATGGAATAAGCATTCCTATGTATTTGACTCTCCAACTAGGATAACCAGCTAGGAGTGAAATGGATGAAAATATGCTATAAATTTCTGACCACATGACAGAAAACCATGAACAAAATACATTTAAAATGCTACACTGTTACACATATAATAGCTGAACTTAGCGACTAAGGCCTCCGCACAGCCTGCACTGCTTATTGCATTCGATCCCACTTTAAAGGTTCACCATTTGGTCGCCTATAAACCCGTCTCTATGACAACAGTTGAGCCCCTCCTCTGCAGTTACTGGGAAGACTGCCAGTAGCTATGGTGACCCACTGGTCAATTTATAGCACCTCAGAGTAAGTCGAAGGGGAAATAATGGGACCTCAGGAAAAAGACCCTGATCCAAGATTTTGAGACCTGATCCAATAAGTTTCTCACTGTCCTGTGGGTCTGTGTTTGCCATTTAACACTCATCGTGGTGTTAGGGCTGTGCAGCAGGTTAGCTGAAGTGGTCCATTTTGCCAAAGGCATGATGGGAAAATGCAAAGTCCTGCCCATTGTTTAAAACACTAATGCAGACGCTATTTGTCATAAAATAGTCGGGAATGTGTCCCTATTACACAGCATGGTTATGGCATGCGCCATTACTGTTACTGCATTTCCAATACGCTATGCTTTCGCAGAAACAGAATAATTTTCCTGGCAGTTATGCAATACATAACCAATTGTATAAGGAGAGAATGAAGAGAATGAAGGCTTTTAAGTGTGAAAAACAGCAAAGACAATTGCCTCTACAGATAATACGTGTTCTGAGCCTTTTCTGCTTCAGTAGGCAGGTCAACCGCCTTCAGTTTATTTTTATTATTAAAGGCAATATTGTGCCAAATTGTGCGTCAAAGGTTGTGTGTGTGTGTGTGTGTGTGTGGGGGGGGGGGGTGGCGCTGCCTCGGTTAATTAATGTGAACGTTTTATAAAAA
>JAODUD010000033.1:22790390-22800506 GCA_026784285.1 Stomatorhinus walkeri | reverse complement strand
AGTGCAGGGGATGGGGGGGTTACTGGCAGGTGGGGGACTGGGGGGGGGCACAGACCACTTACTCTGATGACATGAAGGAGGACATGGGGCCGACCTCCTTTGCTTTCTGTAGGGCGTGTTTTTGATTAAAGGCCTCTTCCTCCTCCTCTTCATCCTAACAAAAGACATTCATTTTGTCACCTCTAATAGCCTCTGATTCACTTCATTTTAACACATCACCAGACGCCCAGTCCCACATGGCAGGTAGGGCGATTGCCAAAGGAAGAGGGTCACATATCATAGCTGGGGGTGAGGGTGGGTGGCTGATGGAGCATGGCAAGTTACCTTGGTGAGTTCCTGAGCGTTGGCCAGATTGTCTACAGCAATGGCCAAGAAGACGTTAAGAAGCGTGTCTGGTCACAGCTGCGTCAAGGAAATGGCGGGAACCAGTTGTACCATAACAGGCCAAACAAACAACTGACAAGCAAACAAACAATTGACAAACAAACAACAATTAAAAAACAATGGACAAGCAAACAATCGACTGTCACCTATGACCTTCTGACCTCCATCTTCACAACACGACTTCTCAAATGGATACAGTTCCCAAACAGCGTGAGCACAATGAAGTATATGGAGGACCACATTCCTGTCTTCACACCGCCCTGGGAGCGAATCCCGTTGTACATCACCTCGTTCCAGTCCTCCCCAGTAAGTATCTGGATGAGCAGAAGCACGTCCAGGCACACTAACTTAATCTTTAATCTCCAGGGCACAAGGGCCTCGTGTGCTGTCTCATGTAAAATAAGACATCTGACCCATGTCTGCCAGCAATATTCTCTCATTTTATTATGCTCATTTTTTAATTAACTACGAATCATGGTATTACAGCCTCAAGCTAACAGATCATACAGATTCTCTTTATTTAACACAGTCATACACGATCAAGGTTTCCAAACCCAACCTGAAACACCGTCATGATGGCAGCTGGGAAAGTATCAAAATGGGTGGGGGTGTAATCTTCAAAGATGAACCTGTGGGAAAGACAGGAGCATGGGTGACGTCTGAGTAGGACGCACATTGCACAAGGTGACTGTTTTCTTGCCCGAGCCAAGCAATACTCCGACATTGTCGAGGATTTCTAAAGATACATTGTTGTTTCTGTAAAACGATGGGTGTTACAATGATTTAGGCCACAAAATATTTCAACAGAATGTCCTCATCATCGTGACAAGCTGCAGGCAAACTTGTGCACCCAAAATATTCACTTCACTCGTTATGACTTCCAGCCACACAGCAGTGCTTGGGAAGTGGATTATTAAACTTTGTCCAGCAGAAACCGGCTTTTGACATAAAAAATATAAAAAATATAACTTGGGGACCAGAAGGACACTCGTGTCTGGCATGTCAGGCAAACAGCTTTACATGAATAGGAATTAACTTGATTGCATCAAAGGCAGCGGTTTGAGCTCTGAGGCAATGCTTCTGGCCGGAAAACCACAAGTGATAGTGATGGGGTGGGAGTCCCATTCTGTACCTGCCCCCAAACAGCTGCATGCCCAGCAGAGCGAAGACCACAATGAAGAGGAAGAGCAGGAACAGCAGGCTGATGATGGACTTCATGGAGTTCATCAAAGACACCACCAGGTTCCTCAGAGATGCCCAGTACCTGCACCAAGCAAGCGTCCAGAGTTTACAGTCACCCTTGTGGTGTGTACTACCTCCCCCCCCCCCCCCATTTGATGACATGATTCATCATAGCTAACCTCTCTAATTAAAGCTACAAAAATTGTCAGCTGATTACTTAGCCCCTGTCTCCCCCAATTGCAATACCAAAATAAGGTGTAGGCCTGCAATGATCTGCTAAAGATCAATGAGGGGTATATGTGGCTCATCATTTTTAAATTTACACTTCTTCTGAGGACAGTGAATATGGACTCAAACATGCCTGTACCAGGAATACATTTTTTTGCCAAATTTTGGACATCAAAGGAATGTGATTCACAAAAGCTTCTGAACTCCTGTATCAAATATAGAGGGAAAGGTGCCTCCCCATCTCCTGTCTATATCCAATACATAATACTGTTTGAAGCTCAAGAATGACTGTGATTCAGGGAAGTGACTATGTCACTGGGATTGTTTCCTGCACCATCTATAGGGATGCAGCACCTCCCTTCACACTTTTACCTTTGTCCCCTGGCCTGTGAAGTGTTTAAGCAGGGGCCAATCAGATCTGCTCAGACACATAAATCTGAATAAATCTGAAATTTGGCACAGTCAGAGCGAGGCTGAGGTAACCTGACACGGCGCATGTTTTTTACTGTTTTAATGACGCTGTCGTGTTTACACAAAGCACAGTCTGCAAGATCCAACATCATCTGAATAATATTTAATTTTCTTTCAGTAAAAATGCACACCCCCCTGCCATTTTTGCTGCCATTTCTATGAAAAATATGAACTAAATCAGAGTGTTAATTAACGGTAATTACAATCTTTGACACGTTCTGACAAGCGGCGCAGTTCAATCTCCAGTGATTAACTTTTTAAAAGCAGCAACGGAGATGACAATTAAAATATTGCTTTTCAGGGTGAGTACATTGTTAAGAATAATTCCAATCTTTTGAGGAGAACAATTTCTATTTTTGCTGAACAGATCTCTGCACAAGTCACCCTGTTGTCTCACTCATTAGCACGACATCACAAATGAGCAGAAACACACAAGCCTTAATAACTAAAGAAATAAATGAACACTGACCCCACTGATCTGGTGCCATAACTGTTTCATGGTTGTCCAGTTCCCTCCTAGCATGCTCTGAAGAGCCCCCCCCCTCCCCCCCCCAACAGCCAACATGGTACATGCTACTCACTTGGTGATCTTGAATATCCTAAGCAAACGTAGAGCTCGCAGAACACTGATCCCAAATGACGTTCCGGGTCGGAAGAATCCCCACAGTACCTCAAAAATGCTTCCTATAATGACCTGTGAATACACTGTAATTAAGGCCAGTGGTACCCAAGTGCAAAGAGTCAGTTATACCGACAGGCAGAAGCAGGACCTATCCATCATGTTCTCGGTTTCACTAAATTAAACTTTATACAGCTGTAATGTGCTTTCTTTTACTTTAATTACACTGCAATTGCAATAAACAAAAAGAGTGTTGATACATTTGGCTGATAAAAGATGAGAATCTAAAGCCAGGCTTGAAAAATTGAAAATGTGCAGATAAAATACAAAATAACAAATGAATGAAACCCATTATAGTGTTCAAAACATTTCAGAGAATAAGTAACAGGCCATTCCATTGTGCTGAGTAACAACGTTTACTATAGTGATCCTCCCATCCCCTAAAAGGCATAGCATAATTTAATATAACACATCATATAATGACTGAACAGATAAAGATGGCAGAAGATAAGCTAAGATGTCATTTATTTAATCATTTATTGCTATCAAAGATTATCATTTTGTGGCGTACTGTTCTCCAGAACTACTCATACTTATATTTACATTTACATTTATAGCATTTGGCAGACGCTCTTAGCCAGAGCGACTTACATAAGTAAGTAAGAAATTCACAATGAATTTCCTCCCGATACTAGCTCAATAAAACCAAGACTATGTATATTTATATTTATATTTATACTGATTAAGGCTTGATAGGATTTTTCTGTAACACTTATCTAAACATCTGATGTGTCCCAATGAGATTAAACCTTGAGATTGACATCTGCTCTACCTGTTGATAGATTTTACTGGGCAGCACTGACTAGTCATTTGAAAACATCTGATTAGTTTTTAAAGGGAAACAATGAATTGTTATTATTTTACTGCTCCTACCTTCCGACCTCAGAAAAGTTAATATGTCGTAGGGATGCTCTACTTGGTCAGCAGCCCATTACAATTTAAATCAGCCGATTTTCAGTCTTAATTACAAAATCGGCGGCCTTTAATTTGACCGATCTCTAATACCGATTTTGTGGATGACGTACAATTAGGGATACTCTGACCCATCAATCATGATCATTAGCTGCCAATATTCAATGTAAATACTTTTATCGGAGCTCTCTATAAAGGCCAATTAGAGGAACCAATCAGATGACAAAATATGTGAGACACACCTCCGTGCGTCACAAAAGAAGCTCACTAAAATGGTTCTACCAGTCTAGTAGTTCTACAAGGTGTTCCAAAAAGCCTATAAAACCACTATAGAAATCCCTCATGGTGGAATGCAACAGCTGGATGTGAAGTTACACTTTAAATGGAAGACCCCCCCCCCCACCCCCCATAATTGGTATCAGCAAATCTGATTCCAGTGATCAGCAATCAGATCCAAATACTCTGATCGGAGCACCCCAGTATGAATAGTGAGACTAGATCACTATATTACGATGATAATCTCTCACTTTCCTCGCCCTAGCTTTGCCATTTTGAAAAAAAAAAAATGAAAGAAATATAAAGGAACTCACTCCACAGTCAAAACAGTTGAAGGATGAGTGGAAGTAGAGCCTGGGTCCAAGACCGTACATCTTTAAGAACATCTCCGCTAGGAACAGACCCAAGAAGAGGAACTCTGCATAGTCTGCAAAACAAAACATCAGTGGTGATTCTCGTGGTCTGGAGGGTTTTCCCATTAGTCATGTCTGACAACATGCATCTCTCACTCTTTATTTTGTCAAGCAAGTGTGCAAAAACCTGCCACACAGACCTTAGCTCCTGTCAGCGGGTAACTAAGGCACACTGAGCAGAGGACGTGCGAAGTCTGCCATCTTGGATGTTTCGGTTGACAGTTTCAGCCATGACGTGCGACACATATGGTCTGAGACTTTTGAAGGCTGGCTTTTCGAGACAGACACGAACAGATACGGCGTATGACTTACAGAGGAGGATGGAGAGCCACTGGGGTTGGTTGTGATGCACGATGGCTACGCAGAGAGTGTTGAGGGCCACCAGGCCCAGCACAGTCCAGTAGAAGGTGTGCGTCTTGACCATGCGGCGGATGGAGATGCGTAGCATGCGTTCCTTCCGCCGGACGTAGGCGGTGGGACCCCGTCCCACACTCCTGATGCTACCCCTGGCCATAGGTCCACCTGTAAGCAGAGAAAACCCTCATCAGGCCAATGGTCAAGTATTCAGTTCTTATACATACATCTAACCCTACATTTCAAGGATGTTTATATTGCCTCACACAACACATTACTAAAAGAGTTTTGCCTCAAATCCAAAATTTCCATGAAAACAAATCAAGCTTACTATGATTTTAGACTGGAATAAGTGATAGCACAGAAAAGACACACATCGTATCAACTTCAGGATGGATGTTCAGATTTGGTTATGACCAATGTACCGTATTATTAATGTATTACATTATTATATGTTACATTAATATTTATCAGTTTGTTATATTTGTGGTGCACGGACTCACCCACAGAGGAGATGTCAACATATTGGTCCTCCCCTGGTCCATGTCTGACAGCATCTAGACGACCTCTCTTGATGGTAGCCCGTTTGAGCACTGCAGCCACACAGTTCACAATCAAACACGTTGTCAGTAAAACAGCATACCGATCCACTGAGTTCAAAACAGCCATAATTCAAAGAACATGTAATCATATGATTAATAACATAACAGAGCAAAAGACTCCAGGACTCAAACCCATAACCTTAAATACATTTAGGGAATACAAAAAGAATACAAAAACAGACTGCCAACTGGCACAGGTGGACTAAAGCTCAGTTCCTCAGCCGACACGTGGATTCATAATAAGGGAACCATTAGGACACTTAAATTATAACCCACAGTGCAATTTTACATTTGCTACATTTGAATATTTAGCTTTCAGTGAAATTGAATCAGTCCTAAAGAGTCCCTGCTAACTGTAGGTACAATAATGGTTTTCGGAGACCTCTGGGTTGGTTGTTATTACCTTTGTTTCCATTTCACACAGGCACACAAACAATACAGAAATGATTGCTTACAGAAGGCAAACAGCACAAGGACCCAGCCTTTTCATCACACAGTTACCAAGACGACACATGTACACTTCTTAATCAGAGTAATAGCTTATTATGTGTTCACTTCCACAGTGATATTGGAACCATCTATACTGTGACATTTTGTTCCCACTGAAATGTCTTTTTGGAGCCAAGTAAGGACAGATCCCGTCCTTACGTGTATTGGTAGTTTGTTGAATGACGACAAGCTCGATTAAACCCTCACACCCCAAAGTGGGGATGATTGAAAAATAACAATGGGCAGCGAAGATCTGTAAAAGTGAAGTCGTACTTCACCATGGTTACTGACTGAATTCCACACAGACTGTCTATTGGTTGCTGTCAGTCAACATTTAATAAAACAAGATTGTTTATCTGGAAGAATGGCTCAATTTTTATGGTCACAGCTTCACTTGTGTACATAGGGAACTCAATAAACACATCGACAACTGGGGAAACATTTGGCAATTCACAGTGGAGGCGGAGTGATATCAAATAAGTGTCAGCCCTACTGAGGATGTTTTTCTCTTTTGGAACTTGAAGGTGACTTTAATTAATTCAACATAAATGTTGAATTTATTCTGTGAACCAAATACAACAACAGCAACTTCAATGCATTTCGTACCTGGCATTTAAATGTAAGTATATAATACAAAAAATACATTCCATAAAAAGAGAAAATCAAAAAAACCCCTCAATATTAAAGTAGTGAAAAGTAACCATTAATCCATCCATCCATCCATCCATCCATATTCTAATCCCTTATACTGGGTGGCCTGGAGTCTATCCCAGGTAACATGGACACAAGCCTAGGTTACACCCTGGATGGGATACCAGTTCATGACTGTATTTAATATGGAAATTTTTATAAGTAACAATAATTTAACAGGAGTATCATTGCCATGCCATAAATATGAATGACAAAAAAGAATAACGTAAAAAAATTACTGGATGTGTGTATTTAGTATCAATTTTTTAAACATAAAATGTAACATTCTCCAAGATAATCTCCAGGCCCTCCATGACCGTGAAAAGGATAGTTGATAGCAGAAAATGGATGGATGGGTGGATGGATGGACAGACAGACCTCTTGTTTTATATGTCTGTCTTTATATATTAAAATATATACCAGAGATACATAACAATGAAAATCAGGACAAACCACCTACAACAATTTATATTTCATAAGTGCAATTTGTATGTATGTTTAATATATTCTTTTATTACTCTTATGCCTCACATTGAGTCATCTGCATTTTCTCAATTTCGTTGTCAAATGACAATGACAATAAAGATTATCTCATCTCATCTATTTCCAAATATCCATTATTTCAGGAGTGCAAAAAACACATTTTCAAATACTTTAAAAAATAAACCTTTAACCAAAAATAAGATACAAACTAATCTTGTTTGATATTCACAATTAACAATGTATCCATCTAGCTATCAACGTTACGTCGTTAAAATTAGGGATATAAAGTAATCCTTACAAATAATAATCATAAATACAAATATTAACTAATACATAAATATGATTTCACAAAACATCTTTTCATTGGTCAATTAGATAGTGATAGAGGACAATGGGAGAATTTCACCTATAGTAAAAATTCACAGTCATGAAAAATTGGACATACGCAGTTTACATCAGAAAGCAAAAATACTAATAATGCTTTCCATGCAAAAAAAAACAAGAAACATTCTTTGAGATCTGTATGCTTCATATACTTCTTGTTACTTTAGCTATTAACAATCATATACAGGACAATTACTGTTCAAACTGATATAAGGAGGCAATGGGAAATAATGGGAACAACATTGACAGTTACAAAAGATATTTACAGAGAGGAAAAAGCGAATGATGTACACTTAAATACTGAAAAGCATATCATGTAAAAACTTTTGCACACCACATTATCCATGTGCAAGTTTTAGAATCTATGCGCAAAGTGTCTCACCATCCAGAGCTGATGTCCCGGAGTTTTTATTTTCTTCTGCCAGCATCACCTCCTCTGAAATGCATAATTACAAAGCAACAGCTAACGATAATGGCGTTGTTTAATCCTAGTAGCTAAATCATGAGGAATGAGAAGTTCTTGCTGACTGAACATAACTGATATTTATCAGCTATGCAATATGAATTTAAATGCTGTTGAGATAACCAATAATAATAGCTGCCAAATTAATTATTTATGTGCAACAGTTTGAGAATTGATTCAAGCAGGTACAGTTAATAGATAAATTCATATATGCCCCGCCTAGGGCAGAAGTTACGTTCCAGACCCATCAGTGATAGGTGAAAATCTGCAATATAGAAATAGCAAATAACATTTTTTTATAGTTTAATCCATAAAATACCCCTCTCACATGCTTTAAACACATGTAAACTTATTAAACACACTTTGTAAACACATAATATGTGGATGTCGGGCTAAGAATATGAGTAACATAACAATAACAACAACAATAATAATAATAATAATAATAATATGTAAAGTATATGTATATATATACACACATCGCAGAGAATTGTTATGTGTCGGGGAAAAATCTGCGATATAGCGGGGGTGCAATAGCTGAACCGCGATATAGCGTGGAATCACTGTAATGTAACAGTCATACACTGCAATACAGATAATTCTGATTAGTAAAAACGATGGAATGAAATCAAGGAAAAAAACAAGAAAGAAACTATGCTAATATCCCCGTTACAGCCTGCCCGCATTTGCTCGGCCTCACCTGCCCGGTCGATCCACGCTCGGTACCCATTCAGCTCCCTCTCGATTTGCTGCTGTCTCCGAAGCTTCATGAAAGCCCTCCGGTTCTCAACCCGCTCCCTCTCTTTGGCAAACTCCCTGCAAGACCCATGTGGGAGGGTTACCTTCAGAGATTCACCATCGGGGATATTCAGCCCTCTCGTCTGCCTTCTGTGGCTAAACGATTAACGTCAATCCAAGGCTACTTGGTATCTCAAGGAAACCTGCAGCAG
Organism: Stomatorhinus walkeri; assembly: GCA_026784285.1. Lineage (NCBI taxonomy): Eukaryota > Metazoa > Chordata > Actinopteri > Osteoglossiformes > Mormyridae > Stomatorhinus > Stomatorhinus walkeri. The sequence goes on along the minus strand of JAODUD010000033.1, from coordinate 22,791,546 downwards.
TCTGAAGTGCGATGAACTCACCCTGAGAGAACTCCTAACACCAGGTTCAGCACAAAAAAGGATCCGATTATTATTAGAGGGATAAAATACAGCCAATTCCATGTAGGGCCTAAGGCATCATTGGTCTGCAAAGAGAGGGAACAAAGGTTTAAAAAAACATGAGGTGAACAACAAGTAAGTAATTCAGGGGGGGATGAAGCAATATAATGACTGTACCTTAATGCAAATGCTAAACACAATTCAAAAGTGTGCCCTAACTGCTTTCATATTCTGTGATGGACATATTGAAATAAAAACCAAACAAACTGACTTCAAAGAAATCCCTGGGGGCTAGCTGCAGTTCTTCCTGAGCATGGCAACAGCGATCTTTAACAAGCCACGAGCAACCCTCAACATATCTATATGTAGCTGTAAAAGCCCCCAAAGCACTGCTGATAGATGTCTTGCTCACTTGACCAGGCCAGTTTAACAGTTTACCAGAGGCAGACATTAACAAGGACACACCACTTCTTTGTAGTGTGAAGATGGCTGTTAATGTCGTGTGGCTGTGTTGGTCATCATGAAGACAGAAAACAGACTTAATGTATCACTCAAAATATTACTTAACAGTAATAACTTTGCAGCAATGGGACCTGAAGGGAACGGCAGCCGGGTACAGCTGGAAAGCTCTGCTGAGTAATAATACACGGAATGGCAGTCGGGTATAGCTAGAAAACTTTGCTGAGTAATAATGCAGGGAACGGCAGTCGGGTACAGCTGGAAAGCTCTGCTGAGTAATAATGCAGGGAACGGCAGTCGGGTACAGCTGGAAAGCTCTGCTGAGTAATAATACAGGGAATGGCAGTCGGGTATAGCTAGAAAGCTTTGCTGAGTAATAATGCAGGGAACGGCAGCTGGGAAAACTCTGCTGAGTAATAATGCAGGGAACGGCAGCCGGGAACAGCTGGAAAGCTCTGCTGAGTAATAATGCAGGGAACGGCAGCTAGGAAAACTCTGCTGAGTAATAATGCAGGGAACGGCAGCCGGGTACAGCTGGAAAGCTCTGCTGAGTAATAATGCAGGGAACGGCAGTCGGGTAAAGCTGGAAAGCTCTGCTGAGTAATAATGCAGGGAATGGCAGCTGGGTACAGCTGGGAAAAGCTCTGCTGAGTAATAA
>JAODUD010000033.1:22741979-22768598 GCA_026784285.1 Stomatorhinus walkeri | reverse complement strand
TTCATAGCAGTCACTGATTTTTATAAAATAGAGTTTTCCCTTATGGGGACCAGGAAACCGGTCCCCATAAGGGAAAATAAACAGATATTTATCACACTATGGGGACATTGTGTCCCCATAAGGATAGGTATACCCGCTCACACAAACACTCACACAAATTAATTTTTAAAGGCCGCAATTCACCTAACCTGCACCGTCTCTGGCCAGTGTATTTCTAGAGTGGTCAGAGTACATTTTCACCTGAAAGCCCAGGAAAGAGTCTCGTCCTTGAATCTCTGAATTCACCCCCATCACCGCTGAGCGCCAGCGCCTCTCCCACGGACTGTCACCGGCTGGGCGCCGTCCCAGATCCCAGCGTTTGTCAGGCTCGACCAGCACACAGCTTGGGTCACACCGTGCCTGAAGCAAACATACCGTAGGATGTTAATTCATAAGCTTATCAGGAGAAGAGCCGTGCCTGAGGCCGATTCAGAACACAGCCCTGCTGTTTCAGTCGACTGCCTTCTTTCTTTGATTTAGCGTGAATGCTTAAGATATCTGTATTTAATCCTTCGCTACACATATTCTAACTTACACTATGCGCCTCCGTTTTGCTCTTCAGTCCTGCTTTTACCGCAGAATTTCAGGTGTAGCTGGCTGTCAAGGCTGCAAAGGAGAGTCAGTCGTCTTTGCTGACACTCAGGGAACCCTGCCACCCATGATGAGCATTCGCCAGGCGGAGCCACGGCCTTTTAGCTGGGCTCCTCTGTGTTGAAGGCTTAGCTGCAGAAAATCCTGCAACCTGAGCTTGATATTCTGCAGAAATTCCTCTTTCAGATTCCCTTCCCGGAATGTGATCCCGCGATCAAGCAACATTATACGTTCCTTCCAGTTTTTTGGAGGTTGTCATTTGGTTGCCGCTTAAATATATAAACATTAATACATACACTCTCTCTCTCTCTCTCTATACATATATATATATATATAGACAGAACACATTCTGAATGCATTGAAATCATTGTATTAGATGTGTGGAATGTCCTGTCTCATTTGCATAATTTTAGGCAACCATGAGACGGCACCAACCGTAAATCTCCTGTCGAATTTCTAAATGAAATAATTAGCCCCTGTTACACACTGAACACATCTGGCTTACATTTCTATGCGTATCTATGACCTAAATCAAACTTTCCTGAAACACGCAAAAAGCCAACATTCCGAAAATATCCCGGGCCTAAAATTGTCCATGAGAAAGCTGCCGGCTCGGAGCCGCCGGCTGTCCAGCCAGAGCAGATCCATCACGCAGCGGCATCTCGCGTCCAGCGGGCGCCTCAAGGCACGCAGATTGACATTTGTATCCCCACCCCGTGGCAGGTTAATCCACAGCTTCCTTCTCTGTTGCGTAATCACCCCACACAGAGTTAAAAGAGCTGCTGGGTTTATCCTCAGACATCGCCAGAGAGCTCCCCCCCCCGCATGTGGGGTTGGGTGGAATTTACCCACCATCTGGGTCTATCTTGGAGATCCTAGTCCCTATAGTCATACTGCACTCACAGTGTCGAGACGGAGGGGCGTAATTTAGTCAAACATGACATTTTGTGTACCCGGTAAACCCAGGGTGGGGGCTCCGGCTCATCAGAAGGGGTTTGAATTATTGATATCAAGTCGGAATCTACCCCGCCCCCTATACTTTATGCTCATATCCAGCTCCTTCTGACAGGCTGGGGTAAGGGATGACTTATCCTGTCAGTCAGGCCCCAGTTCATCCCTCAACTGTTTCCCATTTTAGATCACAAGACATGGTCCTTGCCCTGCTATTCATCCTACTTCACCATAGCCCACAAAATGCTATAATTTGGCAAGTTTATAGAAACCACCTGCCCCACTGCCTGAATCGCAATGCATCTATTGCCAACTGAGTGCCCCAGCTAGCTAGTCAGCTTCAGTGATGAAATGATATGACTAGCATAACTCACTCCTTCACAACTCAGGGTGTCTTTACTCCAACAAATCTTGAAAGATTATTGAGACTTAATTCCAAAATGTTAGAAATAACAGCCGACAGACTTGATCTTTAATTCACCAAATAAAAGCTACTTTAATGTACAGTATACTGACACTACATTGTAACTACCTTTACCTTTATGAAGATGCTTTTCAATTTTTTATGTTTCAGTGAGTGAATAATTCATGATTTGCTGCTACTCAAGCGCAATGAGATTCTGTGCATCTAAGACAGGTAACAACTGTGATCTTAGCACTGTAATCATCAAACATCTTGCAATATAGTGATGTATGACATCAGAGAAAGGATAGACAAGACGCTGGCGTACGAAAGCAGGTTCTGTGCATTTCCACAAGGTGTATATAAACCATACATTACCAGTTGGCAAAGAGAATGTGTGATTAACTTATTCATTGAGTTACAATTATGCATATTAATCAGAATAATCAGTACTATAACTAGCCAAGATGAGAGATTGCTCTGTAAAGACAAGGAGAGAGCGCTTATTAAGCAATTCCATGGGACAAAAAAATGAATCTTGAATTTTCTGAACAGCAAAGTTTTCAGCACAACACAGAAGGAGCCATTTAATAAGTGAACAAGATCTTCCTTGAGTTTCAACCCATTTGTCCTTGTGAGGACACTCTGAATGTTCTGCTCTGTATTAATTCTTGGGTGGCAGTGATGTCAACAAAGGATCCAGAATTATAACAGCGCCAACAAAAGTCGAGGAAATTGTCACGATGGCACAGTGAAAATGACTAGACCACAGCTGAGGAAAATTTACAATCCATAAGCTCTGAACAGAAATACGTCAAAGTTATGATATTACACAATAACATTAAACTACAATGGTCTGACTCGCCTTGAAACAACAGTGCATTCCATGGTTCTTGAAATCAAATAAATCTGGTTAAACAAATGTATCTTAATCCATTACGTCCTACTGAATAAAATTATTTTAATACTGAGGAAGATACTGACATGTGGTCTTACATATATATCTCTACATCAAAGAAGATGAACTAAGCAGTTAGCTCTCAAATGGATTAGCAAAAAGTGAGTAAATATATAAAATCACATTCAGCATGAAAGAATAACGATGTTTCAGGGCATAATGCAAATGGCCACACCGGGACAGGTTTAATGAACATGGAATCAGCAGATTCTCCCTCCCATGATGAAAACTGTCAACACGTAAAGCCATCAGTTATTTATGTTAATCAGTCCTTAACATTTTACATTGTCAAACAGTAATGACAAAAGAATCAGTAGTAATCAGCCCTAAATCAAATACAAAGGTCACCGCTATGTGGACGGAAACCACAAACAAAGTTTATGGTCAACTGTAAACTGAACATGATAAAAGATATGTGTGTGTGTGTGTGTGTATTACTATATATTTTGTCCTTTTCTACACTTATTTAGCTTGGGTCGTTTTCCAGAGGCACAATAAGAAAATGTTAACTTCAATAAATGTCTATAAGAAAACATATTTAAGTTTATGCTTTTTGAAGGTTTTTTTATTTTCTTAATAGCTGTGAGATTTTACCCTATTTCTGTTGTTTTAAAGCCCTGTGGAATATTGTGCTCTATGGTTTGTGTAGTGCTTGTACTTGTGTATACAAGTTAAGTACAAATTGTTTTCATGAATTAGTGAATATGACTAATTTTCGCCTTAACACCTTGTGTGTGGTGTAAATTTAAAACAAGTCACAGCTCACCACCCCGTCCATGCCTGAAGTAAAGGCTAGCTGTCACCTGCTTTATCTTCCTCTGTCTCCTTTGTCCTGATACTAAAACAGCCTTCCTTTGTCTTTGTGTCCCCATGTTTTTTTATAAACCAGTTTCCTCTCCTGCACCCATATAAATATCCCAGTCCCTTCCTCCTATCAATATGTCATGTGATTCTGCTCACTATCTCAGTTTTAAACTGCAATCGCATAATCTCATGTGCCTTATCGTCAACGCATTTGATCACACAAAGTATTAATGAGCTATTGAATAAAGCTGATGAAAGGTTTTACAGTAGCTCCAAAATATAAAAAGGTTGCTTCTCATGCTGCCATACCTGCTATTATCATACCTATTAAACTAGTACTAAAACATATAATGAGAGACCCTTTACTTGAGGGGATATAAATAATGTAGTAGTAAACACTAACTTAATGCATTAATTAACCAGTAATTAAGTATTTGTTAAGTACTGATCCATGCTCATTCATTAATCAATCCTGACAGTTCATTTATTTCATGGGGGAAAAATGTGGAAGTTCATGATTTTCCTTGAATGGTTAAAAAGTTAAGTAATTTTTGTCCACTCAAGTAAAGTCTTACCATTACTAACTATTTAACTAATAAAGTGTCTGATAGGAATACATGAACTGGAATACTGATTCATTAATGATAAACAAGCAAGGGATTACACATAGTTACTGGCTAATCAATGCATTAAGTAAGCCTGTACTATTACATTACACATGTCCTCAAGTAAATTGTGTGACATTGGAGGACCCAAGATTGGTGGAACAAATATCAGCCAACTAATATTGATGGAACCATATGTACATATAAAGAATAAGAGGAAAGTAAGTTCATAGACAAGTGTTGGATGCAGCAGTCAAGCAATATGTCACAGTCTGGCATTCGACAGAGAACCTAGAAAAAATTGTCAAAAATTTTGACACATCTCTAAGAACAAAGACAGGAATTGTGCAGAATGTTTTCTCTGGCTCTCTGTAGATATGAAAGCTGGTTAATGAAGAAGCAGAACATTGAGATGATTGATGCCTTTGAATGTTGATCACAGACTTTTAAGCAAGGATTCTTGTGAAAATGAAGACTGATCTTTCACTTGAAGCACAAATGGCCAGATTGAAGCTGTCATATTGTGAGAAGACCCACTGCATTGGAGATTTGTGGCTCTGCAGGTTAGGACTCTGCATCTGTGATCAGTAGGTCATTAGTTCCAATCCTGTGGCTAACATAGAGATATTGAGAGCTTGATCTAGGCTGTCGATCCTTATTACTCCATAGACATTGGCTGACCCTGCTCTCTGATCCACACAGAGCTTATGTCACTTTAGACAGAAGGATAAGCTAAATAAATAAATGTGAAGAGGATGCCTGGCCAAAAGGTGGATGACCTCTCTCATCAGAACAAAGGACTTTTGGGAAACCTGAAGACAGGGATGGAAAACAGATAATTCTGAAAATTTCTGTCTATATGGTCGCCTGAAACAAGGTGTATTTTTTGTATTTTTAAACCTCAGTGACCATCATGGCAATACAGAACTAAACAGGCAAAGCTAATAACAGTACAGTTGTACTGTCATTAAAAATATTAATTAACTTAGTAATTAACCCAAAAAGCACACATTCATTCATTGAGTACTTAGAAAAATGTCAGATGATCAGACCAAAAACAGAGTAAGTCTGTTAACAGAGAACTGAAGCTGGATGCAAGCCTGTAATGGCAAGACTGCAAGAGAACTGCCTAAGATACAGTGCTACCCACTTCTCTTATATCCTGTTATAAAGTTGTTGGGTAGAGGGGTGTTTCCTTCACAGGAGAAGTTAGGTGACTGGTTTACTAGAGTTACTGGTTAACAATGGTCTCACACCAGTGACAGTTTTCAAGGGGCAGGTGCTCGAACAGAGGGTCCCGGGGGGGTGGAGTGTCATTCATTCAGGCAGAAGGGGCCAGGGCCCAGGGTTCAGGCATCCTACCATCCAACCCTCCCCCCACCTCCACATGCTTGTCTCACGCTGAGGATCCAGTCTGCATATACTTTCTGTGTTCATTTCCCATGGGCGCTATGGTGTCCTCCCACAGTCTATAAATGTGGGGTTAAGTGAATTTGATGTTCCAAATTGCCCATAAAGTGTAAGTGTGAGCCCCGTGAGGAAATGGTGTCCCGTTCTGGGTGTTCTCTGCTCCTGCCCTGTGTTGCCTGGGATAGGCTCCAGGCTCACTGTAACCCTGTGCTGGATAAATACTTATGCGAGACAGATAGTTCTGCCTCTCCCTTGTGCCTGCAGCAGGTAAAATTGGAGTGTTGAATTTCTTGTGTCCCCAGTAACCTCAACAGTGCTGGTTTTTTAAAACCGGGAGCTTTTTTCCATGCCTGCATTTTTCTTTAACACATCGAAAATGAAAATCCTTGGAACATCCCAAATATTCTTCAGTTTTCAGTTTATTAGTGGCTCACAGGAAACGAGTAAAGCCTGAGAACCTAGTGGACACTATACAGAGACCATACTATAGAAGTATTGGGGGTAATTTTATTGTAAAATTACTAAAAAGCATCTTAAATGAAAGAAGTCATCAGTCATTTAATTTCAACTTGCAGCTATAGGTTTCTGTCTGAGGGCAATCCGTCTGTTGACCTCTCCTTTGACTCCTGTCGCTCAGGTCTCGCATTATAGGCTCGCACTAACCCACACTACACTTGCAGGAACCTCAGGACACTCTCTCCAGGGCACTGGTATTACATACATTGTGCGCTGGTGCAAGCTGAAGGGTCTAATGCATGCAAATTCATGCAGTGTCACCATAAACCAGACCTGCAACAGATTTCAATATCAAAGTATCTGTCTTATTGCCCTATTGTATTTATAATTTTTCTTGATAATACACAAAAAGTGTATATTTTTAACAATCTGAACAAACAGCTTGGTTGAATTAACACATATTTCTTGTTTTGGATGGTTACACGCTGCAGTGTGAGACTTTCACACAAACATTGAAAACAATGCAATATTAACAGGGGATAACCATGCTAGACTTTAAAGGTGGCAACTTTCCATCAAAAGCAGAAGATGGTCCATCTACTTAGCTAAGAAACACTATTAAAATATAATGTAACATGGGAGAGCATACAAACACTTGCAAACCCCTTCTACGCTTATTGTGACCCCATCCAGAGCCCTCCTTTATTCCCTTGCACCAGAATGGTTGTCCATCTCCTTCAACAAGACTTTCAGGAACAGTAAGCTCTTCTAACTGGAAACCAGAACCTAAAGCAACCATCCTGCCATTTCAGTCAAATATCTCTCATGAACTTCAGGATCTATAAGGATCTAGAGTCAGTATCTTCTGTTATCCTCACATTTATTAACTCCCTATTCAAAACCTTCATGCCTATCAATCTTCCATTAGGACCAGTTGTTGGATCATCTCCTTCTCTTCTAGATTTCCAGACACTCCATTACCCATGCAAACCCCCCCCTCCCCCACACTGAAGACACTAAAATTACTCCCGTTCTTCTCTCTTCCTATTTGCAGACCTCACAACAATTTTCATTCTGTCTGCAGGAAAGCAGCGCTGACATGCCACAAGCCAGAATGAGGACGTTCTACATTCCAGCTGCTCATTTCAGGAATCTCACCACCTGCTTCTGGCAGCTGATTCAAAACCAGCAGCAGCCCTGAGCATGTGAAATCTCCATATCTTTCCTTGCAAATCATCAAATATATAATAAATGTGTCAAGACACAATGGTGATGTAAATTAAAAACTGTGAAGTTGTAGTTCATCCCTTAAAGGATGGGATAAGGCTTGGCTTGCGTCATACTTTCCGGACTCGCTGAAGATTTCATTTTTTATTCGCTTGATTTTTACCAGTAAACTACTTACATTTATATCCTTGCTTCGCTGGCCTCTGTAGTCACAAAATGTAGAGTGTGACACTTACACACAGACACAAAACAGACAGCGGGTCTTGGGAAACGCAGCAAGGTTTGGGCTCTTAGGAATGGGGGCCAAAAAAAAATGAGGGGGATTGTTAGCTGGCTCTGCCGGGACATCCATTCCCTCCACTCCCTTCATAGACAGCAGTCTTGTTAATGTTCACTTGAATGATGAATTAAGGACTTTATATATCACCTAGTCTGCAGCTTCAAAACTTACACTATTTATGATCTGCTGAATCTCCAAGAAGATGCTCATGGAGCAGTTCAAAGCTCTGAGTAAATTTAGTTTATTTGGAGACAGCTTATTCAATTGTCTTTGGTGTATTGTGTTATATCCTAACTCTCATCTATATTATTGGTTGTGAAAATGGGGTGATGGATGAATATTGTTTGATCACAAAGTTTCAACGTATCAAAAGTCAATACATTTAATTAATGTATCCTGTTGCCCTTCCTGTCTGTGGCTTATTTCTTTATTTAATTATTATTTATGGACCCATGGAAGGAAATACCAGCTAGCATGACCTTTTGGCCCAGCCCTAGTTTCCCTGCTGTCGCATTTCATCTTTGTGTCATTTTATTTTTTAGTCATTTCTTTCTGTCTATTCTGTTCAGCCCGGGGGCGTTGCTGAATTCCAAATCTTCTCCTCGCACGTCACAGTAAAACATCACCCACAGAATTCAATAAGCCTGATTTTATGGCGTAAACAGGATGGATGTAGATGCTTCTCCAGGGCAACGTCTGTGCCTTGCGATGACACTTTCCAAACATGAGGAGAGGAAGCGGAAAACAGGTATGGAAAGCATGATTCCAAATGACAAACACATTTGGGGGAACCAGGAAAATATCCAAATCCCTTGGAGGAATAAATTTCATAAGAAACAATTACCAAGCATGTCACTTTAAATAAATCTCAGATAAATGTTTATATATACTTCTAAGATTAGACCTTATCTGAAAACAAATAATATATAAAATTCTGATGGAATAAAAGAATTGCATGCATATAATAAAAATACTATTAATGTTATATATTTACGTACTTCACATGTGATAAAATTTTGCTAACAGATTACAGGGGTGGAAGAATGGCATTATGGGAAAAAAGCAGAAGTACTGTAGCACCACCTAGTCACAGCAATTATCACACTTTCAGTGCTGACGGTTGGCAGAGAACGCTAATGGTGGGGGAGAGGCAGCGAGGGGCCCGTGGGCCTCCCCAGCGCGGATGGCCCAGGTGCCTAAAAGGGAGCATGGTGAGACATCACACCGCGAGGACACGGCAAACCGCGAGGGTTACGGCAGTGCGGTGGCAGAGGGAGACAGCTGTGGGTGTATCTACACATAATAATAACAACCGATTACATTTATAAGGGGCCTTTCTCAAAGGCAAGGTCGCTCTGCGTGGGGGAGGGAGGTGCGATGTGTCGTCTCCTTCTATCATCGTTTTAAAACATTCAGGAGGAATGTGTCCTATGTTAATGTTTATATGGCTGTTTGTTAGGTGCTACGTGAAATGACGCCAGCAAGTCTTAGAAAGAGACACATCATTCTCTGTCATTCATGTTTAAAACCACTAATTGTTTGACCTTGGAAATAAATCAAACGTCTGTTTCCAGAAGGTTTCCACAAATCAGGCAATGAGATGGGAAAACGAAGACAGCAATGTTCCAGACAGAGGACTGTAGGGTTTAATTCAACATCTCGATGTGGCTTCCGTCTTTCCGCTAGTTTACATGACATGGTCTTGGCAGCTGTATGCCACCTTGTCTGAAAGGTCATGTGACTTGTAGCTTTAAAACAAGCAAACAGTCCTATCATCGCTTAGCTTGTCATAAAATCTATGCCAAAAAAAACAAGAAAATACATTTCAGCTACTGGAAGTGAAATGTGATGTTTGCAAAAGAGTAGGGAAGCTCTTCCTTGCAAAAGGTCTGATCACTTTGCTCCCAAAAATTCTGGCAGTCAATGGTGGTATGAGGACAGCTCACACAGGGCAGAGGGATTCAGCAGGAAGACATGTGACAATGACAGATGTCTGTGTCACTTTCACCTCTCTTGTCCTGCCATTGCACTTAAGGACATTACTCTAGTCCTGAAATGCACTAATTAATGTCTCATAATATACGTTAAGCTTCCATTTAACTTCAAATAGCATAGCAGACTACCAGTGGTTCAGAAGCTTGACTCCGATGGGAGAATTTGACCACTTTTACCAGTACTGATGGTCGGCAATAAAAACATAAGTGTCAAAGCTCAGATTAGCCATCCATCCATCCATCCATCCATCAATCATGATGATAGTGGTTCTATTATATCATGCAGTTCCACAAAATATATCACAGCTTAATAGGATCAAGCACTTTTGAGTGAACCTCTTGACTAAGTCCATAGTAACCCAGACAGCTCTTGAGAGTTTTCATCCAGTCAGATCACTTTGCTGGTCCTAACATGAAAACTGCATCATATTCACAGTAAATATTCATTAAGAGCTTATCTGGTACTTAGCTTTTGGCTTGCAGCGCTTACCTTCAAAGCTGTGTCACAGCAACAATAAAGATTTTATAGCTGCCATTTTAATCAGTTTAACAGATGTTATTGCTTGTGCTATCAAAACATCCTGCTTGGCAAATGAACTAAGCAGAGGTCATAGGGTTTGCACCACTCTGGAGAAGATCTGGTCTCATTATTCATGACAGAAGATGATCCATCTAATTACTGTTGGCATCTAGTGTAGGTGCTGCAAAATTGACAGCCAGAAAAACCTTCAAAACTGAACTAAACAATGATCTAATTCTTCACCACATTGGGTTTCAGAATCATTCTGGTGGTTATTCCTACAAAGTTAAATGGCTTTATTAGATCTGATGCACAATTGTTCAAATTGGGGAAGAGATATTTCCATTGTCTAGACCAGTGCTTCCCAACCCAGTCCTTAGGAACCCCAAGACAGTCCACATTTTTGCTCCCACCCAGCTCTCAGCAAGCAGGGAGCTAGGAGGGAGGAAAACCTGACAACTGGGTTGGAAAACACTGGTTAAACCACCAGAATACACACCAAGACATAAAACAACTAAGTAATACACGCAGCCAGACCAGTGTCATTCTTCACATTGAGAAGAAACACAGCCATAGAGGTGGGAGAAGGGCCTTCCTTCTTGACCTTTAGAGGAAAACACAGTTTTTCTAGCTTCCGTGCTGAAGTGAATCTCAGCAATGAGAATGAATCACTGTAAAGGAACACGGTGAATGACTATTCACCGGAACCAGATGGGAATACCGTGACCTTTAAAAATTCAATATTAGCCTTAGGTTTCTTCTTCATTTCAGACCACGATTTTTTTTTCATCCGGAGGTGGCCCAAGGATGGTGAGCTAAGCGAGAGGACAAATAAAATAAAGAAATTGAATTAGGCATTCTGTTCATTTCCACATACGCTCCTGCATGACAATGCTGGCTTCTTTAAAGGCCATTCCTTCTGTAAAATATCACCAACTAACAGATCATCCGATCATCACGACCATAAAACCTATTATATCAGAACCTTATAAACACTGTAATCACTTTACGTCACTGTGTCCTTCTTTAACTGCCCTGTGTGCCTTAATTGCCCCTCGGGGACAAATAAAGTTTTTTTAATTGAATTGAATATATTAAACATTTGGGTTAAATACAATGGTTCATAATAACAAACACACACATTGCTTTATGATGTTCCTGAAAACATTGCACAGTTTCAGCAGTTTGTCAGACTGAGGTACAGTACAGTATCATATGCAGTTACTATAATTTTTACTGTACAGTAAGAATTATTAATATGTATTGGATTATTATTATTCTGAATACTTACAAATTCAACTTAAAGATACACTTAGGGAACAGGAAGAGGTAGGCTGTATATTTTTTTTTTAATTCTCTAGAAACAATGTAAGTTGTCATAAAACAGGCAATACAGGACCTGCACTCTCATTTATGCAGGCTATAGGCTGACTGATGAACTACAGTGGCCAAAGACGGTACGAGCTCGGTTGCTGGAAACGGTGAAGCTCTGCAGAACAAAAACCTGAACATTCCCAGCAGATCACCCATGGAGAAGTGCCCCACCACTGAAGGCCTCATCTTAACTCAGCGCTCAGATCCTTCCAGAAATGTTCCACAAAGCTGTGGTCCGAGATCTCAGCCGGCCTCTACAACATTCTGATGCAATTCCCTGTAAACCAAAACACGCTCAGATACTGCAGCGACACTTGTTTGTGTGCAAAGAGAGGAGAGGCCCGTGGCTTATATAGGAAAGACTACTGCACTGTCAGACACATAAAAAGACCCCTGAAAGAGGACTATCACCACGATATTACCGCTGAGCTACTGCGATGTCTACAGCTTAAAGGAAATAGCCATCTATCTTCAATATCCAGGAGCCTGTACTGGGAAGCAGGGAGCACAGGATAGAGTGCACTCTGGGAAATGGCCCCCAGGAAAGTCACAAGGAGAATAGGAAAGTGGGGAGAACAGCCAACCTGCAAGCATAGGGCTGCAACTGTCATGGGAAGCAACTATGAGCAACCCTTAAAAAAATAAAAATAAATAACAATAAAAAAAATAATAATAATCTATGCTGCTGTTATAACTAAATAAAAAATAAGCTAATGATATTATAGCTCTGTCTCTGTTTACACTTCATTTTAAAGTGTGTCTTCAGATCGCATCGAATTGCAAGTGGACAACAGTAAATACAAGTGTACATGAGCACCCAGACACACTTTGATCCCATCACTCAAAGCACTTGCTTGCAAGTTGGTCTGGAACGCATTTGACCACATATCTTTTGTAGTGTAAACGCTAATGTGTCCTGATGCATCCCCGGAAAGGATGTCATAATGACTGTGCTGGGGGCCATTTGACCTTCTAGAGGAAATGACGTAGGCAGTAATGAATATGAGAAGAAAGCTGGACACCCTGGAGATGCATGATAGACAGAAGGGTAAATGGCATTCTGTTTCAATTGTCTGCTTGTGTTTCAATCGCCCAGGACGCATTCTATAACCTGCCGCTAAGAGGGCCTTAGTTTCTCACTATGCACACTTCTGAAGACACATGAAACCTGAATCTTTATAAGCTCTCGAACAGAATGAGAGGCTACATGAAATATTCTCGAGAGAGTCACCCCTGGGGTGACACCGAGGCCAATGGGGTCACTGTTCCTTGGGGCCGAGACACCCCCGCCTTGTCCGTCCAGATCAGTGGAGCAGCCAGTTGCTGAAACCTGCTTCAGCATGTCATGGCACGATGTTGCAGACACCCAGCATGACGGGGATCGACAGCAACCCGGAGGGGGGGGGGCAAGTGAGGTGACAGACTGATGTAGAAAGGCAAGGGAAGTTTCAACTACTGAAAGAACTACTAAGGGACTGCTGAAGGATGTCATGTTTGATCACCATTAATAAATTGTGACACCGTTAATCTTGTGGTATGATTTGTACTTCAGTAGTAACTGAGTTATTACTAAGTATCCTGTGTTACCATAAACACTAATGGCAATATCCAGCTTTGGGTCAGTCAATCGTTAAACAGACGCCCTTCATACATAAGAGCTGCACCAAGGTTAAGGTTCTACAGCGATGGCTCCCAGAACATCTCATATCAAAGGAGCTAAAAAGCATCATTCTCTCTAGAAGGCACAAAGCTGCATAATTATAGTGTGAGGCAAGATAACGACTGAACACACGTTCAGGTTGAGGGACAGAAGCGTTGAAGGAAGTGCACCATGTTCTCTGCTGAACATGTGGGCTCTGGAAAGGGTACAGTCACCTCCAAACTCATTTGGCTTCAAAGTGGTGATACCTCAACATGAGTAGGATGAAGAAAAGTGAACTGGAATTAGATTATCAGCGGATGTGCATCATTACGGTTCATGCCATCATGAAGTTACAGTAGGACAGTGAAAATGGAGACAAGCCCATTATTCTCTCTTTAACCATCCAGCCTGTCTTGTCCCTCTCAGCCCTTATGCCTTAAAAATATCTCTGGTATGAAAACCTGACAAGACAATGTAGCTGATAATCCTGACAGCTGTCTGTCCAATCCACACGAAAACCTCCACAATGCAGCGATAGCTTACAGACATGTCAGAGATACACCAAATCTTCATCACTGACACTCAGAAAGTCACAAGTCGCATATTTGTGGGAGAGTTCAGCGCAGCCTTGTTTGGAGATAACTTGGTCTTGGTTTCATGTGGTTTGGTGCGATTTGAAAATATTTTTTTCACTGCCAGGAATGGAAAAATACAACTATTTATATTATATAAAGAGAATAGCTTATATATCCATCCATCTTCCAACTGCCTGTCCAGTACAGGTTTGCAAGGTTGCTCGTACAAATGCTCCTCTGCCTACGAATGAGATATGTTCCGAACGGCCATTCATAACTTGAAATGTTTGTAAGTTGTTATTCAACATCATTTTAAGGGTATACGCAAATACAAAGAACTAGGATGCTGGGAGTATGCATGACACGCTGCTGTGTGGCGGGGGTAACAGCCAGAAGTCATACTAAGCAGAATTGACGCGCAGAAAAAAAAATTGATGTTGCGAACAGGAAACGGGAGCCCAATGAACACAATTTGGACTTACAGATCTCTTTGTTTGTATGTCTGAAAGTTCATAAGTTGAAAGCTCGTAAGTAGAGGAGCATCTGTATATGTTAAAAAAACAGCAAAAGATATGCTCCAGTAAATATGCGTTATTCAGAGTCATAAATCACATAATACACAACAGATTCCTGGTGCCCCTTTAACAACCAGGGAAACTTCAGCAGTGATTGATCTCAACCCATTGGTGTTGAATCCCGATTCACTTTCCATTTTCCTAAATACTTCGGTAATCTGAAATCCTGCCGAATTCCCAACACAATTTTCAATGAAGTCTGGGAGAAAAATGCACTTTTTGTGCCTTTGCATGTCGTGAAGGTCAGATGCCATTTCTGTCCTGTAGAGTTCAGTATTCAGCATTGTAATGTTGCGAAGGTAAACACGGAAGGCGCTGTAATCCACTCCGTACCAGGCTCCTCTGCTAACCCGGCGTCCAGCAGAGGCAGCTGAAGAAGGCAGACAAAGAAGCTACAGGCGGCCACCTACCCCCTGGGACACACAAGATGGACGTGCTCGGCTCCAGCTACACAGCAAAACCGACCGGAGCGACTCTTCTTCTTTGTTTGCCCAGGTGCCGATGCTAACGGACCTTAAAGGTTTTCTAAGTGAAACATGGATTGACGCACGAAAAATCAGCCCAGGTTTGGTGCAACCCTCAGAGCCGCCTTCCCCAATGTCGCAGCTGGCTAATCTCGGTCTTCAGTAAACAAAAACGATGACACACGAGGCAATATGGAAGAATTGTCTGAACTGGCACCGTTACAGAGGGGCACCGTCAGGATCGGCTGCAGTGTCACGCGCTATGTTGAGGTGGGAGGGGATTGTGTTGGAACAAGGGTACCAATTAATGTCATTAGTAACTGGGTATTCTTCTTCCTCAACATTTTGGGTGCCCATCCACTTGCAACTGGGCCTGAGATTACAGAGACCAAAGTAACATTTAAATGACTACAGTCCTGAGCCAGGATATAACAGGTTTTAGACACTATTGCCAATCCATTTACCCACCCACTCCCGCCGACTGCACAGTACTTATCAGGCAGTTACACCCTGCTGTACACTGTGGAAATTGCCCTTCTTGTAGCTAAGCTCATACTCAAGATGTCTGCTGAAATCTGCCCCTCATGCTTAGCAGTTGAAAGATTTATGGCAGTGTTTCCACAATATATTAATTCAAACGCCTCATGAACCAAAAATACGAGGATTCAATTCAAAGTACGGCTTGACTGGTTTAGCTGGTAGCCGGTTTGTTAAGAACTACACGTTTGCCAACTTTCATGAATCTGGCATGACACTCACGCTTTCTGACTTTCACACAGAAGAAATCTTACTGAAAATCTATATCATTCCATTACAAACCTAAAATTAGCTACATCTAAAGCATTGGGGTAGTTTGCAAACCCTTCAGTCTATTTACAAGGTAATAAAACTGTTACATACATTGAAATGTTTGTGCAGACCTGTCTCGAATTAAAAATGTCACTCCAGTCAGCTGACAAAAGTTGAGAAGCCTGGCAGTAGATCTCACAGCTTGAAGAGCGACAGTGGGCACCCTGCAGTATCTGCACATGTCTTTCTGCACGTGTCAGCCATGTTTTCTCTTACAGTAGACTGGCCCAGTCCGAGTACAACTGGCATCTTTTTTTCAGAACTTAAACTCTTGTCTGAAGGAAGAAAAAATGCAGGCGAGTGTAATATTAAAGGGAAATGAATATTTTCCACTTTGCCGAGGTTAATTTATGACCTTTAATATTCTAAATGAAAGGTGCTTCCCTAAATCCTCAGGCGTAAAGTATGTACATGTTATTCCTCTTTTCTGGATGTTTATTGGTTATGGCCACAGAAGCACAATCATAATTATATTTAATTTTACCATAGTTCATCACATGACGCAACATTTTTAACACACAGTAAATAAAACTACTGGCATCTGTCCATCTACAGTTCATAACTGCTTATGCAGTACGGAGGACAACCAGGACACCGATCCAAAAAACTGCCTGTTTTTGGAATCGGTACTCGATCGAAGCCACCCTTCTGGAGGTGTGAGTCCACGGCGTGGCCCAGTAAGCCATCACGCTGACCTGTCAAGCTAATATTAAACCGAGGGCTCTGGTAATTATTTTATCTCAATGATGGGGCGTGTTGATATACTTCAAAATCTAATCGTCAGAAATCAGTGTCACTGCAGGTATATTATAAACTCCTTTTAACCTCTTACTCTGCTGTAGGTGCTGAGAGGCTGGTGTGTAGAGAGAGAGAGAGAGAGAGAGAGAGAGAGAGAGAGAGAAAACTGAGAAAAACAGCCCAGCTAAAGAAGACAGGATTACTCTGCTCCAGCATTACATCACTGTAACTCTGAAGGAAAACAAAATGGGTGAGTAGAGGAGCTTCACGCACATCTGCTTCCCTCTGCTGTTTTTATTGCTATATTATATCATTATGTTCATTTAAATATTCATTATTCCCACTGGAGCCTTGTTCCCTGTGCCGCCCGGGAGAGGTTCCAGGCCCGTGCACCTGATAAGCAGGTGGGAGACGGACGGAGGGAAGGATGGATCATTCCCACTGAATGCGTTATTCGATTAGCCTCGATGCCAAATTGTGATGATGGCGAGTTCTGCCTGGCTCTGATCCCTCTTGAAAGGCTTCCACATGTGTACATGAGTCACGTGCTGAGATTTACGCAAACACCAGCTAACATGGTGGCCATGTCACGTGTCCCACAGATATATGTGGATACCACACACATGGCCTTTGCAGGCACCGAGCTCTCGACCTCCAGCAAGGGGCGCTGGTCCATGCTCTCAGAAAGTCCCCTGCCTGTCACTCCTTTCCCTGTCACATCAGTGCCTGAGGCTCCCATCAAACAGACACCTCCCCTCACATCAGTCTACAGCTGTGGATCGTGAACAAACCATTGATGGCTAGTGACACGCAACAGGCCATGAACAGCTATTGAATCCCTTAGTGCGGAATGAGAAATTGCCTTTAATACAGCTATCAGATGCTGAAGAATAAATATAGAAACACTTTGCAATCGAAATGCAACAGAAAAGATGCCAGGATTTTTTTCTTCTAAAGGGAACAATAAAATGATAAAAAAAAACATTTATCATTTGTGTGCCACTGTCTGCTGTAAGAAAATACCTTTCATATTTGGGTAGACATGCAGCAGATATGAAAAATGACTGCTCTTTGATGAAACCGTGCCTTCACTCTGCCCTTCCACAATAAATCTTACCTTGCTAAGAATAACACGCCATCCAAGATGCACTGAAATAAAATGACATTGTGTCTCCTGACCTCTCAGATCAGCCTGTTTGTCGGGGTTTAGTTAGCAGGGAACCACAGCCCCCTGCCCATCGTGGCACCCAGGTGCTCTGGTGCAGGCAATTGGCTTAAAACTGCTTTTGTTACACAGGTGAAATCGTCAGTGGCAGCATTACCTGCGGAGACCTTTGCTTCAGGGAACGTGACGCCTTTCCAACCAGCGAAACTCTCGCTGACGGTCTGTCCACCAAGGGTTGCTAAGACCCTCGAATAGCCCGGGAGAGACAATTCACTTTCTGGAAATTACCTGGGAGGTTTGGGCCAATTTTAAAATTTCTCACTTAAAGTTTGGTTGAAAAACAACTTTCCTTAAATACCAACAGCCACGATCCAGGTTTCACTTCCAGCAGGTCAACCTGCATATCCCATAGGTGCATATCCACCCTCAGCTTCCCTTACACGGACTAATCCTATGATTATGAAGCACTGGCACACCACGTCAGCTTTTAAGAAGGCTTGAAATACGGGGGCCCTTTAAAGGTATTCCCGCCCAATGCATATTAAACTGTGATTGGCTGATCGTGCTGTTTCTCTTAGGTTTACCCAATCGAAATGACCATCTGGAGGCACTGCGATCAGCTTTAAATTTGCATTATCCAACAGAAATCTATAAGTCTCTTATAGCACATTACAGCCATTCGTGCCTGCTTAGCAAACAATTATACTTTAAATAATTAATGAAACATTTAAAACACTCATAGTTAATACTATGCTTAGCACACTGATAGTTAATACTTGGTGATTTCATTAAAGCTTGTGTTTATTTTGAATGTAGAATGCCACGTTTGGGGGATGATCTCTCTGATAACACGGCATAAAGCTGACGCAATGTGACGAACGTCTTCGGAACAGGCCGCTAACGAGCCGCAAAGCCGTCCCCGAATGAGATGCGCCGAGCGCCTCTACAGAGGACGCGCGCTCTGGGGACGATGAATAGCGGTTCTGTGAGGAGGCCGGGTCTCTTTGTACTTTGCTGCTACGGGATAGATGAATATTCCATCGCTCTCTGTTTACACGTGTGCTCGTGCGCAGGCGAAACCAAAAAGAAAAGGAAGCCACCTACGCGATTGAGATCGGGCATGAGTCAGCACGGTGAAATGTTTATAATTCATCGTAGTACGAAGGGAACCATCGGGAGAGACTGACTCATCCAGTCTGTGGCCCATACTGCAGTCATAAGGGCCGAACTTGTGTTAACAGATATTTTGGCAACACAGCATGGGGGGAGTTACAGAAAAGCAGGGACGCTAGCTGGTTTCAGAGCATTCGAGGATTCGAGTCTGTAGCTAAGTGGTGTTTTTGGCTCCGCTCCCAAACAGATCTCTGCCTTTGTTCCCTCAACATAATGTACTTAACTTGCAATCATTGTAATGAAAAGACCGAGTGTGCCACTTGCTTTTGATAAAAGCGTCATGAAAGAGCTCTTCCTGATTTTCCGAATAAGACAGTTAAGGGGTAGGTATGCTGCAAACCGTGTCTATGCACACAATGACAGCTGGGTCCATGTCCTCCGGACCTTCAGAGTTTCATTTCAATTAGAAAGAATTCACACGCTGTTCTCCAATCTAAGGACATTACAACTTGAACAGATACCCAAACCGCAGCGAACAGACTCATTCTATCGACACCGTAGGGCGGCTCTCACAGAACACGGTCACAGCCAGAACACACACCGCAATGCATTGAGTAATAAGCACCAGGAACCAGACAGAAATGTTTAATATGCAATGGCAGGGAATATGGCTGCGCAATAAATATGACAACGTAGAGAAGAGCTTGAATGAGATTTCATTTACACTTCAATGTGTCAGACCCACGCACCATCGTCAGTGCCCTCCCTTCCACAAGCAGAATACTCAATGCACTGCTCCACTGTCTTGATCTCTGTTTTCACCTGTGTCACTTCATCGCCATTTAAACCCCTGTCCCTTTGCCTTACTTGCAGAATCTTGTTTCTTCTTCGAGTAGCTGATTGAGCATTAGTTGGTTTAGGACTCGTTTCCTGTTTATTCGACCCACAATCCCTGATTTCCCTTCAGGGCTCTGTACCTGATCCACCCTCACGTGACTAACGACTTGGAGAATTGGATCTGTGTTTCGGCCCTTGGAGATGAGTTCATTGCATTCTCACATTTTGGACCCCTGTCAGTGCTACAAATGACTTAATATTGGTGTAATCAAAAGCTACAGTTACCAGTGCTCTTGTCAGAATGACGCTACTGAGTCGGCAAGCTCCCACGCGGCATCTGAATCATTCATGAACCATCCAGGGGCCTTTATCTTCCCTGTGAAGTCACGCCCTACAGCATTCGGAAACCACGGCAACTGTGGCGGTGTGCCACTCACCCACTCAGCACCACGATGAAGTCCATGACGTTCCAGCCGTTTCTCAGGTACGAGCCTTTGTGGAACACAAACCCCAAGGCCACGATTTTAATCCCAGCTTCAAAACAAAATATCCCAATGAAGTAAGGCTCTGTTTTCTCCTAAAATAAGAAAAAAACATCCGTCACACTCCAGATAAAGCCATGACTCAGAATTACATTTGATTTGTGTATATAGATGTACAATATGTAATCGTAAGCTAAATGATTTGACTAAATAGATTACATAATTAAGACACCGATGAACCTAATACGCTTCTCAATATCGACAAATGATTATTTTCTCAAAACCAAAATTTGTCACTTGTGCAAGGGTGAAATGATGGAACGTGCATTCGGACTAAAAAAATATATTCTCCTTATTTGTAACTGTAATAACAGTCTAATAAATCTAATAATTGTCTAATAACTTTAATAAAAAGTAAGAAAAAGTGGATAGATTTGAATTAAACATGTATTAATCAATTTGTATGACATAATTCGATTTTTTAATTAATCTTTAATTAATAAAGAATAATATGCAAAGCAATCACTAGGATTGTGTATCTAATCATCTTCACCTCTGAGAGGAATTCATCAACTGAGGTGTAACTTAGGTAAAAAAATCCTGAAAATTGTACACTGAGGTTAACACTTATTGAACAGATTCTCAGAGACTCATGACTAATTAATCAAAGATAAATAATTAACAGCACTCCCAGCGCACATTATGGTTGGCTGGTTCTCGGTTGTTAGATGTTAAATGTTGCATTAAAACCCTCATAATTAAAGTTCCTATCTACTGTAAAACATGCAGATTCGGGTTTGTACTGGACCCTTCATGCGGATGGCAGGTGCGTTTAGGGAAAGTGTGACCTCACCAGTTTCTTTGACATGGGTGTCTTGTCATCGGCAGGCAGATGCTGCTCCAGAGCCAAGACGATGCAGTTGGCGATGATGGTGGACAGAATCATGTACTCAAACGGAGTGGCGAGCAGAGAGTCAAGGATGCAAGTCTGCGTTTGATCACTTGGAAGATATTGAGACGTAAGATCATGGTTTGTTACTAATTCACTCAGAGGAAAGTGTATACGCAATATAAACATCAGCATATACAGACGCTCCCCATTTTACAATGGAGCTATGTTCCAATAAACATATCGTAAGGTGCAAATATTGGAAGGTGAAAATGCATATTAATACAGTACTACAGTACACCTAACCTAACAGACATCATAGCCTAATCTACCTTAAACACGATTAGAATACTTAGCTTAGCCTACAGTTGAATGTTGAGTGTTGAATATCTCTTGTAATTTATTGAATAATGCACTGAAAGTGAAAAACAGAATGGAACTGGAACACCCATTGCAAAATATCATAACACGGATGATCATAATCTGGGGGGGGGACTGCGTTACACCTTCACTTGGACGCCAGCTGCTCTGTTGTGTGGCTTGGTATTTAAGAGATGATTTTAAAAACCTTCTAACAAAGCGTTTTAAAAAGTCTTCTGAGTATGGTCTGTTCATTCATGCCCATAATGTTCCCATTCCTCTGTGTAGACCACAATGGTTATTTTTTTAACTGGGACAACTTGACAAAACCAGTATAATTGGGTACCCCCGCCAAGACATCTGCAGTATGCCTGAAACAGCCGTACTGCGCTTTCCAGAACACTCCCAGTCAATTTCACAGCAAAGATGTTTTCTTTGGATTAGCACAGTGACGGGCGTCACCTGAGATGGGACTGCAGTGTGCTGGGGCGCACTAGAACAGCAATGAGTCATCGTGATAAAGGCAGTTTGATGTCTGAAGGCGAGTCACACTGAAAGTTTTAAGTTGTTGCACTGAGCATTATTTCTGAGAGAAGGATCGAGGTGTTCGAGTTAAATGAGGTTCACAGTGAACGACGCAGATAAAATTACAACAGTAATGAAAAGGGGGATCACAACTACCAATGCGTGACAGTGCATTCAAAATTATTTGAGGAAAATAATCTTCCTAATTATATGTAAAATTCCCCCTCAGCCATCTGGCATCACCAGCAGCATGCAGCGTTGCTCTCCTCCCTCGGACCTGATCTGAAAACCCTTCAGCAATGCAGGCCGGCTTTGGTAGGGGAGCCGCGCAGCATTCGGGGGCGGCGGGTGGAGCGCGAAGAGAATGCAGCTGAGAATGCAGAGGAGGAAGCCGGATGCAGAGATGAGGAACAGTTGGGGGAGTAGGTTCTCCCTAAGCACAACGAATGGAACACTCCCAAGGGCCATGCTCAAGGGCCGCTCCCAAGGGCTGAAGCCAAGGGCCATGTTCAAGGGCCGAAGCCAAGAGCCGCTCCCAAGGGCCATGCTCAAGGGCCAAAGCCAAGGGCCACTCTCAAAGGATGCTCCCAAGGGCCACTGTTGACTACAGCTTTCAGTCGGGGAGGGGAATTTGCTAGTTATCGGGCTCCTGTATAGATGCAGACTGATCAACAAGCAACAACAAGGGCCAAGGCGGACATCTTGAGGAAGTCACATTTACATAATCCTGTTTAAATCTGTGGAAATCTTGCTGTGCTTTAAAACAAATAAATAGTGTGACTGACAGATACACGAAATGGCTTGTGGCTCTGTGGGTCTTTAAGGGCCTGCGATCGGAAGGTTGGCAGTTCAAATCTTATGGTTGGCAGACCGCAAGTGCTCCAGGAATGCTGCTGTCTGACTCAAAGATATACGCTGCTTTGGATGAAAGTGTCTTCTAAATAAATATAGTGGTACCTCAGTTCTCAAACTCATTAGAACTTAAATTTCCTAAAAGTCGAACCAACCAAAAAAAAATTTAAATTTAAACCGTGAACACCGACCTAAGATAACTTATAGGCACAGGGAACTGAGTCACGTGGCACGTCTCTCAGCGGAAACAAAGGGTAACGCTTCAGTCTCAGCCTCGCATTCACAGTAATAGCATCATGCATGTTTACACTAGCTGAATGCATATATTTAGACAGTAAAAATACATTTAGACAATGATAGACAGTAATAGTAATTAATATATAATGAAATACATTTAAAAATAAATATTTCTTATGAATTATTTTAATATTAAACTGCAAACTATACATACATTTAATTGTAATAATATTGTCGTGCTGAGCGGAGACAGAATGGAGACAAAGGCGCAGATGTCAGGGTATCGGGAATACGGGGTTTAATTACAGGTAAGGCAGGCAAAACGCAGACGGACAATACAATGACCGGACTGGGGAAACAAACTGAAACACGGAGGAATCGGAGCTGATCACACGAGGATTCCACAGGGGTTAACGAGGGGGCATGGCACACGGAAGGAGCGGACGATCGGGGCAGGACATTGTTTTTTTTAACTTTACACATTGTTTGGATACATTTATTTTCTTACAAATTGCTGTTTTGATAAATGTGCTTAAATGTGTTTAGTACAGTATGTTCTTCTTGTTTTATCCGATTCATTTTGTGTTCAAATGGTTAATTTTTTTGGAACGGGAACCAATTAATTACTTTTCCATTATTTCCTAGGGTGAAAATTCGATCAGAACTCTAACTTTTTAGGATTCAATCTGTAGTTCTGAACAGATTAAGTTCGAGTTCTGAGATACCACTGTATATATAAAATAAATAAAACATATGGATGTGTTAAATCCTGGATCACAGGAAGAATCATCAAACATCTTGTCCCCAATTTATTAAGGCTTGAAAAAACTAAATATGCACTCATGCTACCAGTACACAACAGGACTGAGAATATTTAAACAACATTTAAGAATTATGCAGTGGGATGCGGGTGAACCATGCATCCCTATTGGTCACTGACTGAATCCCCACCCCACCCTCCACCAGTGCTTCCAGTGATGGCCCTGGATTGCAGCCAAGCCCCACGTCCCCCTCAGAGACACCAGCAGGTGACGGTGTGGAGGACCACCAACGGTCCTCGAGGTGGAGGAGCCGTATCCACGGCAACAGACTCTCTCCCTGCTCAGCCAAAAGTCAGAGATTTAATAAGACACAGATGTACTGCAGCCCCCACCCCCCCGCCACCTCATGTTACCGTAACAACCTCAGGAATCAGCCCAGTCCTCCTTTTATTAATTCTATTTGTTACTGAATTACCGGCGCGTGTGTGCTGGCGTTCTGAGGTCCGCTAATGCCGACTGGAGGGAACAGGGGGAGGTTTACCTGGAGATGTGGAGGGAGGGGGGGCATGACGGCCGCTTCTGTTTTAATAACCCCCCCATTTGAGTCAGTGAAAGTGGTGCCGTTTGCTCACAAAGGGGGCCTGTAATAAGGGCTTCTGGGATCGGCGCCTCACGCTGACAGCCCAGGTTAAAAATAGCGCGGGCTGCAGGGTTGGGGTGCGGCATGGCTATCGTCTGCGCGAGCGGCCATCTTACCTTCATGCTGGATTCGGGCCTAATTGCATTAAAATCACAGCTCGCTGACGTGCTGAGGTAGGCGAAGTGAGACGAATGGGGGGGGCGGAGGGGTGGGCTTTCTAGAACACCTCGTCACGGTGCCTTTCACCAAGCGGTTAACCAGTTAGCTCTTTAACCATGTTAGCTCGGTCCTGGGATTCCATCCAGCTGTCCTGGCATTTGCTTCTGGAGAAATGCCGTTTCCCCGGCAGACGGAAACAGCGTATTTGGCCTTACGTCGAGCTCCCTTTCCACCATTGTCACACCCAGAGGCCCGTCAGGGCGTCAGAGTCAGACAAGGTCAGTGGAAGGTCAGCTGTGCCCAGTGTGTGGATAAACACTCCATTGCGTCGGGTCGAGCCCTCGTTGTTGGGCAGCCGCTGGACTTCGGCAAGGTGTCACTTGTAATGATGACTGATAGCCGGGGCATCTGCATCCTGGCTGCACGCAGGGAGCCCCCCAGGATAGGCAGAAATTATACCCTTCCTTTTTGGGGGGGGGAGGGAGGGGCTTCCCTTTTTCCAAAATGTTTAATACCATACCCGCATAGGGTATCCATGATAATAGCAAAACGTGTTACAACAATAATGATGATTTGTGCATCTAGGAGAATGAATTAATATATATTTGTAGGTAAATATTGCATTTTGTAAGTTTCTGTGATGGTGTTCACCACTC
Source organism: Stomatorhinus walkeri (assembly GCA_026784285.1). Taxonomy (NCBI): domain Eukaryota; kingdom Metazoa; phylum Chordata; class Actinopteri; order Osteoglossiformes; family Mormyridae; genus Stomatorhinus; species Stomatorhinus walkeri. The sequence continues at coordinate 22,743,467 of JAODUD010000033.1, read as the reverse complement.
TGAAGAGCCCAGGTCCTGGTATAGACCCACCCCTCCAAACTGGTTCAATGGTAAACTCCCCCCACCAAGCCCTCACCAGCTTGCCGCCCCCTGTGACCCCCCCCCTCACCGCTTATACTTCTCATTAATTTGACTCCTCTGCTCCCCATAATTGACCCCCACATCCACCCCCCTGACAGTACTCGCGGGGGTACAAAAGGTCCCGTCGATCTATCCCTCTTAATTGAGGGGCTAAAGCCTGATTAACCCTGTGGTTTTGCATGCATATCCGTGAGATCTTCTCACACCGGCAGGTTTACTGGGCATCAATGTGAGCGGCTCCACACTTCCAAGCATAACCTCCATTCAGAGTCTCGTCAGGGTGATATTTGAGAATTCTGACATTCTCAGCACCGGGCCAAAACCAGGCACTAGCTCTAAAACTACACCAGATCTAAAATTACACAAGAATACACCTGACTGGACCCAATTCTGGTGAAGTAATAAATGGAAAACTCGAGCTCTGGCTGTGTGGGCATTAGGACAAGACCAAACCCTTAAGCACACGGTTTAAACACCTGGGAGACCCTACCAGGAATAAAACAGTGAAAAAGCCAAAACCTGTTTAAATTGTTTAGACCACCACAACCTGTGAAATCTCAAAACACAAAGGAAATAACTCCTTCCTGTACTGTCAAGACAGCCCGTCTCACTCTGTCAGTCCTGACAGAGCCTATATATCTGCCTCCGGTATGACAAACAAGCAGGTCTCTTTGAGCATTCAAAGAAGCTTCTGCTTTCATATCTGATCTCCGTGTTCATGCTTTGTTTATATGTGCCTCCAGTTTTAATTGCAGGAGCAGGGGAGGCTCCACATGAGATCATCACAGATTCCTCGCAGCCGAATGGGTTTGTGTATAAAACCAATTTTGCATCATTAGGTGTAATATTGGTGGATCAAAGTTAATTACATAAAACAAGACACACATGAAATCCATCGAGAGATGTCTGATCAACAGCCAGGAAGCAATCAGCAAAAAATTAGAAAACCAAATATAGCTCACCCAGGTGTCAGGTTATGACACAATAATAACAGGTAATAATAATATATAGGTGCCATTTAATAGGTGCCATTTCATTTCAAGTTAGCTACCCTGATGGTTTCCTGTAGGGGGCGCTAGAAGAAGAGCATGGGACCTGCTGTCACGTCAGCGACACATAAGGCCGCGGCAAGGCGCCAAAATGAAATGGCCTGCACTCATTAACCCAATCCAGTGTCACGGCGCGCGGTACACGGCCTTTGGTCTGACATCAGGGAGGATCAGGGAGGATCGGGGAGGGTGGGGGGGGGGGACATTGCCACATGTGCAATCTGCCTGCAGGCGGCACACTCAGAGACGGTCACTCTCAGAGACAGTCACTCTCAGAGACGGTCACTCTCAGAGACGGTCACTCTCAGAGCGTCACTGCCCTTCAGCAAGCACAAACCAAGCTGCTCATTAATAAAAA
>JAODUD010000033.1:22709570-22733905 GCA_026784285.1 Stomatorhinus walkeri | reverse complement strand
CCCCCCCCCCCCCCCCCCCCCCCCCCCCCCCCCCCCCCCCCCCCCCCCCCCCCCCCGCGACCCTGAAGAGCCTGTCCCTCATAACCGGCTGGCCTGACCGAGGGCACACTGCCCTGAGGGTAAGTAGATGGACAGACAAATGTTTCATTTCAAAGGCAAAATAAGGGAGAAAAAGTGAAATAGAGAGGAAAAAACATTATTGAGAAAATGTGAAAACATCAGAATAAAATCCCACATTATACAGTTGATAACATCTGGAATTAAGCTTTATTAAACCTCCAGTGTTACCCATAGCTACACAGAAATCACACGCAAAGATAAGGCACTAATGTCCTCTCCCTGCTCCCCAAAAGCCTGGTGTCAGAGATACAGAACAGAACCCCCCATTTATCCATCTGCTTATCCCAGTCAGGGTTGTAGGGGGGGGGGGGGTGGTTGGTGCCAATCCCAGGCAGCACAGGGCAAAAGGCCGGGGGACACCCTGGACGGGACGGGAGGCCATCGCAGGGCCACATACACGCACAGGACCGCAGTCAGCCACCGCGGGCGATTTGAAGTCACCAGGCAGCCTGCCACCATAGCGGGAGAAGCCCCACACAAGGCGTATGAGGCTCAGCTCATTGGGAGAAAGCAGACGGAGGAGGGAGGATGGATGAGGAATTGCAGTCAGAACAATCAGGCTAAATTACAGGCAAGTACTGGAGGAAAAGATACTACAACATTTTGCGGTGCCGTCAGGGAGCGGGGGGGAGAAGGAGAAGAAAGCAGATGCTGAAAAAGACACAGCCCTCATCCAAAAAAAAGGACAGGGCACAGACCCTCTGCACGGGGGGGCGAATCTGCCAGGGGGCTGCAACCATCTGGGCCAAAGGAGAGAACTCAGCGAGGAGCGAAAGCAGCCTCCCCTCCCCCCCCCATTTAATTACACAGAACCAGGAACGGGCTGCAGAGAGCAGGCAGACAGGAGCCCTTCTGCGCGCTGCTCACAGTGGTAATAGATTAAAAAGCAGCCATTGCACTGGAAGGAAACGCAGAATGCTTATGCTAACTGGACTCACCCGCGAGCCTTCATGTCATATTTCGTACAATCATACACACGAAGGATTTATAAAAACATGCCTCTACAAAACTCAATAAAAGTTCAATAAACTCAATATGCAATCAATCGAAAAAACACATGTATGTTTGTATATAGATATATGCTGTGATATATTGGAGGTAATATATGGTTTGTGTTTTGATGAACTGGGGATCTGACTGGGATTAGCAGAAAGTTGTGTTAGCATGCGGCATGCTCAGTGCTGTGATGTCACTCAGTGCCACGTCCCATCATTCAGGGCCACCTGTAGGGCGTCTCCTGCAACATGTAGAGTTACCTTCTTTTTTGTCCCTGGAGCGGTTTCCATGGAGACAATACACCTTGCAATTCATGATTGCCCACATGCCACCATCTCTTTGCCCGACCTCTCTGCCGGGGAGCGCTTTTCCCTAATGGGGACGTTAATGGTGGCGTCGTGTCCCCGGCTGACGGATGGCGGCCTTTTTATGGCAGGACCGTCCACTTACTGCCAATACGTGCAATTAAGACTTTGCAGACCACTTAATGATCTGGTGCTGCAAATGAAGGACTCACTGGAAAAAAAAGAATATTTTTCCTGCAAAGGTTACAATTAAATAAAACTATCTGAAGAGAGTGACGGCATGTTTAAGATCATACATGGGAAGCTTATGTAGACGGGAGAATGGCGGACTTGGCTGTTGCTATGGAGCATCTTTCATGGCCGAAGGGACACGTTGGAAAAATAAAATCATCTGGTCATTTAAGGTAACTAAACGTACATATTGGGCTTCAGTGGTGTTATGAACTAAAATATTTCACACGGATTCCTTTTTATGAATGAATGAATGTTACACTTCAAGATCTCCAAGGACTTCACAGAACCAATGGGGAGCCACTTCAGCCACCACCACTGTTAGCCCAGGGGGTGCCGCCTTCTCAGACTGTCCAATGTAAAATGAGACTGGGGGTACACTTTTCTTGGTGCAGTGCTGCAGTGAAGCCTGCCTAGGGGTCCACATGGGCTTCCACTAGCACTGGCGTTGACCTTATTGATGCTTCTAAAAGACTGCATCACAATGAGCACATTCCCATAATCCTGGTAAATGGTAAAAGGATGAAATCAGTCATTTATGTTCAAGTCAGTGCCTGACCTGGCACTTCCCCTGGCTAAGGGTAAGACTAAAACGTCATGCCCCCTCTAGTGGTGGAACCTGACACGACACCCTTAGCCAGCCACATCCCCTGTGAATTGTTGAATTGTTGTTGCAGTTGATGCGGAGATTGAGGAGTTCACCCAAAATCACAATAAACCATAAACAGCTAGAAATACATTATGGGAGCTGTGTAGGGAGATGTATATATACATCCGATATTTCCTCTCATTTTGTTTCAGTGACGCGCTCCTGACCAGCAGATAAGTTATGCATGTCCTGTCCTTTCTCCACTCAAGGGACAGACACCATTAGATACAAAGTAAAAACTTTACAGCACCGAAACCACACAAAGACAACCTGCCACAGAGATAGATCATTTTAATGGTTTGTGTTTCTTTCCCCCGCAGCCCTAACCAGAATAAACGATTGGTTCTTCTACAGATAAGTGTTAAAATCATCTCGACAACAGCCTCACTTATATCCCTATTTTATGTTTACCCTCTATTTGTAACCACAAAACGAAAACCTTCTACAGTTTTTGAAACTATGAACTGCATATTCACCTCTGTCCTTATTAGTGTTTCGGTGCTTCTTTGGGTTACCTAGCAACACTAAAGACAACCATTATCCTACCATTTAACCGTTACCGCATGAGCAGAAACATATCTATTCACTGCTCAGAACTGAAGCACTGGCTGCTCTGCATACTGTGGGAATTTTGGACCGTTTCTGACCTTCTTACACCTCACACCACACCTTATACTGCCCACAGCTCCCATAATGTATTTCTGTCATTCATACCCCTACCTGTAGATGGCAGTGTTGCAAACTAGCCAAAGGAGGCACTGATGCTGGTCAGCCTCATCCCTAGGGCTCCTGACAGCTGAAGTCTGCATAAAACCGGCAGTTGATAGCAGAGTGACTGATGAACTAAAGGATGAGCTCAGAATGAAGGGAAAGACTGCAAGATCATGCAATACCTAGATGTTTGCATGCATACCAATAAGACAAAAGTAAAAGTATACATTACCCAGAATCTGCTCCACAGAGATGCCGAAATTTCCGTCTGCCTGCGACAACAATGCTGCTGAACAGCCTCACCACCCTAGTCCCTAAGACCATTTAAAAACTGGAAATTTATATTTTTCAAATGAATATCTTGTATGTTACCAACTATCGCATCAGACATGGCACCACTCTGTAAAATGACACCGTAATAACAAATCATAATGCAATCAAGAAGCTAGCATAGATACCGAGATCCCAAAATATTTTTCATGTTCAAAGTTCATGTAACTTGACCACAGAAGGACCATGAAAGGATCCATACAACATGGCTTACATAAAACAAATATACTTATTTAATGTGGGACACGGATATGAAATACTGCAGACTTTACCCTTAGGCTCACAGAATTAAAAAGGAGAAATGAAGTGTTGACAGAGATTTCATTAATACTCAGGAGATGTTGTAAGATACCCTTATTGAATGACATTAGGCATTGCTCAAGGCATACGTCATTCTGGGTCATGAGGCTGCATGTCTAGATCTTTGGCTCCCCCTGTTGGTACTTACAAGCTGCTCACTGAAGTGAAACACTTCAGCCACGGCCAGCTGGATGACCAAACGGAATTGCTAAGGCATTAATATTCAAGATAGGAAATTGCTGGTGATTGAACCTGTGCCTGAAAGCATTTTCAATGCTACTCTTGGACAATCATATCATGGCAGGAAAAAACCTAAGCTGAAGGCCATGACGTCACACCTGAAGAACATCACCTGGGAAAGATAAATGCTGTTATACTAATACTAATACTAATGGCTACGGACAGTAAGACGTGGACGCCTACCCAAAACACACACACACACACACACACACACACGCCTGCATGTATATCAGCACACTATATGCTCATTTACAGCAAAGATGTCAGAGATCAAACAGTCCAGCCAAAGATGGCCTTCTCACCAACTCACTCAAAATCCAGTCATGAAAATCATTCTGAGCCAGTAAAAGTGCCTCTGCACTGCGTGTTCCTCTCTATCTGCTGGAAATCTGGGAAGAGCTGCTTCTCGGAGCATTTGAACTCAACGGTAAGCAGGTCTGTCATGGTGAGGGGGGAGACCAGATGTGACCGGGATGTGATCCACTGGCTCAAGGAAGACAGTCCAGAAGCAGAGAGAGAGACGTTTTGTTCTTTTTACTAATGATTACTTAACTCAGAACAACTGAACAATCTCCAGAAGTACTAACCAGGCCACATACACTTTTGCCATATCTGTGTAAAACTGTGAAAACTGGTTTAAAAACCACTGAGGTAACGTCATCACAGGAGCCATACATATTCCCATCTCGGGCCACAGTGAATAGCATGGGGGGGTAGGAGACAAGCCCTGGGACAAGTGTCAGGAAGAGGCTAGTGTGCCATAAGGGGGGCAGATGGCGGTTTGGGCAAAGCCAGCTCCTGACAGAGGGCTGCGGGGCCCGCAGCTCGGGGAGCATGAAAGCCTCACGAGGCGGGATGGGGATGCCGCTCGGGCTCCACTGAAAAATCGTGGCGATTCAGCTTGGCGGGGGCTCTGCCATTTCCACGGGGTATGGGGGATGGGTAATGACCTTATTATGCCTCATGAAAACAGAGCTGACCTTTAACCCCTCAGAATATGCATCAATTCAGAGTCTGAACAGACACAGTGCGGGTTTCAGAGTGCAGAGAGTGCTGGCACAGCCTCAGAGAGTCCCGGCACAGCCTTAGAGAGTCCCGGCACAACCTGGAAGAGTCCCAGCACAGTCTCAGAGCGTTCCAGCCTCAGAGAGTCCCGACACAGCCTCAGAGAGTTCCAGCCTCAGAGAATCCCAGCACAGCCTCAGAGAGTCCCAGCACAACCTCGAAGAGTCCCGACACAGCCTCAGAGAGTTCCAGCCTCAGAGAGTCCCGGCACAGCCTCAGAGAGTCCCAGCACAGCCTCAGAGAGTCCCGGCACAGCCTCAGAGAGTCCCAGCACAGCCCCGGAGAGTCCCGGCACAACCTCAGAGAATCCCAGCACAGCCCCGGAGAGTCCCGGCACAACCTCGGAGAATCCCAGCACAGCTTCAGAGAGTCCTGACACAACCTCAAAGAGTACCATCACAGCATCGGAGAGTCCCGGCACAGCCTAGGAGAGTCCCTGCGCAGCCTCGGAGAGTGCCGCTCTAGCTTGTGTGGATTGACTGACACGTGGGTCTAACCCAACGCAAATGCAATCTGCTGAAGTGTAGCCTGCCTGCATGGCAGCTGGGGGGAGAGGTGAGGGCAGGTGGGAGGTGCAATCGAAGCTCTCTCCTGCCATGAGCAGCCTCATGAACAGCAAGCTGGGGGAGGTGGGGACTACTAGTGAGGGTGGGGGCACTCGTGGGAACACAGAAAGCTGTTTGGCAGCAAAGCTGGGATGATATTACAGGCTCTTACTGCGGCATTTGTTACTGCCATGCAGTGGACATCAACATTTGAACTTTATTAAAATGTGCTAATTTGACATGGTCCGTCCCTCTTATAACTGCTTAGTGTCGAGGGGTGGGGGGGAAGCCAGCATAATGCGGGAAGACTATGCTAAATGTTACACCAGAAGGGAGGCGTGTTCCAAACCCCCAATCTAGCAGGTGACAGACAACAGTGTTACGCCAAAAGCAATGAACAGCTACAGACAACTAAACACTGTTTAGACATTATATCAGGACGTGTCCTAACAACCCATCATGTTCCCATTTGGCCAGCAGAGGTCGCTGGCCATCCCAAAAACACCGTATTGTTTCCAGCCTATTGTGTTAACCGTCCACACCTGTCTGTGTCTCGTTACCGATGTACATATATTATATTGACAAAGGTATTGGGACACACCTCTTAATAACTGAATTCAGATGTTTCAGTCAGACCTATTGCCATAGATATACAGTATAAGCACCTAGCCATGCAGTCAGGTTTACAAACATTTGTAAAGGAATGGGTCATTCTGAAAAGCTCAGTGAATTCAAGTGTGGTACTATCATAGGATGCTACCTATGCAATAAATCAGTTCATGAAATTTCTTCCCTGCTAGATATTCCATAATCAACTGTAAGTGGTATTATTGTCTTGCATTATTGCAAGTGGAAGCATTTAGGAACAACAGAAACTCAGCCACAAAGTGACCTCAACCCCAACAAACACCTTTGGGTTGAACTAGAACAGAGATTACAAGCCAGGCCTTCACTTCCAACATCAGTGCCTGACCTCACAAATACTCTTCCGGATGAATGGGCAAAAATTCCCAGAGACACACTCCAAAATCCTGTGGAAAGCCTTCCCAGAAGAGCGGCAGCTGTTANNNNTCTGATGAGCCACACCTGTTCTCAGGTAAATACCAGGAACAGGTGTGGCTCATCAGAAGCCAAGTGGGACAGAAAACATACTGGATGGTAGCTCTGCAGGACCGGAGTTGGAGACCCCTGGTATAGTGTATTCCCCAGCTCGGTCATTATTATGTGTCATGGTTTGTATGACTGTTTCTAGTCGTAAATAAATAAAATGTCCTTTTGCAAAAACCAACATCGCTGCCTGGATTGTCGTTCTTTCCTGATTCTCAGACATGACACATGAACTATTATTTCAAGAACAGTGTCTGAAAGCCGTTTATATTAATATTAATAATAATATATGACAGTCGGAACAGTTAAAAGTTCTGGGACAGATTCGTGCTAAAACACTGTCTCTCGCTACGAAAGCCCTTCGCAATTAAAAACGGAAAACAAACACGAAAACCCGCATCTTTTTTCAGCTCGTCTCTTAGCAGCGCTTAGATCAGTTCCCAGCAATTCCACAAGAGGGCGCTTTAAAGGCAGAAGTACGACCTGTGTGTGCTACCGCCTTTCACCAGCTTCCAAAGATAAATTACTCACTGAAGGTGAGCAATTACCCTGAGTAGTTTTCACACTATTTGGAGAGCCAGCAAGACAGATTTCCTATTCAGGAAAAGTAATCACACTTTAGTTTGAGTCCTCCACATAATTCCCCACAGTTTGATTTACTCAGGATTTATCTTAAGATATCCAGGCCCAGAGATTTAATCTGTCCAAGGGTTCTGAAACTGAGAGCACAGCTAGGCTGTAATTTCTGTGCTAAGCTGTGGAGGTAGCATGATGCCTGAAGGGGCAGCACCTCCCGAGTTAGGGATTCAAATCCCTAACTGCCCTGGCATGACTCAAGTCCCATGCCCTGACCGTGAGACACATGCATTTCAACCAATTCACACGCTCACACGTCAAACCTTGTGTTTCTCGCACTGAGGAGTAAGGGATAACCCCCACCAGGGGGGGGGCATTATATAGAATTAATGGAATACAGAGTGGAGTTCTCTGCCAACTTAATAACTGTCCTGAGTTACACAGAATTAATTGCCACCTACCAGCCAATCAGCATTTGTTGTTTCTGGGTAAATTCCAACACAAGTTACATGTGATCCCATTGCAAGCAAGTTATTACATGAATGCGTACATACAGAATGCAGACAAGGTGGAAATAGCAGATCCAATAAATGTGGTAGGCAGGACTCTAAAATATCACACATTGACCGTGAGACACAGGTTCCGCCTCTAACAGATCTCACTTCAAACTTCTGATGAAAAATGCGCCCTGCCTGGGTATGTGGTTTTTGCACATTTTCCCGTGTTACATGGTTCCCTGCAGGGTTGCACGATATCACATTATATGTCAATATCAGTTATACTGTAGGTCTAAGTAAACGTCTGTATAGTACAGAAAAGCCGGCATCCAGACAAAATTTCATGCCAATCACCTAGAGCCCTTGTGTTCATTGCGCAGGTGCATATATCACGACTCGATAACGTGCCACCATAGCTCCCGGGAGCCACTCCTATAGCGGGCATGTCCTGTCTGACGGACTGGCATCCTGCCCAGCAGTAACACAGCCTCGTGCCCTACCCTGGAATAGTGAACTGGCTGACAGTGACCCCGTACTGGATATATACAGACCCTTTTCCAAAAAATTAGAATATCATGGGAAAAGTTCCTTTATTTCCATAATTCCATTCAAAACGTTAAACTTTCATAGATTATAGATTCAAGGCCCACAACTTAAACTATTTCAAGTACTTAGTTGTTTTTTTTTGTACATAATTTGGGCTTCCAGTTCATAAAACCCATGAAAACAGGAACTCAAAAAATTAGAATACTGTGAAAACATCACCGTTTACTTCTCAGTTTTTGCAGAAAAAAAGAAATTAGGATCACATCAAATCAATCAAAATATGGTACTTTCAAAACGATATGTCAGTCCTCAGTACTTGTTTGGGAATCCCTTTGCCTTAATCACTGCCTCGATGCACCGTGACATTGAGGCAATCAGCCTGTGGCATTACCTGGGAGATACGGAAGCCTAGATTTCCTTGATGCTTGCTGTCAGCTCTTTGTTTTTGGGTCTGGTGGACCTCATTTTCCCTGTTGATAATACCCAATAGATTCTCAATGGGGTTTAGGTCCGGAGAGTTGGCTGGCCAGTCAAGCACTGTGATGGCATGGCTACCAAATCATGTTCTGGTGCTTCTGGCAGTATGGGCAGGGGCCAGGTCCTGCTGGAAGATGAAATTTGCATCTCCATACAGATTCTCAGCAGAAGGAAGCTTGAAGTCCTCTAAAACATTCTAATCGGCTGTTGTGGTGACCTTGTTTTTAAGAAAGCAGAGTTTACCAACACCTGCACTGGACATTGCAGCCCAAATCATGACTGACTGTGGATATTTCACACTGGACCTCAAGCAGCTTGGATTCTGTTCCTCACCCATCTTCCTCCAAACCCTTGGATGTTGATTCCTGAATGAAAGACACACTTTACTTTCATCGGAAAAGAGGACCTTGGACCACTTGCCAACAGTCCAGTCCTTCTTCTCCTTGGCCCAGTTGAGACGCTTCCGACATTGGCTCGGATGCGTCTGAATGTGGTGGTTTTTGAAGCCGTGACTCCTGCCTCATTCCACTCTTTCTGGATCTCTGCCAGATTCTTGAATCTTCTCTGTTTGATAATACACTGAAGCCCACGGTCATCTCTTCTGCTGGTGCATCTTCTCCTGCGACATTTTGCCCTTCCACTAGACTTTCCATTAATATGCTTGGACACAGTACTCTGTGAACAGCCAGCCTCCTTAGCTATGAACTTTTGTGGCTTAAACATCCTATGGAGGGTATCATTGATGCTCTTTTGGCCAGTTGTCAAGTCTGCAGTCTTCCCCATATTGAACCTAACTGAGACAATTGAACCAAAGTGAAGCAATTTAATGACACCTAGGAAAACTTGTGCAGGTGCTTTGAGTTTAGTAGATGAGTTGTGTGTGACGCTCAGTTTAAAACATTCATGCCCTGCAAAATTTGGGCTAATGTCTTCACAGTATTATAATTCCTGTTTTCATGGGATTTATAAGCTGGAAGCACAAATTATGTACAAATAAACAACTAAGTACTTGAAATCGTTTAAGTTGTGGGCCCTGAATCTATAATCTATGAAAGTTTAATGTTTTGAATGGAATCACGGGAGGTGCTGCCCCTTCAGGCATCATGCTACCTCCACAGCTTAGCACAGAAATTACAGCCTAGCTGTGCTCTCAGTTTCAGAACCCTTGGACAGATTAAATCTCTGGGCCTGGATATCTTAAGATAAATCCTGAGTAAATCAAACTGTGGGGAATTATGTGGAGGACTCAAACTAAAGTGTGATTATTTTTCCTGAATAGGAAATCTGTCTTGCTGGCTCTCCAAATAGTGTGAAACTTTTGAATGAACTTTTCCATGATATTCTAATTTTTTGGAAAGGGTCTGTAGATGGTTGGGCAAAATCTTACATCTGTGTTAACAAAAACTAAAATTAGTTTATTCAGCTCTGTCCATTTGTTTTTTTTTTTTTAAATATTTTGTGCTGGGCAATTTGTATGTGGCAGGTCACAGATTCATTCATTTTTTGTTTTTTACCCCATGAAAGGCCATTGAATAAAGCCATCGTTTTTCCGCTATTACACCTTTGATATTTAAATCTGCTCTAAACATTCAGGTCCGCGATGCTACCACAAAGGGTGAAGAGAACGCTCTTTACATTAGAGCAAAGTGAGGCAGTTTGCAGAAAACAGCACAGTATTGTTAGGAAACGTTCCCTCGAGGTTGTTATGTCTTCCAAAAAAATTCATAAACAGAACATATCATAAGAACGTACTGAGGTTCCAGAATGTTTCGCTGTTGCTGTGAAAAATGATTTCAGTCTTAAAAAACAAACGGTGATGTGGATGCCCTCTGTGGAAAAATAGAGACCAGATAACGGATGAATTCACATGAAAGGAACAGAAACTGCAAATTTGCAAGAACCACAAACCATCAACAGGGAAAGTTCCCCCGATAAATACCAATTAGCACTAAGCAGCATATGATTCTGCACGAGGACAAATTGATTTATTTGCCTTCCAGCTTGTTTATGTGACAGATTTCTGAACATCTGGACACTGTCCATACGTTATGACACAATCTGGCCATCGGAGTCATGCACACTACTCCACTGCTATCCGCAAGATATTTCAAAGTAGAGTTGTCATTAGATAACTGAGTGAAAAACATTCCAGAAGAACTGGAGCAGATCTTATTGAAAGTCTTCTTCAAATTCCAAAAAAAGGGTATACTTAAACAAGGAGACTGCAGAGCAGAGAGAAAAGGGAGATGGAATGTTTTGAGATATCAGACATTTTGATTTTATGGATCTGGCCTCCTTCCTGAGTAATTCTATTGTAAATAATACTTTCCCACCGCATGGACATGCAGACTCTTCAGAAAGGAAAGTAGGAAAGGAGAGCTATCACAACTCACCCTCAGAGTGCCAAAGCCGTGTAAACCAAATGACAGAAAGACAAATATGTGTAAATAACGGATGTGTAAAACATAATGTTAGTGGAATTACTATAGACTCTGAGCTTGTATCCAAGCAATCCATAATTAAAGATATTTATCTCAATAAATGAGCAATGTTAATACGCACTTCCTCATGTTACTTCCAAGATATATTTGAAAACAAAATAAATGGCTGTTGATTATGTCAGTACTGTTCCTCCGAAAGTCCTTCCATGTCTAACATTAGGAGTCTCTATTCTTCACTCTCAGAAAAAGTGCCGATTTGTACCTCAAGGGTCTGCCACCATTAGCTGTAGATAATTGTAGCTTTTAAGGTACAGAAATGTTCTCTGAGGAACATCAGTGTACCAATGGGGGTACATTAATGTTGTTTGTACCATGGAGAATCCATTTCTGTATCTTGAAAGCTACAGTAAGGCACAGCTCCAGTGACAAGTAAAGACAGAAACCGGAACCGTTTTTTCTGAGAGTTCATATCATGTATCACTGAGACTGAGGTGTAATTCAATCATTTCTTACACACTTCCCTTTCTCACGGTCTCTTAGGAATCTGAGATAATGAACCAGTGAGCACAGGGTCACAAGGTTCTAGTCGCCTCACACAGTCCTCTCCCAGCCCAAGTCCCTCCGCAGTAAGATTCCGAAATATGTCTGACATCTGTTCCATGGCAAAGTGAAGGAGGCCAGTGGCCCCTGGGCACTTTAGCAGAGAAATGCATCCAACCGATGAGAATCATGAAGAGTTTCTGCAGAGGTCATAAGCGCAGAATAATATCAGCAATAAAGCAAACCTTCACTGGTGGACATGACTGAACCAGAGTGACCTTTACAAAGAATTATGAGAATTACCTTTACGGCTAACATCCTTGTGTTTCACATTGCCTTCAGCCACACAGTGCTAAGAACCATAAATACAATTATCAAGTAATAATATGTTAAATAATGAAAAATGGGCAAAGCTGGGCATGAATAAATACATATGCAGCATGGTATCGCATGAATACAGCAGAGTACAGTGGGACGCTTCTGTCTGACCGCAGTAGCAGCAACATATAAGATGTTAAATGAAATTTACAAGGGCTGTCACAGACTTTACATATTACATCTTCGCCGACACAATTTGTGAAAGATTATTCATGGTAAGTTTGTGCTCTATATTCTGTACCAAATGTAAAAAAACAAATCATTTATTAAACCCAAATTACAGGTAACAGTACATTCTGGCTACAGAAAGGTTTCATCCCAAAGATGGCCAATTTGTAGTCTGGGTAAGTTCAATGTAACTGTATTTCCTTTTTATTGGTGGGGGACAGTGGTTTGAGGATTTTCCTGTCATCGGACTACAGCTGGTTTGAAAATGTTTTTGCATTATCCTTTATTGTACAACCTGATTTATTTTTCATTCTTGGAAACTCCCCTCCTCTTTGCGCAATTAAAAGATTCTTCATTTATACTGCAAGAAGATTGCTTTGTAAATACAGAAACAGCAAGTGCTGACCCGAGCCTGAGCTTAGTACAGACAGGAATAAATTGAAAAACTACAGAAAATGCATGAAAACACAGAAATTCAACAAAAATGTTGCTGGCTCTTTTCTGGGTGTCGTGTCCTGTTTACCTGCCCCTCCCCTTTCTCCCTAGCAGGCTCTAATGAGCCACACCACACTGTCTCTCCTCTTCTTCCTGCCCCCTGGGTAACTCACTCCAGCTGCCTGCTGTTTAACCCCTAGTTAACCTAGGGTATAAGTGCCTGCCAGCTTTGTCTTCCCCAGTTCCGTTATTGATGTTGGGTCAATGTTCGAATCTGTCACTCAATGTTAATGTTTTTGATCCTGTGTGATCCCTTTTGTTTCGTACCCTGGTTCCTTTGATTTCAGCAATGTTCACGTTTCCCCTTAATCCTGCTTCATGTGACACTGGCTTCTGTTGTCCTAAATTTTTTTTTTCCTTTTCGACACAGAGACTTACATTTGCATTTACATATTTAGCAGATGCCCAAAGCGTGTACGGTGAGGCATATAGCACATTACAAATATTCCTGCTGTCAAGGAATCGACAGGCATAAATGCAGATACACCGAGGTTCAGTCCAAGTTTAAGACTAAGTAGTTACTGGAGCTACTGAACAACTAAACAGCTACATTCATACGTATTAACAAAGTGAGAACCTATTAAGAAATTGCAAGGGCCAGTACATGCAACATAAGAACAATCAGGTTTGTAAAGGAACTCTGGGAACAGATGGGTTCTAAGATGGGTTGTATCATCCATGCACTTTCAGATTGATCCCGTGCTGCCTTAAGTGTTTGGCTAGCTTGGCGGTACAGTCATGTGAGCACTCCTTTTGTAAAGCCTTATCCTTTTCCTGTCTAGTGCAATCAAGACACACTCTTGAACGTTTGACACAATTCATGTTTGACACCGGCATGCATTCTAGCCCACGGTATGTTTTTTAAATCAATTCGATAAGGAGGGTAGTTGGGAAGTTTTGCGTTAAATAAGTAGTTGACAAATGAGTGAACTGGCAGAAGTAAAGAAAGTAACACCATGTGAAATTAATGTGTTTATTTGGGCTGAGCTGCTATCCTGTTAGCTTGGCAACTAGTATATAATGAGGTTTTGGCAGCATTGATTTAGTAATATCAGCAGTCCTGTAATTTAAGAATAGATTCCTACACTTTTGCCCATTCACTCTCTATCTTTCACACTGTTTCACGCATGCCAGTCTCTTGTGCGTTGATGATTGAAATCTTCACTTAAAACAGGTCCTGGCAAACAGCCACGCATGTCCTTTAGGAACTGGAAAGCAGAACCAAACGTCGAAAACAAAATTGTGTACCCAGTACCGGGTATTGGGTCTAATTTGGATCCTATTTTTCAATTCCCAACCCTAGTCGCGAGGCATTTCTTTAAGGTAGAGAGGAAGGCAGCTTGTTCTACCACTGGGGAACCATGACAGAGAACCGTGTGGAGTGACCCTTCTCGCATGGAGGAGGGAATGATGGAATGGGGCAAGATGGGATGTAGGCAATGAGGAGCCTTTTGATGGAGATGGGTGACTGTCCCTTAATGGATCCGTAAGTCAGCAGCAAGGACTGGATGCGAGTGCTGATAGGGAGACTGTGAAGGGAGACCAGGAGGGGTGTGACACGAGAACAGCAGATGTGCTGCGGCATTTTGAATTACCTGCAGTGGTCTGTTAGCACAAGTTGGTAGATTATAATTCTATTAAATATCATTCTCCTGGTGGAATACCTTCATCTTACTCTCTGTGAGTGATTATGACCCGCTGACAGCCATAACACCCATAACACTGCAATGGATAAAGATATAAACTGTATAAATAAAAATAAAGAGTTTCCATCCATGGTGATCAGTGATTCTGGCTTCCTTTGGTGTTACATTCCCTTTCTGAATCAGTTAAAGCTCAGTTCATTGTTAATCAATCAACTGATTGTTATTAGTTCATAAAAACCGTAATTATCATTTCTAAAAGAAACTAGCTTGACAAAGTCAGATATGCATTTTATCTACAGGTGTAATTCTTTTACCGTGGTCCAAACTGAAGCACTGGTTACTGGCTTATAGGGGTAACTTGTCAGATTTAAGGTACCACAGTTCAAAAGGACATCATATTCGTTCACTTACATTTTGCCCAGATTACCTTAAATCCGACAAGTTACCCCTATAAGCCAGTAACCCCGCTTCGTAGTAAAGGCCCCAGATCAGTCAGACAGCGGCAGGAATAGTACGTTTTTGTCTACCTGAAAAACACCAGGGTGAACCACAATAGGTTGTCTACAGGAGTGACTTTCTCTCTATGCTTTCTGAGGTTCTTGGATTTAAGTCTTCAACACCCCAGAAGTGCAGTGAACCTCCACTCATTGAAGCAGCCATCAGCACTGGAAGAAGAATCTATTTTTATAAATACAGAGAAATGCTAATTGATATGAAGGCTTCATGGGTGTCATTAGGATTCTAGGACTATTTTCTTTTTTGCAAGTAATAGGCTTTAAATACACGAAAAGAGTGTTTAATTGGCATTTGTTTTATGAATTAAACTATCTGTTGTGTTAAATGAATGAAGTAAAATATTTTAAAATACTTATATTTCTACAGTGCTATTTAAATGTTTAACTGGACTTGACAGCAATTCAAGCTACAGTTATGTGATCAAAAAAATATATGGGGCATGAATATAAAAACAATTTCCCTATGCATGTGTGGCATTTAATTACCTGATATGCAATCCCTAAGAATATAGACTCAGGGTCTCCAACCAACGTATGTTTCCAAGTATTCATCCTAAATGTAAAGCACTGATCCCAGATATCGCACCCTATTTAGTATCTGAACTCAGTCCCATGTAAGATGTCTGCAAATAACACTTCCATCTGAAGCCCTTGCGGTACTAAAACCCTAATCACTTTATATTTAAACACTGACCACAGAACCAGACCATCATCAGGACCACAGGCTTGTGGATATCATTCTCATCCTACAAATGTAGGCCCAGCCCAGATTGGGACCCTGCGGCTGGTGTTGGGCTCTCAGCCCTGAAAACTTATCCAGGGGCGCTACATAAACTGCTCTCACCTGTGTATGTGTGTCTCACAGGAGACTCAAATCAGACATATGAAAACTAAACAAATGGCAAGATTAAGTATTATTTTATGACAGGAAAGCAAAGGTTCAATAGTCTGGGTGTGTCTATATATCTGCCTACACATGCAGATGCTATTGTTACACGAAATGCACTAAGTATCTGAAGCACAGTTGAGATTATATGCTGAAACAAAACACAACATTCCAATGCCATACCAAGCTTTGTGGGAATGAGGGAGTGACGGGAAAAACCTTGGTCAGCTGATCCACCCTCCACCAATCAGCCACTGCTTTCCACTGTGTGTCTTTTAGATCATCTGTGGAAACAAGTACCGGTGAGTGTAGAATCTGTTCCGTATAGTCCCCAAATCAGACCCATGAAACGTATTATATTTCCATCTGGCTTCTGCCTCTTGCCAAAATTACTGAAAAAGAACTGCCTTCAAACAAAAACAATATAAATAAAAGTTTTATTTCATCTTTTCCATAGTAACACTACATAATGGAACTACCAAGAACATCATAGTCTATTTCAGATAATAACCTTCGACAGGAGGAGAGACTCAAAGGCAAAGGTCAAACTGCAATTCTGTGACATTCCCTAGCAGTGACGTTCTGTGGCACACACGCAGACACAGGTACACACACAAACAGGCACTGCTCCACTGTTCATATCATTGTGGGGACTCTATCCATTTCTATGGGCATGACTAGGGCTGAAAGATTTGTCGATTTCAAATCTAATTAGCAAATTGCAAATGCTGTGATTTAGGATATGTGTTATACAGCGTCTTACCCAAGCAGGGACACCATATGGTGTGTNNNAGGAGATGCAGTCATGGGGCCCAAAATCTGTAGCAACACCCCGGCACCCAGGGTTTAAAATTGTCTTGAGAAAAGTTTTACAAATTAATTGTTACGTGCCGTAGATATGTCTACAGGACATCCCTACAATATTTACGGCACGTACCTTCCCTACGGCACGCAACACTTACGGCACATGACAATTTTTCCCTAGGTGATCATGCTGTCCTCCATATGTGACAGTCATTCTGACCAATCAGAAGTGCCGGACTTCTCGCGTGTCAGTCATGTTTACCAATCCAAAGTGGCCCAAGGCGGCTGCGTCTACGCCCACAAACAACAAGCACTTGAAAACGCTACACTTGTATTGATCCTGCTGCTGAGCTGTAAGTGAATTTCCTGCGTGTTTCATGGTCAGAGACTGTTTACAGATAGGATCTATCATTAGAGGTCCAGACAGAATTAACTGCTGTTGTTTTCTTACTGGAATTGTTTTACTTTCATTATTATTACTTTATTAGCTTAACACAGTCACATCTTTTGTGATAATTGTTTTATGTTTGATTGTTGTCTGCTAATTTTGCTTCTGGGTTCCTATGACATCTCTGTATCAGAGGTGGCGATTTCAGGTCCAGAAAGTACAAATCCAGACCAAGATTTTGTTTCCCAACTAGTTGAGTACTCTATGACTGTGACTCTTTATACTCAACTGGTTGGTTGAAGCATGGCAGTATTTCATCTGCTCATGTTCTATAAACACTTAGAAAAAGCAAGTGAGTGACAATGAGCTTGGAGGGACCCAGGGCACCATGGGGACAGACACCCAAAGAACGAAACAGGGTGACGGGAGCAACGAGTGTGGAGAGAGTATGCTAGTAGTAACTCCATGCGCAGAGGGTTCAGGTATCAAACCCCACCGTGTTGCTCCACCCACTGTGACACCATGCCTTCCCCACCACTGCTTCAACCATTTTTACTCAACCATCCAGTTATCAATGCAAAGACAGTTTGCAATTTTATGTTGTTCTACTTTCAGTTTAGTGGTTTCTTCTGCTGTCCAGCAAACATCTGGATCCAGTTTAATTAGATCAGCTCTATATCTCACACAAGATGCCTGATGCTGCAGTTTCCAGCGCCTGCGATTCTCAGACAGAGAAGCAAACTTGCCTGCTAATAGCATTATTCAATCGCACCACCCTGTATGACGTCCTGTCTCACACCCCAGGGAACAGTGCTGAAATCTATGGCAAGCAAAGGTGACATCACATTTGTGATTAAGGATGGCCACCTCCAGATGGACAGTGACAAAGCTCCTTGAGTCCCCCCCAACCCTTCATGACATCACTGTCAAGCTTGCATCTTTGACCTTGTCTCCCCTATGGTTTAGTAGGGATGTCAGGTGACCTTTCCTTTCCTGACCACAAAGCAGCTACCTCCTGATCTCTTGTAGATTTACCTGGTGTAACACCATTAAGACCTTATTTGCCAGAAAATGCAGCTTAGTTCCTAATCCAGGCGACTGAGTTGCTATAACTCATTACTGATGGACTGCTAGCATGTGCTGTGAAACCGCTGCAGATTATTCAAAATACCGCCCTCATGTTAGACCTCTCCTTCTCTCTCCATATAGATGTTCACATCTAGTTCAAAGCCCTGATGCCAAGCACCTAGAACCATCAGGACCTACATTCCACCCCACCCTCACAGTAAGTCCCTGATACCTCCACTGCATGAAAACAAGTTTGACCCTAAACATTTTTCCAGTATGTTTCCTAGATGGGGGACTGAGCCACAACATATGGTCTGCAGAGTCCCTCACGACCTTCAAGAAACATTTTAAGATCCATCTTCTCTGGAAGCACTTTCTAATAACTTCATCCCAGTACTGAGCCTCACCATCTCTCTCTCTCTTGCTTGGTTCCTCCTGCTCTGTTCTTGTATTTGACTTCTTCTCATGGGGTAAATTATCTGTATCTCTTTTCTGAAATTAAACTCTAAACAGAATCTTGTGTAGCCTGTTTTCCCATAAGTATCTTGAACTATTTACTGGCCCCTCATCAGAAGCTCAGCCTATCAGCTCATGTTGATTCCTTCACAGCTGCATGCTTCCGATCCACCACCAACCTCACTTATATGCTGCTTTGGACAAAAGATCCGCTAAATAAATATAAATCAAACTGTAAACGTAAAGCATTGAAATTTTACAATGTTTTTCAAATGTGCCAGTTATGATAATCATCTGTTAATTATATTCAAACAACAAATGAAAAACAACGTTTTTTAATCCACAAACTGCAGTCCCACAGATTAAAAATCACTATTATGTAATCTATTTCTAACATTAATTAATTTGTTAGCTTATTTGTTCTTTGCTAGGACTCTTTGGAACATCTGCAACAAAAGATTGGTTATCAGAGTATGCAGCAAGTGAGTGGGAAAAAAAGCACTGGTCCCAGTTCAGGTTCATTCAGTTTTTCCAAATCCTGTGGATAACAACGGATATCACACACAGCCCAAAGGTGTCCGTCTTTATAAAAGTATGAAATATGGGGACGGCTCCGGGCCGTCTTCATGGATTGTGAATGAATTGTTTTAGCGGTTTGTTGCCAGAGATTTTTCGGGGAGGGAGAGATGCACAGGAGGAGAAAGAGACAGCGAGATGTTGGGGTTTGACAGGCAGCTGCAGCAGGCTGCCAGCAGGGGGAGCTCATATGGGAATGGTTACAGAGGCAGGAAAATATCAGGGAAGTAAACTGCAAAGGACAGATACAAAAATCTTAATGAAAGTAAAGGGATTAAAGATCAAAATGAAAGTAAAGGGAAAGGTGAACGCACTGTGAGGTCATCAAGATATCTACAGCTTTCAGGCAGTTTCCTCATTAATATACTAGTGTCCTCATCCTCAGTTACTAGCAGTATGTTCAAATTACAAAAAAGCTTATTATGTTTACTCAGACTAAAGTAAAAGCTGTATTTGTGTAAAATTCAAGCAGGATGTCATGCTAAGGTTTCACTTAATCTCTATTGTAAAGAACCAGTCAAAAGTTTGGCCACACCTACCCATAAAAGGTTTGTCTGTACTGTTCTCTGCATTTTACAATCATTTTAAAGATATCAAAACTATGACATAACATATATGGAATTATACACTGACCAACAAACAAAATGTATTTGCTTATGGGGGGCAGCTCTGTGGATGGGGACTCAAAAGGTTGTTGGGTTAAATCCCTGGGTTGGCCCTTGAGCAAGGCCCTTAACCCCAACTGCTCCAGGGACTGGCTGACCCTACTGTCTCCTCTACCCCAGTTACATAAGGTGGCCTCCTGGGATGTTTTTCCAGCCGTCCTGAAAGAGGTCCCACATATATGCTGAGCTCTCATTGGCTGCTTTTCCTTCACTCTCTGATCGAACTCCTCCAAAACCATTCCTACTGTGCTAAAATCAGGTGGCCAGATCATGAGATGTGACACTGTCACTCTCCTCTGTATGGGTCTTGACATGTTCAAACTTTTGACTGGTACTGTAGCTATATTTGGGATGTCACATCCCTTGTCCAGAGAGCAATTGTGCATTTTGCAGGACCCTCTAATACCAGTTTGGGTCTTTGGGTCTTGCCTAATTAACTAAAACCAACTGTTAAAGATGGTCCAGTTTAGCTTAAATGTAAAACACTTTAACAATTAGCTTTTTCAATTTTAAACTGGTCACAAGCGTTACAAATTCTGCTTCAGCTGCTGTCCAATCAACAGCATAAAGAAAGCGTCAAGTTGTGTGTAATTTCTTTTTTACACACAATGACAAATTGTCAGGAACCATCAATTTTATGTCAGATGTGGCTGCAGCCTAATTTGAAGTTAAGTACTTCTGTAATCCACATTCAGTAGCTGAGTTCTCTCAAATCATAAGGCACTAACACTCTAAGGCATTTTATCAAACAATGGACAAGGGATGCAAAATTTTTATGTATTATTTTAACAAGTATTATTGAAAGGATGTATTGCATATATAGCATTAAGGAGGACTTGAAAATAATAAAAAATGCTATTTTTTTAAGTTTAGTATAATTAAAAATGAAGAAACCATATTAGCAACCCGATGTGTTGAAAATGAGTGTTTGCGCGCAGAAGTGGTCGATTAAGCAATCACTCATCATGTTTACAGTCACAATTAAAACTGTAGGCAGGATAAAATGTCCATGGATAAAAGGTCTCAGTGACATTGATTTTTGGGACACTTTTGGCAGGATGATGATGAACAAAGTCTCATTAATCTGCTGGCATTTCGACAGTGGTTTAAGGTGGCATGAAGAGACATCCACACTCAGGGGAAACAGTATATAAAAGCACTTATTCCTAGATCATAATTACATTACTATTTGTTAATCAAGCTACAAAAACATGTGGTTGACTGTGAGTTAACTGACCACAAAGTATAGTTTGAGTCTATTGAGAAGAAAAAGATACTGTGTCTGTAGTACATAAACCCCTTATTACAGCTAAAAATCCCCTTTTGTGAGTAGGGAGATGCCAAACACACAAGCAAGGGGTAACTGTAGCCCGGACACAATTCCTTTTGTCAGGTGAGTCATCCTGTCCTTTGCTCCACTCGCGACAAGCAAGCGCACACGTGACGCACACCAAAACAAGCCCACAGGTCCAAGTGCCTGATTCACCATGGTGGGTGGGTCCGGTGACTCTGGTTTGGCCTTCCGTGCAATGTCACATTGTCATTTAACTCCTATCAGCCCCTTATATTGTAAGAACATCGTACAGAAATATAAGGCTTTTCAAAGCAATCATATTCCTCATATTTCTACCCCAGTGCAATGGAATCTTTTAGCTTGACAAGAGCCCAAATCATTTCATACCAGTGGGAGCGACACCCATTCACAGGGATCTGTAAATTCCCAAGATCACATTCAAGACTCATTAATGCAGCAGTCCAGGGGCTTTTAGAAGCAGCAAGGGCCCTTAACAGAGAATCAACAAGAAAATTGTCCACAGCTTTTGTTCCCAAAACTGCAAATAAAAATGAAAGTACAGTGCAGTGCTGTTACAGAGTGTTTTATTTTGTTTACTTCGTTTTTTTAATAGCATCCAGGCATTGTCTGACTTGTCACTCTGGATTTCACAGTTATAATTATTAACAATAAGCTAAGTATCTTTCTGATTAAGGTGCAAATGTGGAACCTGTACACATGAAAAGCAAGTTAAGGTGGCAGGGGCAGGTGGGGTCATAGATGGCCATTGGGACACTGATTGTCCGTCTTCCACAGTCTGTAGCCCAGCCTGCCCCCCCGGGCAGCACAGGCAGGAAAACATCTTCACCAGGACACCAGCTGGATACAGGGCACACGCTTACCGACAATGACACACAAAGGGCAATTTAGAGACACCAATTCTTCTAACACGCAGTCTGGACTGTGGGTGGAAACTGAAGCACCCGGAGAAAAGAGTGCAAACAAGGGGAGGAAAGATCATATTGCCGGCAGTAAAAATAATTCACAGAAATATTGCATATGTATATTGGACCTTACAGTGTAGTGGTATTGCCTGACAGCGCCCCCTAGCGCGCATCCTCGAAGGTTTGCGTGGGCTCCCTCACACGTGCCAAAGACACGCCATTCCACTGAATCGCCCCAGTCCTGTCACTTGTCACCTGGCAAAGCCATTTAACGCCGATCTTTGCTGGATAACCATGTCAGGGAGTAAATTTGCTTCTTGACGTAACCGCAGGAAGCACACTCAAATCGGAGATTAATGAGGAAAACTATTGGTTGAACGTAGCAGCTACTGACTAAAATCACGGTAAATCAATGTGAAAGGTAGAGCATGCGACCAATTTCATCTGACAGTAAGGATTTCTCCTGTCTAGAACATCACCCGTTTGGTTAATGGGGTTTTAAAAATCCTCTAGCAAAATATTCTCCAGGTTTTCTTTAAATTAGCACTAAATTATGGTTTTAAAACAGTTATTTACAGATTGGGGAGGGACAGACAGAACCCTTTGCTGCATTTCCAAATGGTCCCTTGTTGCTGAATTTCTCCCCCCAAAGTGCAGCTGCATTCCCTCTGTAACCACGACGCTGTCATACACAGCCCGCGATTGGTTGGAATGGCGAGTAGATGCCGCAGCGCGCCGAGCCCCCCCCCCCCCCGCGCCTGCCTTTTTCTGCCGCTCCCTGTGCCCACGGGCCCGTGGGGGCTCCGGGGCAGAGAGGTACTGCTACATATGGCCTACAGGGGGCCTCCCGGAGGAGGCCAATCATTCTAGCGAGTCCACGCTCACACATTTCACTGCTCCGCGGGGACCGAGTCAGCCCCCCCACCGTACCCCGACCCCCCAGCACAATGCATGAGTGAGGCTTCGTCTACAGGAAAGCTGATTTCATGTTCTTTTTCTTAAGCTGTCAATTATACATGCTATACGGTGCTAGAGAAACACAAAATGGTGTGGGTGAGCCTTATACATACATACATATACAGTAAACAGATGCAGAACTTTCTGTCCACATTTAATAGATTTAATCCATCCACCTTCTAGCTGCTCATCCTGGTCAAGCACATAGGACAATATATGTTTGCAGGTACAGTTTGTCTTTAATTTAATTAAAATTCCCAAATAGTCTGTAAAATGCTGTCAAAGCTTTTCTATATTCCAATATGCTATTTCAGATTTTATGTACCTCCAAATATTTGGATTTCATCAGTGGAGGAATAATTATGCTAAGCAGCAGGCATGTTGATTGATAGCCCATACAGAGATGGCCCTGCCTGGGACAGACCCCAAGCTCACCCCTCCCTCTATTGAATAAGCAGGTAAGGAAGATGGATGGATGGATGGATGGATGGATGGGTGGATAGCATGCAAGTGAACTCATGTTTAATTAAGATACTGAGTATATGACTTTTAAACCCTGACTATAGTATTGATTGTGTTGCTAAAATAACTTAGCAAAGGTTGGCAGGTCAGAACAGCCTGTCAGGACTATTGACTGGAGTCTGCACTTATCCTACCAAGTTTCATATATCAGCTTTGCAGAAAATTGCATTGGCAAGTAAAATAACTTCCTGTTGTCCTGTTTGGGTCTGAGTGGTAGCAGCACGACATGTGCGTCTGTTCTCATCGACGCCGTAGTCTGGTCAAGCCTAAGCAATCGATGCCCAAGCTCAATACACGCCATCCGCTATAGTGCTTCTGAAACGGCCTTAATGTGAACGGCAGCGGCGTTACTACGGAAACCCTCTGCGGCGGGTTCCCACGCAAGCCCGGGTTCGGGCAGCACCGTCATGGGACGAGCAGAGGTCCGGATGAAGGCAGCAGCAGTGTCTCCACGTGACCGCTGCCTCCCGCGTAGTCGCCGGGCAGCTTCTCTGAACAGTTCCTTTTTTAATCGGGGACACAACGCCAACTCCATCTCTGTGGTGGGGAAAATAACAAGCTAACCATGACTAGAGGAAGAAATCCTCACTGTGCCTCCCTTAGATGTCGTTACCATAATATCCTGCAGTAACACTAAGACTCTCAGCCTCATCAGTTCGTGTTTTTCTGCTCTGGTAGTTTTTTTTTTTTTACAATGATCAATGTTTTGTGAAAGCAATACTTCTATAGATGAAATGTTATGGTTTTCTAAGAGGGAAAAACCGCCTGGGAAATTGTATGCTTGTTTAAATTCATTCATTGGAGGGAATGAATCATTCTGTCAGCAGTGCTTGAATTCTGTTGAGCCTTGAATTTTTAGAGTAGAATCCATACAGGCATTTGTGTGTTTATCCATCTTCCAGAAGGATCTCCTGTGGG
>JAODUD010000033.1:22665676-22685604 GCA_026784285.1 Stomatorhinus walkeri | reverse complement strand
TCTTATATATAAATTCACTGCATGATTTTTCATGTAGGTAGATGTTTTTGACCTGCTCAATTTAAAAGTAGCTCCCAAGCCGAGAAAGTAAAAAGTGTGGGCACCCCTGTGTTACACAATTCCAATTCCATTCACTCACCCATCTTCCATAAAGAGTTATTCAATACAGCGTCATGGAGTCAATCACAATTATTTATTTTGTTTTAGTGAAAAACATATTCAGAGATCATAAACATTAAATGGCAAGCCTCTGTACGTCTGAAAAGCATGCGCGTTAAACATCTGTATATAAATTGTTAATATGCAAACAGCCGTCTGATAAAAACACTAAAGATTGTTTTATACAGATTAACCACTGGGTGGCAGTAATCACCAGATTCGTGGCTTAGCCACAGGCACCAGGAAATCAGATTCACTAGTTTAGTCATAAGTTCCTGTTTTAATTACAATATGAGTAATATTTTAGAAGGTAGCATTAGCCTACTGGATCTTAAGTTAACAGTTTGTTATATTGCTCTAGGATTGATGTTGCATGGGTACAGTTATGTTGATATTAACACAGACATGTTTTACAAACTATATGCAATTAACAGGACTGTTGCATCACACCGCCAACGCTGTGCGTTTTCCCGCTGTACTGCTGCAGGGTACATTAAGCATTTCTCATGGGGCAGTAGGAAGCCCGGCGTTACTGAATGCTGGCTTTTGTTGCTATTAACTATAATTGCCAGCTCTTTATGACTTTGGACCTATATTTAACCCAACAGGTTTGTGTGAATGGACTGGTAAACACTGCATTTCAATAAGCGGGCTGAGGGCAGAGAGGCCATGAGGCAAATCGGCCTCCTCTGTGTCTGACTGTCTTTCTGGCCTGTGGCATTAGTGCCTGATAACAGCTGAGCCCTCCTGTTCTCTCTTGTTTCACTTTCACCATTTCCTTTGACCTCAAAAGGCCACAGTCCTGATTTTGCTCATTAAATACAACTTTTTTATTCCTGAAACCTAGAAGTCAGAACCACATTGCACACCTACTGTGGCCCCCACCTCTCCCTGTCTGCAGAGAGCACAAGCCCCCATGGCTTCAGTCATTACCTGTAGAATGTAAAACTTTAAAATTGTATAAGAACAACAGAAAACACATATGGCCAGTTTCCCAGTCAAGGATTAAGCCTAAACCTAGACTAGCTTTGAGTTACAATGGTGAATCTCCACTGAAACGGCAATTTAGTCCAAGACTAGTCTTAATCCTTGTTCGGGAAACCGGCCCATAATCTCTTTAACAGACTGGATATAGCACTTATGTAATCCACTTGCACAATGATAAATAAAAATCCTGGATCCTCGATCTAGATTAATAGCTTGTGGTCCCAAAAACAGTGAAGTTTCTGTGAAATTTTATTTTTGAATATAGTGGTCTATTCCCATAAAATAAGCAAATGCCACAATCGGTACTTAAAGGAAAGACCATCCTTCTTTCCACCACGCATGCAGTCCAGGATTCCAAGGGGGCTGGAGTCTTTCCCAGACTGCATTGGGCAGGGGAACACGTTTGGCAAACACTAACGGAGGCTTCACTGCTGAACTTACAGCACTGTCACCACTCAGTGACAGTGCCCGATAACCTAAGTGATCTCAGATGTTACAGATTACGGCTATTTTTATCATTTGCCTTGAGCATTCCCTAGGCAGACACTGAGAGGCCATTAACATCAGAGGTGTTTTATAGCACTGATTTGAAAATGCACTCAATTTTCCCACCAGATTTTTGAAGGGCAAACACAGGCCATGTGTGTCAGCAGTTTCAATAAAATAAAAATCGAGTCAGGTTTTTTTCTGAGGCAGACCTCAGGTGGGCTGAGGACAGGTCATTCCATCACTAGTCTCTCCCCTGTGAGCTGCTCCGCCCCCATCTCACTTACCCAGCGCCCTCTGGGGGGAGGTAGGAATCTGAGAGAGAGAATGTAGCAGCTGTAGGCGTGACAGGACCCGCGATGCCACTCCAGACAGGAAGGGGGCGATGTTACTTCTGGCTCACCTGCAAGAATAATGATAGTGCCACTCAGTTTTTGATTATTTACTTGAAAACAGCTTTTCTGTTTTAAAAAATAACTTTAAAAAATTGTGTTTGTAGTTAAACCAATTTTAGAAAGTAAAGAAAATTGATATGTTACAGTAATGAGTTAGTAAGAATTACCCAATTTTGGGGTTTTTGGTTTTCTTTTTTGCCTTGGTGATGAAAAACTATGAGATACTGAAAAGGCTGATTAATAAGATTTAATTCTTGGGGCATCAGGAGCAGGTACTTAAGGGACACAATGACTATGAAGACTGGGGGCAGTATGTGGCTCAAGGGGTTCGAATCATATGTGTGTGATCAGAAGGCTGCTGGTTTCAAACTCAAGACTGGCAGAGTGATGTCACTGTGTAACCTTTGAGCAAGCCCCCAGTTACCCCAAGGATTGACTGACCCTTTCTCAAATTAAAAGTACATCACTTTGGATAAAAGCATCTGTTAAATAAACAGAAATGTACTTTAATAAAAACCCTGACAACAAAAGAGACAATAGATGTGCTTACCTGCTATGACGATGTTTTGTCTTTTGTTGTGTGTTTGTGTTGCAATGTAATGTAGCAAAACTGAATCAGCTCACATTTCCGAAAAGATTTTGTTGCACAAATACGCTGACATGTTCCTTTTGCACAATAAATAAATTATATAAAAATTATCATGGGATTTATAAATCAAAATCAAAGCATTTTAAAGTCTTGTCTCTGAGTCTACATGATCCTGTTCACAAGAATAATCCTCTAATCATCTTGAGCTTCTCTTTGATGTCACTAAGGGCCGTTGCTTCATTTTTGGCTCAATTTGTCTCAAATATGTTCACCATTATAATGAGTGATCACGCTGAAAAAAAAAACAGATCTCTGAGTTGACCTTTTCTGCTATCAATATGCAACCATAAAAAGCCTTTGCGAAGTCAGAAAAAGATCCATCAAATAGTTTTTGAGTTATTGTCTTAACAAATAAAGTGTCTGCTTCAGGACAGTGTAAAGGATTACTAAATGACCACAAAGCATAATTTGTGTCTATTAAAAAGCATAGGAGGATAAATTTCAGATGGAAGACATATGAACAAATGCCAGGTCATGCAGAATAAGACTGAGCTGGATTGGGAGATATTATGCATTTTAATAAACATACATATTACACACACACAGAGCCATGGCAGAGACTGAAACCCTAGTCCAACAGGTGTGAGACCACAATGCTAAGCATTGCACTACCATGCCACTATATCAATTATTGTCATGCATTTTGGATTGTAACATTCATTCATTCATTTATATATATTTAATTAGTCTTAAATTTGTACTTTTGTTACATTTGACTTTTTGAACACTGCAATGCTGCATTTGGCCATGTACAGGCATGTGACTTAATATATCCCTCCAAAGCACATGAAAAATTAAATTAAGCACACATATCAGTGGCAGAATGCAAGTAAGGGTTATTCATTCACAACACAAGGTTTACCACAGCACTGCCTACAGGCCTACATAATCAGAACAAAAAAGTGCCAATTTTTACCTTTGAGGCTACAGTCACTGTGGATGCACCCTCAAGAGCCTGCCAACTGTACCCTAACTCTAAATAAATGTACCTTTTAATCTATTTAAAGGTACAGAAATGGTACCTTGGGGAACAAAACTGTACCACAGTGGTACCCTTTGTTCTAGAATTGTATACATAAATGACATAGATAAACGAGGTGAACAGTTGAACAACACTGATGCACTGACAGTGTAAAAGCAAGCAATGATGGAATGTATAGAATGCAATAATGCAAGCAGCAGGATGTAGTGCAAACAAACAAATACATATAGTATCACAGGTAAATAAAGAGTACTTGTAACAGTGCAGTAATGGTGTACATGGCAGAAAATGACTGGTGTACAGCAGATAGTGCATAGTTCAAATCGGTGGGCAAAAAGACAGCAAGGAGTTCAGAGCCTGGATAGTCATGGGAAAGAAGCTGTTACAGAGTCTAGCAGAACCAGCTCAGATGCTTTGGTACCTCCTGCCAGATGGAAGGGGGATAAAAAGAGTAAGGGGAGGGTTGGGGCGGCCTGCACAATGCCAGCGGCCTTATAGATGCACTATGGTCACTGTTTCATAAAGGTGACGTTCCAATGATCTTCTTGGCTGCATGCACCATAACTTGTAGGTTCTTGCGGATAGAGATGTCGCAGTTCCCAAACCAGAAAGTGATGCAATATGGTCAGGAAACAGTGGAGGAGTAGAACGTGGTGAGAATGCGGAGAGGAGACTTTGGGCTGCGGGTGAGAATTCAAATGACATGGGAAGAACATAAAAGCTCTACACACAGAGCGATGGTGGGATTTAAGACCCCAACCCTAGAGGTTTGAAGCAGCGGTGGTTTTTAAATAATTGTGATTTATTGCATATTGTTGATTTTTCAATGGAGTAGCAGCATTGTGCCCCTGTGTATATTCAAATCCCCAAACCCGACCCAAACGTACAAGGACAGTGGCCAAAAAAAAATCCATCGCGAATTAAAACACCCGTATATTTCTGTAGTATTTCTTCATGTTAGGATCTTGTGATCCGTTACCTACAGTCTCATTTGAATTTTGACCTGTCTTAGAATAAAACATTTTGAAAGTATTTTCGTCCAAGGTAGAACTTAACGTTAAAATAAATTAAGTTTTAATGTACTAATGAGAGCTCACTTTCAATAGCGCAGGAGAAATTTTTACATTTGACGACACAACGTAATAATATAAAGATAACGTTTATCTGTTTATTGGGGGGGGGGGGGGTGAATGAAGCTAATTTAAATTCTGGGGAGTACAAGTCCCCTTTCTTCCTATAAACCTGCTTTCTTTATGTTTTTGTATCGCACAGCTACAACATCCTTCTGACAGTCGGCTTCCTATATACACGAAACCTGAACTTTCTTCCCGGGACCTAGTGAGAGTTTACTTCCAAGATCTCGCGATATTTCGCTACTCCCGCGATTCGACGCGCCTCTCCCACCTCCCTCTTTCCTGTCCTTCCCAGTTGTTTAGTTAATGGCGGACAGCGAACGGTTATCTACGGCTTTTTTCGCTCTTGACCGGCAAAAGGGGACCGTTTCGGCGACGGGTACTTAATCTAATCCCTGGGAAGAAATTGTCGAAAGGACAGTCTCGTTTTGACTCGGCTCCTAAAGTTGTCTTCTCCGTAGCCTTCGCGCTAGCCGCGCCGGCGACCGTTACGTTACCTGGGTCGGCGGCCTGGAGACGCCGGGTAGCCATGCAGCTCACCGGACATGTTGTCGTTCCTGCCTCCTGAGATGTACGCATAGGTTTTTCACATATATTTCTGGCTGGGAAAACATGAGAGTGACCGTAGATATCCGGCCAAGCTGATTAATTCACTTGCAACGAGTTTATTTGCTTAGCCGGCTGTAGAGAGAGAACTACCGTGCTGTCAAGGCAAGCCGGCTAGTAACGCGGATCTTCCCTTGTTTTCCGCCTCAGTTTTAAAGGGTAAAAGGACGTTCTGATATTTCCCTCTCCTCGGTGGCTGCCCCGGCCGGTTATTCAGCCCGAAGCGGTCCGGCCACCGATGACACTTGGGCGTAGAAGCTGTGTGACTGAATGACGCCGCCCCAAGGTTAGTGTCCCCGGTCATGGTAATTATTTTTGTTTATGTCTTCTGCAGATTAAATAAAACCGACCATATCGAAAATTAAACTCTTTGTTCGGCGTGGTATTTTTTCGCTCTGAGTAGTTTTACTACAGTTATTATAGGATGGTTTTATTAGCCCGGTTATGTGGGTTGGATACTTTAAAATAGCTGCAGTAAAGTTTTGCGTGTTATTCCTGGTCGTATTCAGTGTATGACGCTGTTATATGGTTTTTATGTGATCGTGTCTTCTGAAAGAACAGGATCGCCTTCTGTCGAGTGTTTTGTCAGGTGACCTGTCACCAGGGACGCCTGTATCAGTGACTCCTGGTTAACTATCGAAAAGCCTGCAGTTCATTAGTCATAGTTCGCATCGGAAGTGTGAGCCTAGTCAAGCGATAATTTACTTTGTTTGTGGTTAGATGAGGGGATTCACCACGAATTCTGTTTAATTGTTTAACTGATAACGGTGCAGGGAACGTTGCATTCCCTAGGAAGTTCGTTTTCCTTCAGTCACATTGAAATGACTAATTCTCACATACATTTTGGATTCTTCGCGTTCTGTACCCTAGTTAGCGCCCCATGAGCGAAGGGCAGGTGGTAAAAGGGTTATCAAGACATTGGATCCGGCATCATGTTAGTCCTATGAAATCTGGGTGATCAGTTCCATTGCAGGCAAGTAGCTTCTCCTGGACTTTGGCACATCAGTTGCTTGACTCTCCCTTTACAGAAATGTCTTTACTAGAAACATACATTATTTGTTCCACTTGCACCCTTGTAGTGGATTCCCTGCAGCTTTCCCTTTGGAACTCAAATTTAGAAGCACTGAGAGTTTTTTTTTTTTAATTATTTAATAGATGTGTGGCTGTTGCAGTCAGTCAGCTGCCATGATCTTTGGGCATCTGAAATCATCTTGATGAAATAGGTTGCTTCTCAATGAAGTGGAGGTAATTCAGCTGTGCAAGGCAAGTATCAATCTGAGGCGGTTTTATTATTGCTACGTCACTGAAAGGCTTTGATAGTAAGAAAAACTGTTATGATATGGTACATAATGGTAACCTGTTTGTGCCATGATTCTACAGTCTTGTATTGCTGCTGTAGTTGTGCATGGTTGTATGTCTGTTGCACATTTAGATTTCTACTAGTGTGAAATGTGAGTTTCTTACAGTTCTATAATCTTCACAAGGAAAGAAGTCTGCAGTTCACAACTGCAACAAAAGTCATGCCTGCTTTCATCTTTAAAATGGAATTTGGATTTGTGAAATATTTTTCTGGCTAAAACTGATATTTTAATGGCCTCTTTTATTTAATATTAACTTGATATCGGTGTCTTACTTGCAGTTCAGGGTTATTTTAGGATTCTGATAGCTACATGACATGTCTTCTGTCAAATAGTCTGAAATTATGAAGTGTGAGAATTTCTGTCTCATATGTGAAAGGTGAATCTTAAGTATGCAACATTTCCAAGCCAGTGTATTTAAGTGCTAGATGGATGGTTGTATTGTCAGTCTGGTATGTGCTTTGGGGCAGGTTGTGGAATGTAAGGTCCTTGACTTGTTTTGGTGTTAAGTAACCGGGTTGCCTGTTTTATAAGATCACGTAAGTGTGGCGTTTTCAGTAAATATTTTCATGAATGTACTCCTGCACTGGATGTTGAGGCATTGTTTATTGGTCAGTAGTTAATATTAGAATTAAGTTTTATTTTAATTGATGTGGCATAAGGGTGATTCTGTCTTCGTCATTGGATCAGAATGGAGCTTGCATGTCTGCCTGGGCTCTTTTTGTGTACAGTTCCACATCGTTGTCATAGTTGCACTGCCATGGGGGTTGGTCTTGTGGCATTCACTGGAAAGGAGGAATGAGGAGAAGTGCATTCTCTGTTTTGCTGCTCGGGTGTTAAGTAGGTCTCTCACGTGATTTTGTGGTTGATGGATTTTTCAGGCAAGGAAACGCTCCAGCTTTCTCTGGTTCTGTGAAATATGAGCGCAAAGCTGATTTTAATGTTTGCTTTTTTAAGCATTGTCTTTTTTTCCCAATGCTATAAAGAGGTTATGTGTTTATAGTGATGAAATATAGCCTAATTATACAGTTTAAATTTACTTGTAACATAATATCTTGTATTTTTTATCTATATTTATTTTTACATTTCTTGAGGATAACTCCTGCTTAAGTCTCAAAGCCTCTTCTGAAAACACAACCATTTTCATTGTTTTGGTTTCAGATTGGGTGGGGTGGGGTTCTCAGCGCTGTGTCATGTTTGTTAGAAGAAAAACTGCATTTATATGATTGGAATGCCTCAGGGTGAAATATACTGCTCCAAAATACAGACTCTTTTCTCCCAGGAATAAGGAACAGAGCCTTCATTCTGCATGTTTGCTTACGGTGTATTGAAGATAACAGCACACGGGAGGCATTTTAGGGTTAGGCTGCCTGCTATCTTGTCATTTGTCACTCACTTTGACCTGCCGATTGTCATATGGAGAAATGGGCCTCTTTGATTTGGTCGTCCTCCCCTTTCCCACTGCTTAACTTTCTGTACTGCATGAACGCCCATGTCTGTTTCGTAACGGGCAGCTTGGCCTCATGTGGGGAGCAAAATAACACCAGTCAGCATTCTTTTAGGAAGACGCAGGTGCACCGTCAGCCTCTTTCCCTTTCCCACTCTCCTTGTATGTGTGTGTGTGTGTGTGTGTGCATGAGTGTGCAAAATAGAACACGCATGCATTATTTGCTCTAGACCTAAAATTTGTGTATGTTTGCTGCACAGATTTGTGTGAAAAAGTTGAGGTCACTGGAGCCCTCCCGAATGACCTAAAAACAGCTTCCTTGCCTCTCCTGCCCCCACCCCCCACCGCCACCTAGGTCTATAGGAGCAATGTGGAACCGCAAGTTAACTGGAGTGTCCTGTGCGATGGCGCCGCAGGTTATTGGAGCGGACACTGGGGGAGGTCAGACCCTTCTCATGCGTCCTCCATGCAGGCGTCGGTCTTGCACGCACAGTTCAGCTTCTGCAGCTTTCTGCTTGTTTAGGTTTTAGTGTTCTTTGGAGGCTCAAAATGGGTCAGTCAGGCCCATATAGGGGTGTAGTCACTGCTCTACACCGAGCTTTTAGGAAACCCCTTTTTAAGAGCATTCTGTGGGGTTGGTGGGTGTCTGTGCTCAGTGTCTGCATTACAGACACTGCTGGGGCTTCCAAACATTCCATTTCCAACTAAACCGTATATGCAAAAACATCCAGTGTCAGCACTGGAAATGTGAAACTGAAAGTTAGTTAAAAAGCTGCTCCTGCAACAAGGAGCAGAATGTCAGGCACAGTGCTGCAGCATGTGCTTTCTGCTATACGTGCATGTGTGTTGTTAAGAAATGGGACACTCCTGGTGTTATGTTGCCATTGTGAGACAGACGTCCCTTGGCACGGGTCACTGTGTCCTGTTCCACTTTGACGCAGTCTGTGGGAGGAAACCACTATGCCTGCAGAGGATGTTTACAGTCAGATAGCTTGTATATTTATGGTGTTAGTTACATTCTTGCACGTGCTTAAGTGCTGATAGGTTTCCTACAGTAAAGGTTCAGAAGGTTCAATAGTTAGATGATTTCCCCACCCTTGCTGTTTCAGAGCTGTCGTCTGCCTGGAAGAGTCTGAGTCAGACCAAAGCGGCTGTGAGTAAAGATGTTTGATTGCTTGGCTGAGCAGCACGTGCTGTGTTTTGTGTGGTATGAGGTCATTGCCTAAATGCTTTGATATTTGACAGTTAAGTGACCTTGTCCAGCCTCTGTGACTTCAGCCACTGTGTCAGTAAGCAGTCGGCCGTACACTGCAAGCTCCGTGACTCGCCTTCAATAAATGCTTGCGAACGTAATCCAGGATGGGCTGCCATCTCTCCTCAGTTCCGGCACATCGAAAACCAACTGGAGGTCAGCACCACCGGGGCTTTAGATTCGCTGATGGACTTGAAGAAGGCCCCCAGCAGCCGCTCCAGGAAGGTCAGCCGCAGAGGTGAGAGAGAGCAGTTGTGGTCTGTGATGCCAGTAATAGGTGCTGCTACGGGGTGTTTGCTGACATGTTTTTGATAATGTAGTGTTAAGGTGCTGTTTATCCACAAGACTGAAATGAAAGCGTAAGCTGCATGCAACTTTATCAGTCAGCGGCAGTCTCAGTAAAGTTATGTTACGCTGTTTTATTTCTGTCATAACTCAGCTTGCATTCGATATCCTCTGCAAAAGCTATAACCTTTGCTTCCTTTTATGTTCCTTGGCAGATGGACGGATGGCTGACCCCACTCTCTCTAAGCCTGGAGCTCACAGCCGCCGCAGCCCAGAGAAGAGCTCCCGCAGTCCCCTGAGGGCCACTACGCTGGACAGCAATGTCAGGAGACCCAACTGCGTGGAGTTCAGGGAGCCGCTTGCTTCTTACAGGTCAATAGTGTGCTTGTGAGAGTGTTTGTGCACCCTTTGCAATTATCTGCAGTTCTTTGCCAATGGCTCTTAAAAAATGTGACTTTTACCCAAAGATCACGTCTCTTTCCTCACATCTAGTATTAGGGTTTATATGACTGACTGACTGACTGACACTCACTCACTCACTCAATTGCAGGTTTATGGTAGTAGAATACACACATTTAAAAAGTAGACATTTAGGCATTACTTGAGGCTTAAAATAAACAATGGTATTTTAATGCCTGCTTTCAGGCTTAGAAAAATAATGTTATTGAAAAACACCTCCTTTTAATGCTTTTCTCTGTTTCACCTATTTTATTCACCTTTCAGGAAAAGGTTCTGAGGCAGTGAAGTAATACATATCAAATATTGCAACAACCAAGAGACCATCTCAAAATTTACTCAAATGTTAGACTCTTCCAAACAGTTCCTTTTTGCTTCGATGGCAGCATTGCAGGCTCTTGCCGTTCTTTCAACCAGCTTCCAGATCTAGCCACCTGGAGCGCTTCTCTAACAGTCCTGTAGGAGTTTCCACTGGTTCTGGGCTGCCATGCTCTCACTCTTCGATCCAACTCATCTCAGACTAGTGGCCTGTACTACGAAGCGGGTTACTGGCTTATCACTGCCAACTTGTCGGATTTAAGGTAGTCTGGGCAGAATGTAAGTGAACGAATATGAAGTCCATTTAAACTGTGGTACCTTAAATCTGACAAGTCACCCCGATAAACCAGGTCATCTGTCTATCCATCTTTTTTTCTTCTTTCGTTCACAAGATAATACTGCATAATCTCAGGGCGCATTTACGGTCATCAAGTGATAATTTTCACAAGGTGTGTATTGACTGGTACTGTATACAAGACTAAAGGCTTGAGAGGTTGACTTCCTGCTGCTGTTGAGTAAACATGCAGTAATCCAGTATAAGCATTAGCTTCCAATCAGCTTTAAATGTGGCCTTCCTAACTGCAGATGGTCAAATGGCAGGTTTCTGACAAGGGGGTAATTCTGCCACTATTGTTTTGGTGCCTGTCAGTTCCTGCTGCTGTGTCAGTGCTGTGTGAGTGTGTTCAGTAGCAGTTACCGTGTGTGACATTTCCCCCTCAGGGAACCAACCCCATCCCAGCTCGAAGCCCAGACTTTGCTCTCGGAGCTCCCCTCCCTGTGTTCGCACGATGCCCAGCTTAGCAGGCTGGTGTACCTGCGGGACACCCGCGACGAGCAGACCCGCCACTCAGGGAGCATCCTGTCTTCAGCGCTGGACAGCACAGTGGTGCGCTACCTCAACGACCGGCCTGCCCTTGATGCCTTGCGCCAGCCTCGGTGGGAGGGGTCCCCAGAGGCTCCCCAGTCCTCCAGCCCCGGCTCGGCCTCCCGCCGTCTGGAGGGCTTGAGGCGCAGACAGCCTGACGACAAGCTGGAGAAACTGAAGGAGAGGATCCGGAGGCAGCGTGAGCACCTGGAGGAGGCCGTGGCGGCAGAGGCGAGGATGGGCCACCTTGAGCGCCCCCTGCTGGTCGCCAATGGCCTCGAGAGCACACTGGCAGTCCCCACCGCTAAAGTCCGCAAGGTGGCTGCTGCTCCTCCCGCGCCTGTCTACAAAGGTACAGGCGTCGTACGGAGGCCTTTTGGCCGGACGCGAAATGTGGGGAAGCCCCCTCGCCTGAACTGAAAGGATTCTGCCTGCTCTCAGGGTTCAACCCCAGCGAGATGAGGATCCGCACGCCTGACGGGAAAGTGTGGCAGGAGGAGAAGCTCCAAAAGGCAAGCGGCGAGATCGACAGGGAGGTGCCACTGCAGCCGTCAGGTAGGAGCTGGCTGAGGAAACGGGAATGTGCCAGCGGACTCAGTGGGAGAACTGGTGGGGGGCAAAGCGTGTTCAAATTCAAGCCGTAGCAGGAACAGCTGGGCACCAGAGAGAAAGTTGTAGTAGATGGATGCCCCTCTCTCAACCCCCCCCCCCCCTCTTGCCTGGCTCTTTCTCTCTCTCTTCCTCTATCACTCCCTCTTTCTTACTCATCCTTAATGCTGATTTATACTTATGTGTCGCACCTACACCCTGACCTACGGAAGCATTTATACTTGTGCACTGGTGTCTGTGCCACTCAGCAGTTGCATCGCTGAAACACTAAGTGATGTATAGTTTTGGGTGCCACATTTGTTTTTCTGCCCTGCAATTTATTCAGTTGTTGAATCACATAATGGAAATGGAAAAAAAAAGAACAAAGTATCCATCTATCGAGTCCTGGTTATATTTTTATCTCTCCAAACTTCCCGTAGACAAATTTGTAAGCTTGAGCCACTACCAAGTCAGTTTTTATGCATTTTCCCTTCTATATACTATTCTTACTTTTCTTTCTTGTAAAGTGCAATTGAACTTGGAGGTTCCCATTGCAGATGTTTTTATGGTTTCCTAAAGGTTAGCGTTGTAGCGCTGACACCTCAGTGTCTGGTGATTATCTGCTTTAATGGAGCGTTTTGTTTCTCTCTCATAGAAAGCAGAGAGATCAAGCCAAAGCCTACAGGCATGGAGAAGGACAGGCCGAGCTCCAAGCCCGTGAGAAAAACTCACATGGCGAATTCCAATCCAGGTGTGGCCCCTCTACTGTCGGCTCCTGTTCCTCTGTATCCTATGATGGGTTTGATTTGTGTGTCTCCTTGTCTGACACGCATGGGGAAATTTGACTCTTGGCACTTGGATACTTTTTGGAAAAATTTTATAGTGGTAAAGCCAAAGAGTTATTTATGTTGTGTGTCACGTCGGGCTCTAAGAAGGCGTTAATGTAGCGTGCCTCTGCTGTCCTGCATGTTTCCGCATAGTACAGATGCCCCTTAATGCCCATCCTGGCCAGCAGTGTTCAGCAAGCCTCGATTCGTCTCTGTACCATTGAAAATGGACCCGGTGCGTTTTGCAGAATCGGTTGCTATGTGTAGCATGGGAATGCCGGGCCGCCTCCCCCCATGATGGCATTTCAGGCTGGGCTCGTCACGCGCGTCCTTTGCTCCTGCAGGCCGTGATAAAAATAGCGCTGTGAAATCTACAGTTACATCTATCATCCATCAGCTGCTTTTCTGTGTGGATCTGCTGCTCTGAGCACAGCCTGGATGTGCTGCACACAGAGGGCTGGTTTAATCAGTCGAGTTTTAACTGGAATTTATCAGCCTTTCCACAAAGAAAATATTGCAAACACTGCAAAATATTCCCCTCCGTCTTGCTGACTACAAGTCGGACTGAAATGCTGAAATGCTTAGGATGCACCTGCCCGTGTAGACTGGTACAATGGGGAGGAGTCTCTGGGTTCCATAGCTTTCGGCCAATAACTGACAGCAGTTAATGTTATAAATATACGAGATGTGTGCAGTTATATAGTACTTTGAAACTGTTGTTGCATAGCTGGTGTTTTTATACCAAAAAATAAATATATTCCAAAAATTCAAAAAAGTAATTTATTTATTTGCATGGAGTTTCCTTCACCTTATTTAAGCAGAACTCCCCCAAACAATCGGTATCAGTGTCAGTTTTTGAAATAATCAGCTATTGGTATTGGCCAGATTTTTATTGTTACATCTCCAATTGTATCTTAAGTCTGTGATGCTGGTAAGCACTGGCCTCTCACCACCACAGTTATGGGGTCTTTCTTCAGTGACTCCTGTTTCATCCTGGGATCCCCCTTGTGCCTTGTGAGGGATTGGCATCTCATCCTGCCCCGTGCTCTCAATGACTCTGTAGTGGAATGTTCTGGATCTCCCCAGCATAGGGTCTGGGGTGGGCCGTGTGTTGTTCAGCGACACCACCTCTGATCCCTCTCTGTCCTCTTCCTCAGCAGCCTCAGTGATCAACACCGCATCATGGCGGGAGGGTCAGAAGCTGGTGAAAATGATTCTCGGCCCCGCGCCCCGTGTTCCCCGCCAGTGTGAACCAGAGACCACCAACTTTGGGGAGGGCAGAGGTGGGTGAGGCCTGAATGTCATCACCATGGCAACAGCAGCTACAGTCCTACCCAGCCTTTTACTTTCAGTCCTTCATCAGACATCACAACTGATATTAGAACAGCAGAGGTTCAGGCTCTTATTTAACAGACATTCTTATTGATGGGTCTGGAGGCCCAGCGACACCCCCTGCAGGAATGTAGAGTCTCTAGACGCATGTTGGTTGCTGTGTCCACTGATTGTAAAAAGCAGCGTTAGATTCCCTGTTTCTGACTCGCAGCACAGCTTGTCAGGCTGCATTACTCTGGCCTGCCCCCGGTGGCATGTTCTAGACTGCCATGCACACAGGGGAAGTGGTTTGGGGGTGTTGTTTACATTGTGTGATGCTGACGTACAAGTACGGGCTTCTCGTGCTTCCTGTTCTTTTCCTGCCCTTAAAGCTGAGGTTGGTGTTACTGTGTCGGGTTTTTCTCTCCGCTGAGGTTATGGGTGCCACATTATTGTTACTACTGTGCCTCACGTACGCCTACAGCTCGCCATGTCTGTGTGTCACAGCTACATAAACCCTTACCTTTTACCCGGAATGGCGTTTCTTTTAAATATGTGTCCTCTCTCTTAGTAGGTCCTCACCCTCGGGCAAAATCTGACCCACGGCCCGAGTCCAACCGGAGGCAAAGGGCGAGCAGCACAGAGCAGAACCAGGGTCGGCTGAAGGCAAATCTGGCCTCCAGCGGCCTGGAGGAGAGGGCCCAGTGGGCGGCGCCCGGGGACCTGCTGCCCGCCGATATCAGAGGGCTCCTGGATGACCTGCAGCTGGAGACCTCTGAGCAGGTCCCGGTCAAGGCCAGCACGCGAGGGGCCAAAGCACGGGCCAGGTCGGCGCCGGGGGCCCCTGGCCGGCGTGCCCACAGCAACAGCCCGGCTCGGGCTGAGGTGGCGGCGCCGAAGCGCAGGCACTACGACGCCGAGGTGGTGCGGCGTTACATCGCTCGGCAGCAGGAGGAGCGCCGCAAGCAACAGCAGGAGGAGAAGCGGGCCGCCAGGGAGGAGGCAGAGTGCAGAAACAGGAGGCTGCGTGAACTGTACCAGCGGCAGCGGGGGGGCACATCTCGGGCCCCCGAGGCTCCCATGCACCGGCGTCTGAGGGAGACCTACACCGAGCTTCTGCGGGAGCAGGCCGGGCCGGAGAGCAGCAGCTCGCAGGTGGGCGGTGGCCTACGGGTGGGCGGGGCTAACATAGGCATGATAGCCAACCACAGGGCTTCTGTACACTTGACTCAATAGTGAGAGTAGCGTGGCACCAGGGAGGCCGCTGTCCACTTAACCAAGGACACCATCCCCAGGTTGCTTATTAAAAAGATGGATATATCTGATAAGTCGCAGTACAATCTGGACTCATCTTCTAGGTTCCCGTGGGCAGCCTGTTTAGTGGTCACGTTAAAAAAATAAAAACCTCTCCTGAGGTTCTTGGCAGTGCCGCCCCGGTCAGGTGATCATCGCTAACTCTGGCTTTTCCTCCTCCAGCCGAAGCCGCCGTACCAGCCTTCGGGGGAGTCTGACAAGGAGAATAAGCGTCTGGACAGGCCACAGAGCGCCTCCTCCAGCAGCGACCTTTCTTTGTCAGAGCCTCCGGCCCCCCCTCTCTCCAGGTGAGACCGGCCCGCTCTCTCCCCTTTTGGGTTTCAAAAAATTTTGTGTATTTGCTGAGCAGTCACTGTCCTGAAATACAGCGCCGTCCATACGCATTTTGTTTATTGTGGCTCTGTAACCCGTCACAGTGTATTAGAAGTGAAACACTCAGGTCCCTTAAGGTGGAGCATCTATGTATGTAAATTTGTTTGTAATTCCTGTACAGTTCACCCAGTATAGCTAATTGAATTCGATTTAAACGTATGTTTGTTTCATTTCATAGTCATTGTGTACAGAGCCAAAATTATAGTAATATCACTGTCGAAATCCTTATGGTCTGCACTGTAGTTTGTGTATTGTGGGCGTTTTTGAAACTCCTGCAGGTGTGCGTTTTAGATGTGAGGTAACAGGTTACAGGAACATTGCGGAGAACATTTAAAGTGATATGAAAGCAAAGCTCCAGGGTCTTCACGCAGGAGACCCATTTCCAGGTCATTTCCACTTTGATGGCTTCACTATGAATGCAAATGCGTTTAAAGCCCTGCCGCTCGCATAAACGTCGCGTTGCCGTCTGTTCTGGCTGAATATCTGTGATGTATGTTATACGCCTGATGTTTTTTTATAAAGTCCCTAACATTCAGCCCACCAAGGTCTCTGAGTTTAACCTTGTCCAGATGTTCTGTAAGACCAGCAGTCACAGGCAAGAAATGCTTGAGGAGGTAGAGGGGGTTAGCACGTGAAAGCTGCACCTGTGAGTTTGCTCTCAGCTATGTCAATTACAATGCATGCTGGGTAATGCGTGTCATTTATTGTGAGAGTGAGTTAACTCTGTGATTGAGGCAATGCTTTTTGTGAACACATGAGTAATAGTTGGGTGGGGGGGTTACATTTCCTTTTATGATCCAGAGCATATAACAGTGGATTTTCTCTGAGGTGACACTTGTGTGCAGGAAGGTGTGTTAGGTCCTGATCTGTTAGGGAGGTTTTTGTGGGTTTCTGAAGTCGTCAGCCTGAAACCCTTAAAGACTGAGAGTCACACAACAAGTTGCATTAGAGGGAATCTGTGGTCTTAGCACAAGACATGGCCATTTTTTTGGGGAGTGACTTACACGCTTGTGCAAAATAAGGGAAAGATTCAAAACAGAAAGATGCAGGAGGCTGTGAAGTTATGTGACATCTTGTTGATCTGGCAGCCTTAGCCCGTGGAGCTTGTGTGTTTCCATGGAAACTGCACGAGCATGCTGGGGGTTATGCTTCGGTGCATGAAACACGTCAGGACTTCAGTGTGAAGTGAGCAGGGAATGTGTGCTGAAGGAGTGGCCCTGAAACAGTAACTTTACTCATTGTTTGGTGTTACAATGTTTTTATTTCTGTTTATTGCTTTTACTGTCATGTTTGGTCTTTACTAAAAGGAAATTTGGCTAGATAGGAATAATGCCGTTACTCGTGTTCCTGCATCTTCTTTCCCAGGGAGGACTTGGGGGTCGGAGTAGCTTGGATGCAACAAGACGGCATGAAAGCAACTCTCAAAGGCGGCGGCTCGCTGTCCCCCCCCGCAGGGCCTACGGGGCACCTCCTCAGCCAGCTGCTG
This sequence comes from Stomatorhinus walkeri, assembly GCA_026784285.1. Classification (NCBI taxonomy): domain Eukaryota; kingdom Metazoa; phylum Chordata; class Actinopteri; order Osteoglossiformes; family Mormyridae; genus Stomatorhinus; species Stomatorhinus walkeri. The sequence goes on along the minus strand of JAODUD010000033.1, from coordinate 22,668,328 downwards.
GGCTTGGAAGCAGGCATGTCAGGGCAGAAGAGGCACAACCAGCATCCCACCCTAACCGATGGACTGTCCAAGAGCAAGCAGAGCCGCATCGAAGCCCTGAAGGCCACAGCCGCCTCCCTGTCCACCCGCATCGAGACGGAAGCCCGCAAGCTGGCCCAGGCTGGGGCGGCCTACGGCTCTGGAAAAGATGCGGATGTGGGGCCACCGGCACAGACCGACGAATGCTGGGCCAAGCCGGTGAGCCCGCCCGTCCGAGACGGCGGAGAGCCGCTGCTGGGAGCCGGACTCGATGTCCCTGATGGCGCTCTCCCCGGTGTGGGCAATCTGCACGACTTCCTGAACGTGGGCGAGAAGGTCGGAGAGAGCGGCAGGCCTCTGGCAGGCATGCACTGGCAGGTGCCCGGCCCTGGCCCCGGGCAGCTGGCGAGCCCCCGTGCCTCCAGCGACGGCTCCATCAGCGAGGGCCCATTGCTTAGCGAGGGCAGCCTGTCCGAGGGCCACGGGAGCGAGGGGAGCCCCGGGGCCACGTCAAACCTCGCCGAGCCCCTCGCCTTCCCAGACTTCTGCGCTGCGGAGGTGGATGCCATCGAGACGCTGGGTCCCCTCAGGAGAGAGACCCAGAAGCAGCACTCCTGCCGCTCGCTGAGCCTGGGCACGGAGAGCAGGAGTCCCTGGGAGGAGCTGACCCGCGGCAGCCCACACAGCGTCATCAACATCTTCACCAAGCAGCTATGGGGCCACAGCAAAGGTCAGTCTCTGCAAGGCCTTTGGTGGGGAGGGGGGATTCCAAAATGCTTTTTTTAACCTGCTGAACACATGCTGTTTGTTACACTTTCCATTTTATTAGTTTTGAGTCAGTGCTGGTTACACCAGCCAGCTGCATCTTTTCTACCATTCTTCCCTCCTTACTGCAGCCTTTGAGGAGAAGGTAGAGAGGACCTCCTCGCCTTCACTTCCCACTGCATCTGCCGGCTATGAGGACGACTTTGTCTCCGGTCCTTGCAGCGGGGGCAGCAGCCGGTCTGGGAAGAAAGCAAACTCCAGGCTCAGGTGGGGGGGACCTCTTTACGGGGAGCGACTCTTTGTGTTCTGCTGGAGGGGAGTAGTGACCACGGCATCGAAGATCTGAAAGAAACTGCGCTGCTAATCTGGGGGTTGTTATCCTGGCTTTTCCACCAGGTGGAGCTGTTGGCACATGAGCGCAGTACCTGCCTGTACCAGTGGAGTCTTCTTTAATGATCCCTTTGATTTGCTTTTTTTTGTTTGGCTAATGGACTGACACCAGGTTATCATTTCCAGCAGCATCAGCGGGATCCACAGTCCCCACGATGAGCCTCTGAGCCGGAGGTCTCCCTTTGACATCCGGACCCCGGGCTCGCAGTCTCACCGCTCCCTGGGCTCCACGCCGCTGTCGTCACCATGTTCGGGAGCTTCTGTCCACAAGAGAGGTGACTCCCTGTACTCTGACAGGCTGTGCATGACTGAAAATGTGCATCAGTCCTCTGCTATACTATAGGTCCAGTATATGGTCCTTTCTCTGCACTAAGCTATGGTTCCCTTCCACTGGTCCTGAAGAGAGTGCTCTGGAGCAGACCCTGGTGGAGAAGCAGAGACAGTTCTCCGATCTCTCCGAGAATCAGTCGCAGGACTCCAGCAGGGGATCCCCAGGTGTGGGGCACAGCGTGGACTCAGACGGCACTCTGCGCAGCTTCTCGGGCCTCTTCCCGCTCAGGTGGGGGTGCTCGGGGCTCGCTGGGACCAGGACAGGGGTACTACTCAAGGGGAGAGGTCCGCAGTTTAACACTTTATTCACAGCAACCGTCACAGAAACCACAAAGCAGGTAGTGTGCAATTTCTCCATTGTGAGCTATGCTCACTTCTCCCCATATCCCGTCGTGCGTTAAAAGACACCACTTTAAGGATGAGCTGCTATCAAGAGGTCTTGGTAAGTTTTAAAAGCAGCGGTGTGTTAAATAAATTTCAAGGAAGTTATTGTACCTCACGCTTGACAAACGGTATGCTGTCCGATCACAATTGTATTATCAATTTTAAACATTTACACACAGCCATTCTGGCTTAATGCACATTGCGTCCCTAACACCTTAGCTGCATTACTTGATAAATCATGACCTTGTATTGCTGTATCCTCTTATTTAGAATGATGCACATACTGTATTTGGATGCCGCAGAAAATGTTTAAGGGAGATGAGTTGTTAAACAAGATGTACTTTATTATTTTACTACATTTAGCAGCAAAATGTAGTTCATTTTATCTGCTATAGTAAGAAGTACTTTGTTTTACTGATTGTCATGAGCCTTTATTTTCTTCTCAGGGAAAATAGTCATTTGTAAAGCCTGATTGTGCTGAAGAGGTTTAGGTAAAGAGTTAAGAACCAATATGTTGGGATCAGCACTTATGAGTGAAAGCACTTGTGTTGTAATTGATGTGGTTCAGGCTTCCATGCTAGGTGTGGGAGGGGAGCTGGGGGTGGGTCGGGTTTCTGTTCCGGTGTGCGGAGGGAGGTGGGTGGGGAGTCGGGGCTGGGTCTGGATTCTGTTCTGGAGTGGGCAGGGAGGTGGGACGGGAGCTGGGGCTGGGTCGAGATTCTGTTCTGGAGTGCGGAGGGAAGTGTGAGGGGAGCTGGGGCTGGG
>JAODUD010000033.1:22640383-22658162 GCA_026784285.1 Stomatorhinus walkeri | reverse complement strand
GGGGAGCTCCCAGGGGAGTTGAGAGGGGGTGGGGGGGTGAATGCTGCCTTGTTCAAACGAGCAGACGTTTTGGCCACAGCATGAGCACAGAGCACCTGCACACTATTTTTCATTTCTGTGACCCTCCATGTTTTCTGCTTATACAGTCCCCATTCTCAGATCATGTAAAAATGTAGAATTCCCGGCCTGCTAGTCTTGGTCACAATAACGAGGGAATGCGAACTTCAGTGTGTAGCATGTGGGAATGTATTGACGTCATCGGCGTAGGCCGGGTGAACCAGGCTACAGTGCAGAAGGTCACAGGCGCTGTTTACCGTTTGATGGCCAAAGGTCGTGCTCGCTTTGATATGGCTGTGCTGTTTGCACAAGGCTCCCCTCCCGGGCCGTGTGCAGAGCCCTCATGTGTCTCAGGGGTACGGCTTGGGGCCCATTGCAGCACTTCCAGTTTTGGACAGAGACCTTCCTCCGGCACAGAATGAATCTCCTTGCATTTCCTGTCACTGTTACCCTGCCATCCAGAGAGCAGCTCCCCAAGGCCACTCTTTGATCAGTCGTTTATTAAGACTGATTGACGCGCCTGTACCCGAGACCCCACGACCCCTGGATCTTAAACAGGCGTTGGAGAAAATCAAACCTCTGGGTGGCTTCAGGCATTATCAAGTAGATGATTTATCAGCAGGTAATGGAAACGGCTAACAGGGGAGCCCAGAGTAAATAAAGGTGCGGGGCTAAAGCACACGTTTCTCTACTTAATTGATAAATTATTTAATGATGATAAAATGCACCATTTTATAGCATTTTATCTGGTTAATGGTGCCGTGAATCTTGGCTGAATGCCTTTAAGTAAGTGTGGCTTGTGATGAAGTTAGCAGAGATAACAGTCTTTGTGTGTCTGAGTGGCGTATTAGTTATTTGTAATATTATTGCCGTGGTCAGGAGCTGTTTTTTTATTTTTATTTTTATTAGTTAAATTTCAGGTCTGGCTCTAACTTCTCACACAGACATTGAAAGGGCCCAGATTGTGATGCAACACTCTCACCAGGCCCAGTCAGCGTTTTTTTACACATTTTATAGATTCTGTTGCCTTTTGTGTAGCACAAGGAAATGAAAACTGTTCGTTTTCTACCCAATATAACTATGTGTCTGCAAAATATTGGAAATCCCAAAGCCGCACCCCTCAGAGACATGTTGGTGCATTACGCACCATGTATTAATTCTGGGTGGATTTGCTTGTGAATTCATTTCAGAGGTGTCTTGCCTTTTAAAACCTCCTCCTGCTCAATCAGTGCATGAATGAAATGGCGGGTAAATAAGCGGCATGTCCGCACTCACGGTGGCCGGTGTCCCCTCGCTGTGATCTAATGCCCCTTTGGCCTTCCTGCTGGGGTCTGGGTTGGCCCCGCCGAGGTAAGCGTGTGTACCGTTTGCAGTGTGACACCGCCATCCCAGCTCAGCCTCCCAGTGTGGTTCTGAGCCTGACCCGCCGTTCTCCTTCTCCGGCCGCCTGCCTCTCGTTCTTCTCCAACTGTTCCCTGTCGCCCGCCCCACCCCCGCACCCACCCTGCCCGCAGGTTCCTCACCAAACGTGAGCAGCAGCTGATGCGCCGGCGTCGCCATGCGGAGGAGCTGCTGCAGTGGAAGCAGCGCCTGGACGCCGAGGAGGCTGAGGTACGCAGCATGGAGCAGCGTGCCCTGGCCGCCTGGGGAGGAGAGCGCCCTCACAGGGAGGGGCCCAATGGTGCCCCTGCCAGCAGCTTCGATGGAAGGACGCCGAAAGGTAGAGGAGAGATCAGCCCGGTCACCCCACAAAACACTGGGTTTTCTCGTCTGCATTAGTCACATGAAATGGCTTCTTTTCTACATGGTTAATAATCCCTGACCATACAGGGCAAGATGGAGATCAGTCTCCAGCTGTGGCAGTCTCCAGCCAGCCTACTGAGCCCTCCGTGCCTGAGGAGCTGGGCAGTCCTTCTGCCGGGCACCCCGACTCTGAGCTGTCCTTGCCCCACAAGGACCTCAGCCAGGAAGAAACCTCCATCTACTCCGAGGACTTTGACTCGGAGAGCAAGCTGGTAGGTTGCTCTGGGGAAGTAACATTCCTCAAGCTGTTATTTAGGTTTGTTTTTAAGTGTGGCAGTATGGAAGTTGTCGTTGTTTGAAATTTCTGATCTGCTTTAGTGCTTATTAATTGCTAGCTGTGTAGTTTGAGTTTTTGTAGAGGGTTTGATTTTAGTTTGGAAACACTGCAACATCAGCTGGAAACAATTTTGGTCTCTGCGTTTCTGTATTTGTTTTTCACATATACAACATTTATGCCTAACTCCACATTTGTGCATAGTACTGGCCTTTGGTTATGGTTATTCTCCGATAGTTCATGTGATCTTCTGTGATTTCGGAAACTGAAGAAGACATCATCCATTCTGATTTTTGGTCACAAATTGCCATCTGATTGGACCGTATGAAGGGTCTGTTCTTCTCTGCACCTTGACACCACACCAAGTGTCCCCTCACCTGCCCATTCTGCTCGTTGTCTCTCAGTCTCCACCATCAAAGACCAGCACTTCCAGACACGCCGAGAACGGCAGCAGGGGGAAATCGCATCACCACTCCGGATCCTGGACGGACCGGCTCGCTTCCAGCGAGTCCCACTCAGCCCAACAGTCCGGTTAGTAGCAGTGGGGGGAAACCTGGAAAGGAGGCTGTAGGACCCTCACTGACCATGTATATAGTGTGTCCTCTGCTAGATGATCTGTGCAACCTGTTTACACCCAGGATCTTTTAATATGTCTCCCTCCCACCCCCACGTAGAACCAACCTCTGATCAGAGTGACATCGAGAGCCGCGTCCGCGCTCTGAAGGAGGAGCTGCGCAAACGCAAGTCCATCGTCTACCAGCTGAAGAAAGAGCAGAAGAAGCGTCACAAGGAGCGACTGAAAGCACAAGAGGCCAGCCTGCTCAAGCAGCTGGAGGTATGTTCCTCTCTGGGTGTTGGCATAGAACATAAGCAGCCTCTGCGGTCCTCTCTGCCATGCCGTCTGGTGCCCCCCCACCATCAGGGGTGTTTTTGCAGTTAGATTTGGTTTGTTTTGTTTCTCATATTGCTTTTAGTGCTACAATGACTTCATTCAGAAGACCAAAGCCGACCTCAGTAAAGACCTGGAGGCGACTCCCACGGCGAAACCTCAGATTAAAGCCCCCACTTCAGCCACAGAGAAGCCGCGCATCAAACCCCCACACATGCAGAGGTAACAGACCCGAAGCCGGACTGCTGCCATGTGTTTGTCTATGACCATGAGCCTGACAGGTCATTATATTTCATCGTCCCCCTACAGGCCGGAAACAAGGAAAAACTGGAACATTGTCAAAGAATCAGAGAAGGAAAAGAGAGGTCAGGCTTCCCAAAGAGCATGATTTAATTCCAGCTGCTGTTTGAAGACTTGTATTTCCCTCATATTTTCACTAACAGGAAGAAAGAAGTGTTTTGGTATATTTGTTTATGTAGTGTGTTGTCATTTAGCAGTATTTGATTTTTTTTTCCCCCAAAACTTTAGATGACTTCACACAATCTGACCATAGAACATTTACACCTATCCTGAAAGAGAGCTCCCTGGATGAAGGTCCCCCAGCATTGACTCCAACTCCAGTGCTGGGAAGTCCTGAGCACCACGATAGTTTAAAGGACCATGTTTCATCTGAGCTCCTGTCGACATCTGTCCAAGCCGCCAGGCTGCTGCCCATGGACTCTGGAGAGGAGAGCGTTTTGAGCATTGTTTCCAATCAAAGGTCAGAGGTGGAAGAAGAGCTAGAACAACTGAATTCAGATGAGTCAGCGGGCAGAAGTTTTCACTCCCTGAAACTGGACCAAGAGATCTCACCTACTGATCAACAGCAGGACTCGCTGAAGGAAGATCACACTGTAAAATGCAGTGAGCGTGAGAAGGGCCTCCACATCAGTGAAGAAATGAAGGGAAGAGAGACCCTCGAGAATGAAGACCTTATGTCTAGCAGTTGGCAGCCTAATAGATCTGCTGCTGAGGAGCCCAAGGACCAGCAGCTGCCTGAGAAGGAGACTTCTAACAAGGAAGATTTGTACACCCCCCATCATTTGTCACCAGTGGAGGAGGATCTAAGTACTACAGCGGAGGTGTGTGTGGACAGCTATCATGATGATTTTGAATCATCGGTGGAGTCCGCACCTCAGGAAGGTTACATGGGCTCTGCAGATCCAGAGAAGTGTCTTTATAGCAAGTCTCCCACATTTAGCAGTGAGGAAGAAATTAGTGAAGAGCTTCTTGCAAAACTCACCTCTGCCAGTGAAACCTCCCATTCTGAGAAGCTTCTCGGTTTACAGGCCCAAGTAGAGGACTCCAAAGAAATAGTGCCAGAGGTTAAGGATGGGACCCGAAGTCCTGACCTGTTCCCACCAAGTTCCCCTCCCCCCTCAGAAACTGTGGATACGATGCCTGATTTTAACATTGGAGACCGGGTCTTGGTGAGCAACGTGCAACCTGGAACACTTCGGTTCAAAGGGCCGACCAGCTTTGCAAAGGGCTTCTGGGCAGGCGTGGAACTGGACAAGTCTGAGGGAAGTAATAATGGGACCTATCATGGGGTGGCGTACTTTGAGTGCGAGGAAGGCCATGGTATCTTTGCTCCACCTAACAAAGTATCACTGCTGTCTGAGAAATTTGAGGTATATGTGGACACCACTGAAGATGAAGACTCCTCCTTTGATGACCAGTTTGATGACGAGTCCAAGAAGAAGCACACAGAAGCCGAAGATCTGTCTAAGCTGAGAACAAGACAGTCCGGGGGAAGCAGCGAGTCAGGAAATGGGGCACCCCCTGACTCCAGTGAAGCCTTAGTTGAATGCTTGAAAAAAGATGTATATGATAAAGATCCGATTTTACAGTCTGGTAAATTTGAACTGAGTGACTTCAAATTACATACTAATAAGAAAATTAATGGGACGCAGCATCTGACACCTAACGGAACAAGCAGGAATATCATCTTGGAGCTGGAAGATGCTACAACCGGTGACTTTGACCTGTTAATTACAGAAGTAGGAAAGCAAGAAATAGAAAAGGCCTCCACCCCATTACTGGATCTTCTGACTAAAGAGAAAGAGACTTTGGACGCCCAACAAAATGAAAAGTTTGATGCAGAGAAAAGGTTTGACAAGCAAAATGTTAACTCTCTCACTGATAAACTGCTCAACAACTTTGTGGCTGATGCCATTAGGCAGTTCCAAAAGATCAGAAACGATAAAAACGAGAAGATATTGGCTGCCAATCAGTTAAAAGGAAATGACGAGTGCAGAAGTGACCTTAAAGAGTTGTCCCCAAGCCATGTCACCACCTGCAATGTTCAACTGGAGCATTTACCCAGTTTCATAGAAGATGGGCAGGAGGAGCTTTCCTCCCCAGAGCTCTGCCTTCGTCCGGTGAGTCTAGATCCTCATCCATCTCCTAACCTTTGCTGTCTAGATAAACAAAGTGAGAAAAATCACTTATAGACTGTGTTAGTTTCGAAACATGTACGGTTTGGGCCATCAATTTGGGCCTTTTCTGTTTCAAACATGATGGACCAGGTAAATGAATAAACCAATGGCCCAATAAGAAACCTCTGCAAGAGGGGAGCCATCAGGTTTTTTTTTTCCTCAGTGATATTGACACGTATCCAAAGAGCTCTGTTTAGATTTCCTGTGGTCTGATATCAAAGTACAAAGGTTAAGCAAATTCAAAGCGTTTTTCATCCTTGCAGAGGCATTTGTTAAATTGAAACCCTTTTTCTGGTCATTGTCTTTGCTGTTAGTGAACAAATTCTTTGCTTGTTGATTACATGCACGTTTGAAGATAAATTTATACTGTTCTGCTTCAGTATTTGATCACCTTGTGTTGGAAAAATGGATTCCAACTGTTCTTCACATGCTTGATGCATAAAAGCCTCTAATAAAATCCCCCCACTCCCCCCCCCACACACACACAGGAAAGCCCTGTGTTGGGTATTAGTGGTAAGGAGGAACTGGCCAAACGTCTGGCAGTATTGGAGCTGAACCGGGAGCTACTGGATGATTTTGGGGAAGAGCAGGACTGGTTTGATGAGGATTTTGGCCTCAGTTCCCGCAAGGAACAGCAGAAGCGGCAGGAGCCGGCTCCTCCAGGCCTCATAGGCTTCGAGGGAACGGAGCAGGCCAAGGTCCCGGCCAAATCCGAGCCCCCCCAGCAAGCCAAGCTCCAGGAGGAGCCGGCCATGGTGGTATCACACAGTGCTCCTGAGGTGGAGCAGCTCGTCAGCGCCGCCACTCAGGTGATTTGGAGCAGCTGTGACCTGGGCCGCGGTCTGCAGAGTCTGGTTGGAATAGCTCCACCACATGCCCCTGAAGATTACCTAGGCTGTAGTAACCAGGAGCAGGACATGGTGCATCTCAGCAAACGCAGCTACAGACAGGTGAGGCCTGCTGGTCTTGGGAAGCCCTTAAGTGGTCATTCTGTTCTCTACCCATCAGCAGTTAGTCAGTGACCATTTTCTCATTTTATTGACCATGGGTCTCTACTGATATTGGACTTTTGTCACTAGTCAAATGTATACTAGTCATAGAATTAAGTGTCAGTCCCTCTGCCTAAGACGGAAAATAAAGTAATTTACCCCACAGTACAAGAGCTTCTAGGCAAACACCTTGTGCTTGAGGCCAGATTTATGTGTGGGATGTAAATGAATTGGTTGGTCGACAAGTATCCCAATAAAAACAAAAACTAATTTTCTTTCTTTAGACTGTGTTTGACCTGACGTGGGAGATCATCCAGGAGATCTTCTCAGAGAATATAGATGTCCATCCACCTCAATGGGCAAAACCAAGACGTCTGAATTCCTTGTACTTCCGCCGTGTGAAATGTCCTGTCGACATCGCAGAAGTCCAGGTGTGTCACTTGATCTGCCTATTTTGCCCTGTTGTGGCCATCTGTCCGTTCACTTGTTTGTCATGTTAAACTATATTGTCCCCCTTCATGCAGGCCTTTGTCACCGCTGAAGTATTAAAACTGTTGGGTTTAATGAAAGACCAGAACCAGAAAACAGACTGGCAAAAAATGCTGAAATTTGGACGGAAGAAGCGTGACAGAGTGGATCATATTCTGGTAATGAGCTATTGTTTTGAGGTTAAGGCTTATATGCCACTTCAGACATTAATGTCATGGCTATACCTTCAGTTCCTCATGAGCAAAGCATGTAAAGAATATATTTTCTTAAGTAGAATGATTTGTTCTAAAGTACCAAACCTCTGTTACTTTCAGGTCCAGGAGCTACATGAAGAGGAGTCTCAGTGGGTCAACTACGACAAGGATGAGCTTTTTGTCAAGATGCAGTTGGCTGATGGCATCTTCGACACCTTACTGAAGGACACTGTCGACATCTTCATCCAAATTCAGGAAAAGCAAGCAAAAACATCCATTTCTTAAATGTAATCCTGTTTTAAACATGTCAGGCACTCCTTCAAACTTCTGCACCTTACGTGCCATTAATCTCCTGTTGCCTTCGGCCAGACAACTTGAAGACCTTGTCCAAATTTTTTTTAAAGCAGTACATGCCTTTTTTCCACTGAAAATCATCAACAAATTGAATTCAGCTTCTTGGTCAGTTTTAAAGTGCATTTTTGGTCTACATGGCCAGCTCATCTGACCTCCAATATATCATGATGCTGTACTCTTGTTTCTGCAGTGGGGCTCAGTTTGAATGACCTGTGTAGTTGACCTCTTTGATCAACGCTGCTAAATAGTCTCGTAATTTTATCAGGGAGATACTCTCCTGGCTGATCTCCAGTAGGACTTAAGATTAAAGAGAGAGGTATCCAACATAGCCAGCCATTTTACTCAATGAATGATGAAAAGATCTCAAATGGAGCACTGTTCTTTGGGGAATAGGGGTAAAGCCTTGAAATTGTATTATATTGTACAGGAGATGCATGTTTTCCATTGGATAAAACACTACCTGCGTCCACTGGACTGTTTTTTAAATTCACTTTGATTACTCAAACTTTTTAAATATGCAAGTGACTTACACAATGACCGGGGAATTCTAATAACGAAGAAAACCCCACGTCCTCCAAAGTTCAAAATTATGTAGTAGATTTTTCTAAAAAATCTGGGAAGGAGTGCTGGCTTAGAGGAGAGTCACGTCAGTCAGCGGTGAGATCAACAAAGCGGACTGAACGTTTGTTTTTATGTGGCTTGAGACACTCAAACAGCCTGGTGCTTTTAGCTGTTCCTGGTCATGCTGAACATCTGTTTGCATTTTAGTCGTGATCAAGTGCCTCATTGGGAGGAGCCTCCTTTACTTGTATTCTCAGCACTTCAATGATTGCTCTAATATTGACACATATACACACACCTACATTCATTGACACGTAACTTTATTTGTCCTGGTATTATTTCCATTTACAAATGGGTTGGGCTCTTCTGCTATACTCAGCTGACTGCAAATAACACTTTGCCTATGACAAGTCAGAGTGATATTTGCCACCACCGAGTTCCCTCTGAAAGCCTACTGCAGTACTCTTTTACTCTGTACTATTGGTGAATGCTACCAACCTTAAAAACACTCTCAAGCCTGTTGCCTTTTCATGGTAAACCTTTTCAGATTTCTGTGAAAGAATTTCAGCAATACTTCTAACGTTGTGTTAATGAGAGCTCTCTGCTCCGTCATGTACACAATGGGCATGGCAGCTGCCTGATGAGTGAGTCACTTTGGGTCAGTATAATGGCTGTACGAGGGCTTGTCCTCTCACCACCTACCCTGCCTCTCTTACAGTAAGTGTGCTCCGTGTCCTAGCTACACGTTAATACTTCCAAGGGGGAAAAGAATTTACCCTGTTCATCAGTCAACTTCACAGGTCATTGAACATAAGTGTCCTTAGATTGCAGGAAATTTTGCACAATTTTATGTATCTTTTGCCTTTTTTTGCTCATGGTCACCTGGATATCGTCAAGTGAATAATTTGTATGACATGTAAAGGTCTTGGGAAAGGCGGATGGAGATCTGGGGTTTGGCTTTCTCATCTGCTCAGCCTCATTCTGCATTCCTGTACCTACCGAGAACTGTGACGCTCTCACGCTCACCACTGTGATATTAACGGTTACTGACGGGACTCCCGACGTCCACAGGCTGCTGCTCTCTGCAGTGTCGCTCTGCCTAGCTATGCATTATTTCTGTATCTGTAGGCAAATTAGAGCCACCGGGTTTAGATATTTATGGTAGATTTTGCATATGACCTCAGAGGAGTAAGCTCAGTGTTAAAAAAAATAAATAAATAACTAAATGATGATGAAGGCACCTTCTGAATACCTGCTAGGTACGTAATATAACCTTAATCTAATTGTAGCAGGTGCACCCGAGCCTTGTGGAAATGTTTCCCGACTGGACCTGAAATGTTTGACACCCCCACACCCCCAAATATTTGAGATTTTGAACACCAATGGTGGATTTCTCTGATGCGTAGTTTAAAGGCTTGTTGTAATTCAGAAACATGTAACTATTTATAAGGACAATGTACTGTGAGTGAGACTTGGAGGTGTGTATAATATACCATTCTCTCTAGTTCGGTTAAGCTCACCAATAAGGTTGTAAAGTTGTAAAATCAGGTTTTCTTTGTGAATGCAAATATGTATATAGTATACATATCTATTTGAATAAATTCAGCTTTGAAATTGTAAATAAAGGGGTTCATATGTCTAAATCTCGATTTCTCGTCCTATAAATGACAGACTGCTTCGGCTGTAAAAACAAGCGCTGTGGCTAATGGCCAGAAGAATGTGACAATTGTTATTAAACTTGATTGTTTTTGTCTTACAGGTACTTTTATGTGAATATCCATTTTGTGTTAATTGTTTAAATTGCAGTATTTGATTATTTTGTTTTGGGGTGAGCGGTTAATATACTGCATTTTACACTCATTGCAGCTTGTGTCCTGATTCGGATGGTATGAAATCCTAATGAGCTCACTTTCCTACAGCCCCTGAGCATCATTAGGCCCGATCACCCGGGGCTGTAGCCCAGAGTATTTTAGCCCTGATGCCAGTCTTCCTTCAAAAACCAAAAGTCAAGCCCCAGGTAAGCTTGACTAACCCCCTGAACTTTTCAACAGCTAGAAATGCTCCTGTCACAGCTGCTGATACACATGCATTTGGTCGTATATCGAACCTCTTATTTGCACATTCGTTCACCCCCTTTTAACCTGTTTGCTGTGAGGATTGGCTCGAATCCCATCACTGCTCTGTGCGATGACTTTGCTTGATCTCTCAGTTTCCTGAGATTTGCCTCCATGTCCTCAAGAGAAACCTACCAAGCAAATAGACGACTATAAATTCTGCATAGTGTCGGTGTGCGTGTGTACCCCGTGATGGACAGGTGTCCCACAGAGGAAGGTGTACCCCAGTCTGTGCCCCCCACCAAACATTGTCCAAGGAAATTAAGTGATTAGAACAAAAAGGTGGATGGATGAAATAACACCACGTACTGTTGACAAAAATAAAATGCCATGTGAAATGTTTTACATGACGGTGACTCATAAGCTAGCGTGTCGCCGTGGCAGCGTTTGGCGTCTGTCCCATTTCCCGGTAAAGGGCGGTGTTTTGCTGGATCTTATTTCCTCTTTCTTCACACGTTCTCATGAACAGTGTCATTGTTTGTCTTTCAGTCACCTGTTGAAACTGGCGCAGCCTTTATGTGCAGAATACACAAAATGCAGACAGCAGGGAAAACGTAATGTTATTGAATGTTGCTTTGCTTTCGTCCAAATCCACTAACACGAGTAACACCTTTACGCTACATCATGTTTCAAACCGTAAATTACTACAGGGTTGCTACATTTGGTCAGCTGGCTAGCGTGAGGTGGTCAATCCGAGACAAGTCTGCACATGCATGTATACAGTATGTATGTAACCGCGATATTACCTTGGCTGTAGGGTTAGGACCTGGATATGTCTGGCGTACTGACTGTGGCCGGTTGGGGCGTCATGCTGCCAACACTGTGGGTTTCTCTTTCTCTCCTAAGATGTGATTTCTTTGTATATATTAAATTACATAATCCTGTAAATCTAATGCACAGGGGCAGCTGCTTGACAGGAGGATCCCTCCCCAATAAAATTTGCACAATCTTCGTTGATGAAAAGGTGCACTCGGTAAATAATTTCCCGGCCAGGGGGAGGGCACCCTTTTTACATATTGCTTGATCGTCGGTGATCGAAAAGGGGAACTCAGGACTGAAGCACCCCCAGCCCCTCGGCCCCTCTGCATGTCCTTGGTAATCACCACGTTAATATTGTTAGTCCAATGGTTTACTAATTAGTATTGTTTTCTGGTTTAGTAAAAGGATATGAGAAATTCGTAGAGAGGACAGAAGTGACTTTGGCAGTCCTGCGGAATTTTTATTCACAAAAGAATAATAATATTATTTGCAGTAAATAAAGTTGTCTCTCAACAATCTGTTTAAAACATAATAAGCCGAACAATTGCTGGGAACACCAGGACTTAGAGATTACGGTAAATAAAATATAGCTCCTCCTCCTCTCTGCGATGAATTCGGAGCAAGAGTGGAGTGAGAGAGTTAGAAGAAGAAAAGTTTCTGTCACTTTCGCGTACAGTAGCCGTCGGCCAGTGGTGCGATAGGAAGATGGCGCAGTATCGGCGCTGTGCCACGTCTCCGTTAACTGCGAGGGGCGCCTTTAAACATTGCTTGTTCTGCACTTTGGTCCTCTTCTCGGCTCTTCTGCCTTCGGCCGAAACTGGACTTTATTCGCATTCTGATCAGATCGTGCTATTAAACCCCGACAATGTAGAGTCGGTGCTCTTCAACTCTTCCGCTGCTCTGGTTGTGGAGTTTTACGCGTCCTGGTGCGGGCATTGCGTGGCGTTTTCCCCGGTGTGGAAGAACCTAGCCATGGATACCAAAGGTTGGTAAATCGTTTAAGTTCTTGTAGAGAGTTCATGCAAATGCGTACTGATGCTGAATATCCCGGAAACGAGTTATTCGTGTGACTTTGCATAGTAGTTTCCCTATACAATAACATCATGTATAATCGCTAACAAAGCGCTGCGTGTACATGTATGTATGTATATTCAAAAGAGCTCAAGACTCCCAGAAACAGGCTGTTAAAAAGTCTTAACTATTCAGGGTAAAGAGAAAGGAGCACTGAAACAGCTGGGACATGATCGGTCTGGCACCCTGACTAATTGTTATTCAGACGCAGGCTGTCGTGCGTGCAGGTGCAGCGTGTTTTTGGGCAGGTCTGCACCGTAGCGCACCTTACAGGGGTATAGGGAATCTCTCGCTTTAAGTAATCCAAAAATGACAGTTTACAGATGATCCCTTTCTCCTTGTCCATGTGATTTTAGGGCAAAGGACTCCAGAGTTTTATACATCACAGGTTTGAACGTAAAGGCTATATGTTGTCAGGAAGGAGCCGGGTTCCCCCATAAGACTGTCTGTATGGTTAATAGGTCTCCTCCGTGGGATGTTGGATGGCTGGATCACTGATGTGGTCTTTCTTTCATCGGACCCGCAGGACAGAGTGTTCCGGCACATCGCCCCATTATTTGGGACAGAAGCGTGGCCTTTATCGTCTGCCCGCGGATTTAAATAGACAGTTTTACATCCTCTTAAGGCACGTTATTAGGTCAGTAGGAATTAAATTAGCAAGAAGTATTGCCGGGTAAATTTAGTCAATATGTAGTCCGGGAGAACATTTCTGGCAAAAGGAGCAGAGAAATTTCATACTTGTCATAGTCCTACTTGGCGTTTTAGAAGTAGCGTTTAAGAGAGTTAACTGTGGCAGGAGGTGGACTTTATATGCAAGTGCTATAAACTAAACGTTAACTAAACAAACACATTGGATTTATGGGGTTAAATGTACAGATTGGAACTTATTCTGATATAGTTCTAGCACATTTTATTTTTCAGGATTACAAGTGTTTTCATTAATTTTAATGATTTTTATGATTTTGAAAGGGTCTGTCTGGACAGAAGCATTTAACTGCAGGTGTGGCATCAGGGCTCCGTTTGCATGAACTCAGCAGGCGGCTATCCAGGTAGTAAAATAACTACTTTGGTGTGAAATGCCAAAATGTAGCAAGAGAACCCTAAATCTACTGAATTGGTGGGGTTGCTGGAGAGTCCACGAGATTTAGTCCTGGCTGCGGAGCTGAACTTTGCAGTGGTTACTTATGGCTAAGGTTAGGGCTGGGTTGACAGTCATTGGTTGTCTTTGTTGGGATTAGAGTTTTACCCATAGAAATGAATGGATGGTCCCCACAAAGATATGAGTGCAGATACATGTGCGTGCGTGCGTCTGTGTCTGCGCATTGGTGCTTGGCGTGTAACATGCGGTTTCTCCGTCTGCTATGACAGAATGGAAGCCTGCTGTGGATTTGGTGGCCATCGACTGCGCAGCTGAAGAAAACCGAAAGATCTGCATTCACTTCGGCATCAGGGGGTACCCCACCGTGAAGGTGAGCTGCGCAGTCGGCCCCAGATGCCAGTGTCGCTGCTCTAACCCTCATCCTCTACTTTTAAGATTGTTTGTCTGTCTGGTCCTCTTTCCTAACTTGGTTATCTTGAACATTTGACTTGGTGCTTGGCCTAATCAGTGTGTTTTCCGATAACAGTTGAAAGGGTTAAGGACCGTATTAGATACAGTTTGAAAATGTGATTCGGCACCATTAAACTTGACTGTTTGGGAATGGAACGCTTGTTTTTGTGAAATGTCTGACGGTTATGAAAGGTCAGACTCACCTACTGTAAGACATTTTTTTAATTATCATCATCATTATTATTATTGTTGTTTATCATTATCAATAACAATAATAATGTCATGAACTGTTATAATGCATGAGTTTTTAACGATGTTCTGGACAAATTCAGCATTTAATACAAATAGAAAAATATTTGCTTTTATCATAGTGTTAAATACCTATAGTACTTCTGCTATTCTTAACCCCCCCTTAAGTGCCTGATCAGTGAAGCAGCACTGTAGCTTTTTGAGGGAGAAAGCTGGTTTATGCCAGAGACCAATCTGCAGCTTAAATGACAAGGTGCCCCTGTCTTTCCCTTATGTAACAGAACTTACCTGTTGCTTGGTTATTGTGCATTTCACTCTGTTTCTAGTCTCTGTCGTCATATTTCCCTTCAGCCGTTTGACGCTCTCCTCCTCCCTCACAGTTCTTCCACGCTTATTCTGAGAAGGACTCCACCGGTGCTTCGTTCCCAGGTAAGCAAAGCCTCCCCACCCTCGCGGGCTCTGTGCTGCGCGCTTTGCCAGCCTGAAACCCCCCCCGTGTTCGAGGGATGCGGAGGTCTTATCATGGATGCAGTGATCAAACTCGCCTGCATGTGCATAGACAGTGTAAACACGGCCATTTAGCTTCACGTCCCATAAAGGGTTGCATGGTGGCTCACTGGGGGGCCTCACTGCTGCCTCTGACCCACAGGGTTGTAGGTTTTAATCCCCGCTCTGTGTGTCTGTGTGTGTGTGTAGTATGCATGGTCACCCTTAACGCAGTCCAAAGACTGGCATTTAGGCTAATAGGGGTCTTTAAGTTATGTGCAGTGTGACGTATAATGTGGCCACATACACATGATGGACTGGCATCCCATTCAGGGTGACCCCCCCCCCCCCATATGCTCTAGGCCCCAACCAAGATAAGGAGTAGAAAAGATGGATGGGTGTATTTAGTTTAAGAGACTAACTTGTGTGTAACCAAATGAGAGCAAACTAAAGTAGGTTTGTGGTGGTTTGTCCTTGCCTGGAAATAAACGGCGGTCTATCCTTGCCTGGAAGCAGATGGTGGTCTGTAGGTGTCTCTCTCCGTCTTCCCCCCCACCTGCAGTGCGCACTCAGGATGTGAGCCACCTTCGGCGGCAGATGATCAGCATGATCGAGAAGCACAAAGAGCACTGGCCCCCGGCGTGCCCCCCCCTCGAGGCTGCCAGGTGAGTCCTTCAGCTCCTACGTAAATCACTCTGCCTCTCCTGGCCCAGCTGTGGTCCCAACCCCATCCAGGCTGCCACCAAACCAACATCATCAGTGGTGATGAGCAAATATTTGATTTAGTGCTGCTTGCTGTTAAGTTTATTTTCGCATGGATTTAGGTTAAGTCCTGCGGCAGGTCTTGCGTAACACACTGTTTGGTGCATAACTGATAGACGGATGTTTTAAAATATCAGTAAACACAGTTTTTCTCTTTTTGTGTGGAGTGTGACGGATCTGGCCCGACAGACACACAGGCATGTTGGCTGAAGATGTTTGGACTGAGCCTGTGAATTTGGAGGTTTTCTGATCCGGGTCAATCGCTGCCCTTTAAACCAAAATAGACCCAGTGACGTACCTCACGCCCTCTGTTCCCTTCAGTCCTTCATTATTTCCTTTTAATCTTTAGTTTCAGTTATGTGTTCTGTACTTTCGGGGGCAGGGTTGCGCTGGTCCTACTGGTTCTGTGCCATCTCAGGCGGGTCCAGAACCCAGCATCTGCCCCAGCAGGGCCTGTTGATTCACCGGCTTCTGGCCTTCCGTGTCCCGCTCCACAGCGAAGCCGAGATCGACAGCCTCTTGGAGTCCAGCGGCTCGGAGCACCTGGCGCTGGTGTTTGAGACGGCCAGCTCGTACGTGGGCAGGGAGGTGAGGACCTGGGAGCGTCGACCTCAGACTTTGGCCTCCTGCTGATAGTCCAGTAGCAAACAAATCATACAGACATGGGTGGATGTTAACACCATGGTTATTTTAATGATAGCATTTCATGCCCCCCCCCCCCCATTTTATAGTTTATTTTATATATATTGTTTATTTCTTGCAGGTAACCCTTGATTTGCTCCAGTTTGACAACATAGCTGTACGGAGAGTCCTGAACACCGAGGAAGTGTTGGTTTCCAAGATGGCCGTCACGGACTTCCCGTCCTGCTACATATATTACCAGGGAGGCAATTTCTCCCGCCTGAATGTGTGAGCGGCCGCCGTCTCCACGGTGTCATAAACCCATGGGGGGGGGAGCAGTGTCCTTGCGACCACACAAGCTGCATTTCTGCGGAGAGTCCTTTCTCCGCTCCAAGATGGCGGTATGACGTCTTTAAAGGGACAGAGGCGTTTTAAACTGGCCCCGCGAGTATCGTGTGTATGTATAATAATCAAAATATCCTCTGTAGCTTCTATTTTGGTATTTTTTATTTTTCACATTTTTTTTTTTTGATAAACTGGCTTTGCGTGTAGGTCTTGACAAACATGATGATTGTTTTAACCCCCCCTTCAAACCTGCCACCAGTGAGAGATAGGGTTATTAATCCCTGTTGTTGAAACAACAGCTGCCCTTTCCTAAGCCTCACCTGGGGGGGGCGTCCATACTTCTCAGTGACAGTTGCCCCCACACCCCCAGCGTGTCCCCGTGGTAGGTGAACACCCCCACCCAGGGATGTGCTTTTGGTGCTCAGGAGCCCGCGAGGATGAATAGGCCCCAGTCAGACGCTGTGGGGTTCCTGCCCCGGCTACGCACCCCCCCATTTCTCTGATGAGTTCTCCAAAGGGCTGCCAGTGGGGAAATATGACAGTAGTCCTTTTGTTCTTCTGCTGTGGTTAGCAAACAGGATGGGGGGGGGGCGGGGGGTGCCCCATTCTGCCCCATCTGCTCATCAGTGAAAAAGGATTGGACTGTTTTCTCTCTGTGCTGGAGGAGCAGCCCGTACCTGGCCAATGAGGTCCTCAGTGGGTGGTGGTGCCTGTTAACCCCTTATGCTCATAGGCTGTCACTCAGACCTGGCAGTGATGATCACATGACCTCTGGTGTCAGCATGTGACTCAGAGCTCTGACTGTAGAGTTTTTTAAAAGTTCAAACTAGCCTTCTGAGATCTTCCATCATTACATACATTGTATAACCATTAACAGCCTATTAACTCTAAAGAGCTATTAGTTCTTAAACTATTACATTTAAAGCAATGTTAGAACCTCTCTTCTTGTATGTTCTAATTTCTCCATCTGACAACTGGGCCTTATCCTGTGTTTAGTATCAAAGACTATTTTTCTTTCCTCTTCCAGGCCCTTCGAGGCTCGTACCTTCTACTCATACGCCCTCCAAAGGCTGCCAAGGGTAGTGCGGACAAGTAGGCCGAAGCCTGTGGCCCTCGATTTGATTCGTAACGTAACCGAACATCCATGGAGGGAGTTCAACAGGTGAGGAGTCTGACGGGCGGCTTGGCGTTCTGGGTTCTGAGGTTTTGTTCATAAGAAACCAAAAGACGGCCATTCACTGATGCGTTCCACAACAGGCTTGTAGGAATTTCAGCCGGAGACTTGGTTCTTATATGAAGAGATTATTTTAGTTCTACATGGGATAAGGAAGCGTGGAGCTGGGCAATGAGTGTGGAGGCAGTGAGCACAGATGAACCTTTTCCCAGGGCAGTTAAAGGGCGATCAGCAGGGGCTGGAGTACAGGCAGGCCCCAGGTTATGAACAACTACTTACAAAGGACTTTCTATAAAGCCTGTTATATAAAAACAATTGGGTTAAGTACAACTTTTCCTAACAAACGCTTGCAGCATTTTGTGAAACTCATGCAAACTTTGCGAGATTTCAGGAGATCGACAGCTTGAGGTGCAGTCGAGTAACGTGTAAACTCAGCAAGAAAAGAAACGTCCTCTGACTTTCTGAAATGTAACGCTCATTCCTTCGACGATAAACATGAATCCGTCCATCACCCCTGGTGAGACAAAACCGTGACTCATCAGTGAAGAGCACTTTTTGCCAC
>JAODUD010000033.1:22619935-22631419 GCA_026784285.1 Stomatorhinus walkeri | reverse complement strand
CCCCCCGGGCCGCCCCCCACCCCCCCCCCCCCCCCCTCTCCCCCCTGAGAGGTTTTATGGATATCCAGCTGCAGATGTTTTGTGGGAGGACATTCAGAAGGTGCTTTTTAAAAATTCCCAGCTCTCCCATCTTGCTTTTTGCTGCCCCAGTATCCTCTCATGTGCCGGTCAGATGACAAGATGGTCGTGAGTCACCTTTGCATGTTTGAGTGTCCTGAGCCCGGCCTGCTGTCCTAGTCTGAGTTTGTCTTGGGTTTAGCTCTAGCTTGGTGTCACCTTAATTAGATGATCAGATATTAACCAGGACAGGAAGACCATCATGTAACTGTAAACACATGCAGCTGTACTGCAGGTGTACTGCAGGTGTTCGGTTTTTATCTGGCTGCTGTTCTACTCCAGTCTGTCCTGTCTATCATTTTGCTCATGGTTTGGCTATTTCTTTTTCCCCCTCAGGTGATCTAAGTGAAGACCCCAACTTCCCCAAGATTCAATGGCCCCCCCCAGAGCTGTGTCCCAAATGTCACGGGATAGACAACGGGGAGCACAGCTGGCAGGAGGCCGAGGTTCTGTCCTTCCTCATGGACTACTACTCTGCCGACAAGATCCTGGACAACTATCTGCAGGATGTGCGTCCCCAGGAGGCAAGCCGGGCCCAGGGGACAGAGGACCGGGCGGCGCTGGCTGGGCATGACACCCAGGGAAGGATGGAGGCAGAGGAACGGGGTGAGCCCACTTCCAAGGTGAAGGAGGAGGAGCAGGAGCCGGGCATGGATAGGCTTGATGGAGGCAGAGAGGGAGCGGAGGCCGCTGCCTTGGAGCCTCCTCCATCCCGGGAGAAGGAGTTGGAGCACCGGCCCAGCATTGTGGGCCTAAGGCCCCAGGAGCCCCAGGAGGACATTGTGGACCTGGACTCCTTCGTCAGCCGCCTCTACAAGGCGAAGGGCCTTCACTCTAGCCGCAGGAAAAGGGCGCTGCGGGCTCACCAACCGGCACCCGAGGTGGCCTTGCTGCCCGTGGAGCCTGACGACCTCCCCGGGGAACAGAGGCGTCTCCAGAAGCGGGGTCTGACGGGGAGGTATGCGGAGCTGGAGGGCGAAGGCATGCAGGAGGCGCGTCGCCCCTGGATCTCGGCCCTGGCGCTGGGCTTCTCCCGCCTGGACGTCAGCCTGTGTGCGCTGCTCTACGTCCTGTCCTCCCTGTGTCTGCTGGCTATGTACCGCTGCTCCAAGGGGCGCGGGCGTCTGTACCGCGGCAAGCTGGCGCTGCCTTGAGCCTCCGCTGCCGCGCCACCAGCCGCTTCTGCCGAGGACCTATTCCCTCCGTCCTCATCCACAGGGCGTGGTTGGGGGGTGTGCGGAGAGCTTTCTTCCTGTTGTCTGTCCAGCTGAGAGGTGATTCCCTTTTACCACCTGTGACCTAACAAACTTTAGAAAAAGGAATTCCCATTCTTAACTGTGATTGTAATTTTAATTTATTTTTATTTTAATATGTGAATTAACTGTGTGTGCAAAATGTTTAACTGGTGAAAAACAAACTTTGATGTGGAAATTCTCAGCCTACTCATACCTATGCAGTAAAATTTGCCTACAGACAGACTGCAAGCATTGACATTTGTGTGTGTGGTAACGGTTTGATTGTCAGCCCTATTTGGACTCTCAGCCCCTTGATTTCCTCTGCAAGGATCAAAAATATATCCATAGTTCCAGTCATCATGTTAAATACCGACATTTAATTTCTTTGACATAGGCCCTGGTGTGTCGCCCAAAGCTTTGCACAATGATAATGGTAAAATTGTTACATGGCATTCTGTAAGCCTGGGCAAAGACATGGGAGAATAGAGTTGACCTGTTCTCACATCCAACTTTCCAGTTTCATGCAAATTTTTAGAGAGCACATTTTCCCTAGATGTATGAAATAACCCAATAAAATTATTTTTGCTAAGAAGCTGACTTGACATGTATAACATGGTTTTGACCTAAATTGTTTCCAGTTTAATGAAAAGTATCTGGGTTTCCTTGAGAGGATCCATTCAGCTATCCGGTATAATCTTTGGTCCAGTAGAGAGTGACACAGCCATGGGCTGACCGTATCCTCCTGAAACCCAAGGAAAAAAGTGTCCTTCAGTTTTAGGTGATTTTCTATGTGTTTGGAGGAAATAAGACATCTTTTTTCCAAATTTATTTTTAATTTCACAACATGTCCTCAGTGTACAACAGGAATAAATATGTTTCTTTACATCAGTGAAAAGATAGATGCAAAACCAAAATGTCCACTGCAGTGGACATAAATGAATGGGTGGGGTCTCAGGAGGTTATAAAATGTCCACTGCAATGGACATAAATGAATGGGTGGTCTCAGGAGGATACGACTCTCTTTTGACCATCTTGAGCGAGTAGGTCTTTGATGGTTGCCCACTTGGTTCACCCTTTAAGAGCATAGGAGATGTTATGTGTTTCTTACACAACCTGCCCATTTTAAGATGTTTTAAAGGAAACTAAACTTAGCATTTTCACAATTTATCATCATGTGGCTATTAATTTTGAATATGTTCGTTGCTGGGGGTTTTAGGAAGAGTGGGTGTGAGTGGTTGAAGAACAGGCCTGCTGCCATCTGGTCAGCTGCAGCAGCTAAATCCTGACATTTTCATGTGGATTACAGTGAGCGATTAATCCAGCTTTCTTTAGAGCTGCGGCAGATTACAGCCAGGATTAGCCTCCCCCCGATAATAAACTTTATTAAAACACAATCGGCTTTCCTTCACGCTCCTGGGGCTTGTGGCAGACCAATGAAAGGCGCCTTGGAAAGTAGGAGGTTTGATGCAGCGCAGATTACACACCCACCTGAGGAGTATCAGCGTCTGATCCTGAGCCCTGCTGTACCTTAGCTGTCCTTCTTTCCTGGTAAAAGCTTGTCAATCCATTTTAGTACGATGCCGAGAAGATATTAGATGTTGACCAGCTCATTAGCAGTACCAGGAGTCAGAAGAGCATCAAGTGTATGTGTCACACTCTGAGAAAAATTCTGAGGCAGCTAAATGTCACACTTTTTCAGTCACGTTCCATGACTCCTTGACAGAAAAACAATGAATTCGCAAACTCCACAGTGGTATCCCTTAAACTCCGCCTTCTGTCATGGACTGCGAATAACTTACTGTAGCATAATTGAAATGGTGGGATAGTTATCTATTTTAATGAGATTCACCCACCCAGCCAATAGCTCACGCAGGGTAACGATTAGGAGTTCTAGAGATGAACAGCGTTGTTCCCACCTCATTCTCCAGCATCCAGGTTTATGGTTCCTGTGGAGCTTCATAAGAACGCCGTTAGGAAAGAATAATGCATTATGACAATACCCTTTGTACCACAAGGGTGAAAAAGGAGATAAGATCTAATCACGATACCCTCAATCTCAAGCTCAGAATGTAGATTTTTTACTGGAGCTCTTTGGCTCACAAACCTTTAGACCCCTGAGGAGTTCATTTCTGCCAAGTACAATTAACAGGATCATGCAGATATTGATTTTGCTGTCGAAACATCAAAAAAATGGAAGCCAGTCACTAAAGGAAGAGAAACTTCAGGATGTGAATTTGTTCCAGACCTGCATGCCCATCATCTCCAATGCATAGGTGCCGTACCTGTGTGTTTAGTGTACAGGTTCATATGGGGAATATTTCAATATCCTGGCACACATCTCAAGGGTAAAAAAAATCACCTTGTAGCCCTTGTGTCATCTTCCATAAATTTGACAATGTTCAGTTTTATTGGTGAGTTCTCCTGTGTTCACCATCTCATTGTTTATGACCCATCTTCTGCTAGTATTAAAATGCTGGACAGGTTTGATACATTTTCTGTCATCTTCTCCCTGACGTTAATAATACTATAAAGCTCTCCTATGGAGGCATAGTGTGGGGAAACACAGGGAATAAATTAAAATGAAAAAAAAAAATACTGTTAATATATGATACTCCACTTGTGTCCCCACTTGTCCCTGACCTTCAGATTCTAGATCGAGCCCTGAAGCTGGAGAGTCAAGCAGGCTCAGATTAATCTTGATCTTCACTTTCACAGCTTCTTCTCACTTTCCCACAACCCGAATCACATCCCAAACCAAGAGTTCACTGTCCCAGGACCCTGACCATCAGTCGCCTCCTGGAGCGAGCGAGTCTCCTCTTATATAGGCGACGTGGAAACGTCCCAGGTGTGAGTTACAGACACCAAAACACCTCCAAAGGAAAGTCATCGCTGTAATTCCACACACAGTTTTAATTTAGAAGAGCGGGAAATTGATTAGGGTTAATGAAGGTTAATGAAATATATGTCAAGTGATGTAAAACCTGAATTACGGTCCAACGGTAAAACAGTATTTTAAATGACTTAGATGCCTGTTTGCTTGATTTAAAACATTTTGGTGTCAGTCAAATTGGTAACACTTTACTTGAGAGGGCACAAATATACCATTATGCTCATAATTATTCATGAACCAACAGTTAATGTACCAACAGTTAATGTATTAATTAACCACAAACTTAGTTACAAGGAAATTACTGATTATATACTTATGAAAGACACATGAAAGAACATTGGCTGTTCTTTGAATTATTGCGACCCATTTCCACATGCTCTTTATTATTCCCATTATTATTGTTGTTTCTGTTGTTGTTAAGTAGGAAAAGGAGATATTTGGTGAGACTTAAGGCTGTTTCATTTATAACCAAGCGTTTCAGTTGGCTAATCCAAGTGGCTCTTTAAGTGTAACAGAGAGCAGCCTTTGTACTGAAAGACCGTTTTCTTTACATGTGTTGTCATGCTGACACATAGACCTAAATAACACTACAGCCACAACAGAGAGTTGGGCAGGGTGAATACACTCCCCAGGATGAATTATTAATCTGCTTTTTAAATAATGGGGTACCTATCTTCCTAGTTGGTTATAAACAGTATAAATCACTGTTGGGCATTTAAATTTATTGCTGAAGATTGCCCAGAACATCTGTATGGCTGTTGCAGTATTCCCTTAAATTCCATTCTTTCTTAACATAACTGTTAAGTATATGTAGATATATAAATTAGAGCTAATTTATGTAGACAAGCCTACCAGTATTACATGCTGCATGATGTATTGCTAATTCATATTCATATGATATTTTAAGATGCAAGACAACATTTCAAATCAATTTAAGCCTCAGAATGATCAGTAGATCAGTAGATGTGGCTACATCCTAATGCCTCCCTGGTGGTGCTTGTTTTGAGTGTGTAGATTATTATTGACCAGCTAAGCTTTGTGTTTTTATGAAAGCCCTGGGGAAAAGCCAGAGAAACCCCTCCCCCCCCCCAGTCCACCACACTCAACAGCCAGTGCTTGGAGCTCTTCCTGATTTCTCAGTGCCCTCAGTTCCACGCTCCTCGTTTGCAGCTAATGCAGTGCTTACCTAGACCAGCATCTCTGCTCACTTCCTGTCTGCCCTAATTTACGACTGGCACCACCTGTAGTTTATACTGCTCTGAAGCCCCTTGTGGGAGTGAAGGGAGGCTGTCTTGTTAGAAAATAATTCATCAATATGCACATGCTGGAATTTAATTTGATCCAGTTAGCGATCCTCTCTGCTTGTGTGTTGTAGTGTGGAGTACATAATTACGATCGTGGTGGATTTGAAATGACTTTACACGGGGTCATATTGTACCTCTTGCTAACTTTTTCTGCACAGTAGATTTGAAGATTACATCTTTAAGCAAAAATATATATCAAGACATGATTAAAACAAGTTTATTAAATTATAATTCAGTAGCTGAATAGATTTACCACTATCTGGGACTATTGTCAAATATTTGTTTTGAAATAATTATTATATGTTTGTCTTAAACTCTCGGGGCAATTTATTAGATAGCACAAACAGACTACTCCAGCAAACAGTGATTCATGTGACTGCAACTGAATACACACAGCCGGTCAACTTATTGTTTTGCTAAGCATCACAACGGCTATGATGCCTGTTATAAGAGATCATATGCTGTATGTGTTATGATTACTGATGCCATCCTTGCTGGCTCCAGCACCTCAGAAACTCATGTCCTACTGGGATTTTTATGCAGGGCACGGTGGAGACCTTGCCTGTTTACGTGTTTGTATCAACATCCCCTGTTTGTTTGATATACTTGTTTGTTAGAATAATAAATGTACGGTAACATTAATGATGGTGGAATGCTTGATCCAGAGAATGTTCCAATGAGGGCATTAGATTGGGAATTATGGGACTGAACCAGTAATCGCTGAAAAAAACTACAGGTATAATAAAAATATTCACACTCACTAGTGTACAGACATCCAGCATCAATTTAATTACAGTTGCTGTATGAGCTCTGAATGATGCAGAATGTTTTCCAACTATAACGATGATTACACACATAAAATAAACAGTTTTGGGAAGGTTCAAGCTAAAAGTACCACATTGTTTAGAGTTTTATTTATTTGTAAAATAAACAGTGCCATAGGGTAACATTAACTCTTGGAAACACCATTGGTCTCTGCTACTTGTCATGTACAGCTGCATAAATCAAGATGCAGAGAGCTGCAGTTGACCGACTGGAGATAATTAAAGGGGAGTATTGATAATTAAAGGGGGGTATCGACCCCAGTGCACGCTGCTCATGCCCGGCCTGCTGGACGTCACTGGGTCTGAGCACATTACCATCGATTATTTAAGGTGAAAAGCAGACCTGCCAAGTCCCTCCAGCTGCATTTGACTTTTTCTCAGCAGAATTCTCTGTCCTTGTTAAAGCCCCAGTTGCGTGAGGGTGACGCAGTGTTGTTTGTGTTACCTGGGCTTCTTTGGAGCCAATAATATCACTGGCTTTGTGTCGGCTCATCTGTAGCACCAGTAAGCTAGCTGTAGCTTCCAGAGCTAAAAGTGGAGCCCAGTTACTGTGGGATGTGCTGTATGTATTATGCTA
The DNA here is from genome assembly GCA_026784285.1 of Stomatorhinus walkeri. NCBI lineage: Eukaryota > Metazoa > Chordata > Actinopteri > Osteoglossiformes > Mormyridae > Stomatorhinus > Stomatorhinus walkeri. The sequence goes on along the minus strand of JAODUD010000033.1, from coordinate 22,624,472 downwards.
TGGAGCCACAGCTCACCAAGGAGACCAACTAGAGGAGTAACTTGCCTTTGCCTCAAGCCTTCAGCAGGCCTGACTGGTCTATATGCTCAATAATATCTATGCCTGTAACCCAATAAATAGGAAAAAACCCACAGTGGCCTGAAGTAAGGTGAATATTTACACTAAAAGGATGGGCTATGAAAATATTGAAATATCACTGTATTTACACAGTGTTCAAATACCAAATTGATTATAGAAGCCATCATATATATGACATATAATACCAATAAATCGATTGATGTATGCACCATATTTATTCTAAAAAGGGATTATAATTATCTTCAACAAGAACATCCATTTTAATGACAATGACTTCCATGTCTGAATGTGATGTTTAGTTTTTATTGTGCATTGTATAATAGTTTAATTACCAGATTAAATTAGCTATCCACTCCATTTATTTACTGTTGTTCAAAGGCTAAACTCACTGAAACATCTTGGCTTCAGGCGTTTCCAATGGGGATTAATGGTGTCTTTCTCACACTGAGTACATTTAGCTTCTGGTTAATTGAATAACTGATCATTTGTTCTCCAGCCTTTTGGTTGTATTAAGCTTGTGGTTGAAATTACACCATTGTAATAAATGCCTCATATAGTAAAAAAGGAAGAATTAGTAAAAATGGCTTCAGGGCCGGTTTATAGTGAAGGTGGAAGGCGTTTAAGCGACCATCTTCGGCGTTTCGCTAGCGCTAACCCTGTCCTGCCGTATGACAGGATGACGCCCAGCTGCTCACCCCATCGTAATGACACAGTCAACATCTTCAGCCATCAATAACTCTAAGCTAATACCTTACAATCCATCAACATCACTTAAAATTACTTCTGAACCATATGGACGACTAAACTTTCTGATGTTTGATAAATAATGTCAGTGCATTAATAGTATCGAGTTTGATCATACCATAACTCTGAAGAGGGACTCGCTTTAGACTCACGGTTCTCTTGACGTTTGCAAACGGGCAACTTTCTATCTGCAACCGGCCTCGCTGTCCTCAGTACAAACTCGGGCCACGTCCCAGACAAGTCAATCAGCAGTTTGTTAATGTTTTCAGAGCGCCTTTGTGCGGTCTTTTAAACAAACATTTTAAATTGTCGAATCTTATTTCACTTATTTGTTTTATTTGCATGTGTTCTGTTCCTTGTAAATGATTTTTCTGAGATGCACGTTTAAATAGCCTGCATTTGGAAAGCGTTCATTAGAGGCGGCCAGGATGTCGCTTCTGTTCACTGCACTCACAGGGTTTATTGAAAATAGGATGGATGGATGGATGGATGGATGCATGCATGGATTAATTAATTTTTCTAATTACGAGCTACCACTCAATGCAGCGATTGTGTTAAAGGCTTTAGTATCTTTAATGCGTTCCCTTATTTTGATTGGATTCTTCTCACTATAAAATTTAAATGTATTAATTCGAATTTCGGAAAGATTCTTCTTGAACTCATTTATGAAGTATAATTAGAAAAAAATAGGTTTCCTAAGATCAATTATCGACTACAGTAAAAGAAAAAGGCTCAAAATATCAAACCCTGATCTTTTCAAAGTACTAGTAGATGTTCCATTATCAGGGCAAAAAGATTTTGGTGCATAATCTGTTTACCAGCCTATTAAATATTACTTTGTTAACTTGGGGAATTTGGAGGTTCATAAGTCGGTCGGCGTTCCTTTTAATATGTTCCTCTATTTTTAAATAGCTCATATAATTATTCATCAACCTATTTGAAGAATTATTAAATAACTATCGTAATTTTCTACGCAGCTGTTTTTAGTTGTTAACTTTAAGAAATTCAATAAAATGCTTCAATTTTTTGTTTGGGGGGAAAACATTAAACATATTGGCAGATAGGAGATAAATATCGATATCGAAACTAAAACCCCCTTTGTAGGTCTTAAGAATGTGTTTGTTTGTTTGCTTGTTTGCTTTTTTACATAAGTTGCAGTTATGGGCAAATAAAAACGTCAATATTAACATACTTTATTCAAACACATTGTGTACATGGAATTGTTTGAACAAATATAAATAAAATATAAATAAAAAGCCCTCAATGCAAGAAAAAACCATTTAATTCTGGAACATAACTGTTTTGTTGATTCAAACAATGCATAATCTCGTCCTTTAACTAATTACGTAAATGGACAGGACCTGTCAAGAGACAATAACTATTCCCTAATAGAATTTGCCCCCAAGTGCAATTTAATTTTCTCCGTGCCCTCTCCTAAGGTCCCCGTCTCTACCTCGGCGCCTTTCTTGTCGGGAATTGGAGTATAGAGCTCTGTCATTGATGCTTCGGCCTCGACCAGTTTTTTTCTTTCTTTCTTTCTTGGATTTATACATTTATCGACAAATAAAAATACACAGGGCAGAGTTAGGAAGATCGGGGGCAACTCCGTTTTTCCCTGCGGAATCCAAGCCAAACAATACGGAAAGGCGCCATTACTCGGTGTTAACGGCTGTCCACTGCAAGCGGTGCTGAAATAAACTGACGCCAGAGTCACCTGAGTAGGTAGGTTTGTGTGGCAGCTGCCCACGAAGCTGTGGACCTGCGGGACGGTATGACATCTGCTTACTCTGCATTGTTTTCATTTACAATAACAATGTTTTAATGAGCAGGTTCAAAAAGCATTGAATCGTCAAGTCAAAGATTTAGTAAACAACATCAGCGATTTCAGCAGCTAGACGATAAAGTTACAACTGCTGTTTATTTCGGCCTATGCTAATGTATGTACCTTCTGAAATTTTATACATGGACAACGGAGTTAGACTCGCTTCTTATTTAAACAATTTAGCTTCCTCTCATGAATAATTTCATAATTGCATAAGGGACTGGAAAGTGACACTTGCTATGCATAACTATAGTGCAGTATGTGGCATCTAGCTTTTCAATGAAGATGCGGAACACAGTACATGCATACTCATTTAAGCAATCGACTTATTCTAAAGCGTACAATTAATTATCTTACGGAGTCAGACAGGTAAGAATAGGCAAACACACATCTGTTTCAATGTTATAGGACAAAATGAAAAGGGGAAACCAGGTTGCTTTTCGGTAGTTTAGGTTCCATTTTGTCCTTTCTGTCAGGGACGCTAACATGCTTCCGAAGGGAGGCTGGGGCAATAGGGATCGTATGGAGGGCGGGGGAGTCAGACAGCATATATAAATTGATGCCCCCGAAGATAACACGGAGCCGATCATTGAGAAATCTCAGGGGGATCACTTGTTGGCCTTCTATTCCAAGACGGTAGCGATGATTAAAGCTCTGCCTGCTTTGCGTTAAGACGGTCGGCCGAAACTCAGCGGCTGTTACAGGCAGTGAGCGATCGAGAGAAATAGACAGACCCAGTGATGTGGCGCTGTTTGCCATTTTTGCTGACATTGCATAAAAATGTTTACTGGAATTTTACTTTTCATTGAATTGCGTGCATTAGTAATTTTCCCCGGGTTCTCCAAAGATGGGTTCTTTCTCAGCATCACCAATTCGTTGCAAAGCATCTTAACAGCGGTTTAACCTCAACATGTCTTGGTACAATTGATGCTCTGGGCATCCACCTTAGTATAAGTTGGGGAACGATCGGGGTAGGAAAATATACCTACGTGATGGATTTGTGAGCCACAGGGCGACCGTGATTCAGAAACATCAATGAACTCCTGCGTTGAAGCATTAGATATAATTAAAGGTGAATAGGTCAACTCTCCTAGTGAAAATTCTCCAACTCGCTACTAATATAAATTATACCTTACACATGCATCAATGTTTTCTGCAAGCTGTTACATAACATGTGGAAACCTTACCTTTTACTATCAGAATCTCGTTAGGGTACCGGAAGACCAAACAGAAATTAAAATGTATGTTAAAAAAAATGTAAATATCAAACTCAATCAAAATCTACAGGGCAATAACGAATTTAATTTCCTAAAATAATTTCCTATGTTAAAACTTCAATAGGACTGCTAGGTTTATGCCTATTTTCGCTTTTGATTTTGTACACTTGTTTTTTTTTTGTTTCCGTTCCTGGAATATAAGATCACATCAGTTTTGAAATAAACATTACTTGCTTATTAATGAACCTGTTAAGATAAGTTAATACTTTAAGAACATTTACCTTTCAGCGCATTATAAATCCAAATGGGTTTTTAAAGCCACCTTTCAATCAGCGTGATTGAAAGATCTTAGGGGGGAAAATTATAAAAATCAAATAATCGAAACTCAGATTAATGTGTGGCCAGCACCGCTGTACCTAGCTGCACCCACACGGCGCAGAGAGTTCACGTTTGGGCCAAACTGCAGCTGGTCGAAGGTAATCAGCTTGAGAGGTTTCTGACAAAATTAAACTGTAAGAAATATGTAATACTTTCTAAAATAAGCCAAACGGGGCAGCATGATGATTTTTGCACGCCAGCCCAGCGGTGGGTATATATTTTGCAAGCAACGACACGAAGTGTCCACAAAACGGAGAATCTTGGAGTCAGCCGTATTACCTTCACTGATGAAGGATAT
>JAODUD010000033.1:22602529-22618465 GCA_026784285.1 Stomatorhinus walkeri | reverse complement strand
TATTATTATTATTATTATTATTATTATTATTATTATTATTATTATGTCTTACTCGTCAGCAGGCAAATACAGTACATGAGAATACTTAGTTTTTCCTTCGCAGCCTGAGCAGTATTATTTTTAATCTGTCCAGAAGGCAGAGCAAACAGCCACATTTTATTGTATCCTTGAAAAGAATTGGATGCGAAGTTTGAGTTAATCTTGCCTGAACTACGAACTCTCCTGGGGGAATATTTTATTCGAGACCAGTCCCTCGACAACTGGATTGAAATGAATACTGTCAGTGGAGAGAGACCCTGCGTGGACTTCGCCTGCCAAAGTAAACACCTAACCACTTCCCTGCAATTACATTCTGCTGCACTTCCGTATCTAACTTTCAGGGAGCGCTTATCGTAACACGTGTCGTTCCGATTATTATATACATGTTAATCTAAAAACGATAATTTTTAAGTATGTTACTTAAATACAATCGAAAATAGCTATTTGGCACAATATAATTTTAACAAATTGTGAATTATTAGAAAAATAGCATGGGTGGTTTGAAATTTATAAGAACAGCTGGATGATGAAAAACACCGTCGTATTGCACATCTGATGGCTCATAAAGTCCTAGAATACTTTTCAGTCCGTATTTACAGCCTTTTTGACTAAGATGAGGTCCCACCTCTTTGAGCGCATCCCGTCCCCGTTCCTGAGGTCCTCCAACGCGCTTACCTGTTGTGCGTGTGTTTCCGCCCGCTCTCAGCCGGTCACCGATCCCATTGGCTCTCGGGCGGGGCCTTTGCTAGCGGTGACGTCATGGCTACCCCTGCAGTGTGAATGAATCAAGCTGCCCGTCCTATCCACGCCAAAAGAGCACGACGAAATCCCGCAGGCTCGGACAATTTTCCCGGATAAACGAAGGGCCAGTAGGACCGAAACGGCCAGAAGGACGTTGACCCGAAAAAAGAGGGATCGTCCTTTTTGTATATATTTTTATGTTTTATATAATATAAGACCGGGAGATCTTCAGTCCTCTACTTTGTGAGTGTGCCCGTGTGTGAATTTTTATATTATTGGATCACAATGATGCAAAGTGCTGCTGTTATACCGACAGAAAGCCCGGTAAAGAGTCTACCAGAAATTCTCGGAGTGCCAATGCAACGTAAGGCTGTTTCTACCTCTTCTATCGATTATTTCATAAAGTAATTGGCGAGCATGCTTTGGAATGCTGCAGGAGCTCGCTGTCACGATATGCGCATCCTGTAACTTAAACATGGAGAGTGAGACAAGAAGTACTGAGATAGTTTAAAAAGCTATTTCATCGGCTGTTAGACTATTCCTCGTATGTAAGTGTGTGTGTGTGTGTGTATGTGTGCTTGTGTATGCATGTGTGTGCGTGCGGGTGTTTTTGTGTATGATAACCATTCACGGTGTCCTTAGAGTCATTGAGCGCTTTACCTAAAAGCAGTGAGCTATGCGGAAGTGCAACATGTCTTTTTCATTGTATGCAACATCTGTCCTTTTCGGGGTACCTAGATACTGAATTTGGTACACGGCGAGAATTTAATGCTACAAATGGCATTTGCTCTGTGACTCAGTATTTCTGTATATGCTACGATGGCGTTGCGACATTTAGGCACTAAAAACACTCCGTTAAATTTCCCATACATATATATATCATACATGCATATGTTCTTTTACAAGTATGCTGCAAAAACCCTCAAAACTTTGCTTACTTTTACAAACGCTAGGCCTGTGTATCAAAAGGCTGTTCACTATGTCACGATTCTAACAAGATGGTTGGACTTTTAAGGAATCCGGTCGTGCTCACTGTCGGTTAGTGTTACGGGTTTGTTCTGCACATTTTGTGTCTGTTTATGTTGGCGTGAGGTTACAATGAAACGTGTCTTTTCTTCTTTGTATGTGAAAAATAAACGCATATATTTTATAGAGTGTCGAAAAACACCGCGCTTCTATTCACTACAATTCTGCATTGAACATTACCTGTGATAAAATAGTACTTCATAATCCCGTGTTTTTTCATTAAATGTATTTCTATGAGAAAAAAGTTCATATGCTCTGCGCCAACAAAATTTAATGTTTCGGTTTTATTATACAACATTTTTAATTTTGAAAAATGTATAAATTTAGTATTTGAGTGGTTATCAGCATCACAGTATTAAATTACTTATTATCATCGCATCTGGTCCTCATCTCCAGCATGTTAATCTCTACTAGGCCTATATAATCTGATGGCAAAATCAGGGTGGAACCTGAACTGGATAAATTCCTGACCTAATTATTCATGTCGAGGCTACCTGACAGCACATGCGCCCCAGTTATTACGTTTCAAAGTCATATTTCCTGTGATAGACTGCCCTAAATTCCTCGATAAATGTCAAGGAAATATACCTGAACTATATCTGATAACGCTCGCAGATTTTTTCAACAGATTATTATGATGTTAATTGACAATAACAATAATAATTAACCACAATTAAAAATAACAACGAAGCTATTATTATTATTATTATTATTATTAGTAGTAGTAGTAGTATTATTTATTGTTCTTACTTTGTTACTACTACTACCACGAGGCTACTACTGTAATAAGAAGAATTGGGTTTTAAAATATAACACTATATTAATAATATTACAGAACATCATTAGCAAACAGAGACTAACCCTCACGTGAAATTTTAATATGCGGCTTTTATCCCAGTTCTAAATCGTTCTATCACTTGCCGCAACTATCTTCACATCAATGATATTTTTACTAACAGATAACATTTATTTTCATTCTAGGAGATAACTTTAGTATCTTTTAAATACCTTACTAATTAGCTTGAATTCCTAAATAATTAAGCGTGGATTTTTCTGGATCAAAATGTGGGCCTCCATTAATCTTACACCCAACATTTATCTGAATAATAATAATTCTCTGAACTATTATTATTGAACATGTCCCATTTTAATGTATTTGTACCTTACAAAAAAGTAAATTTAAAACAAGAAAATGAATTAAAACGTAGAATTGATTTTTTTCAAGGTCTGGAATGCGAGGTCAACGGAAATATACCTAAAGCTACGTTCTAATGAGAGCAGTTATGACTGAAGAAATTGAATATTCTAATGCATCTTCAAGCCAATGCGCCAAGGGGAATTGTTAAGGTTATGAGGCTTTTGGCGGAAAGCTAGCCAAGGCTGCGGCCTTAATGGAAAGAATCACAGCGCTGTCCGTTCAGCACCCTGTGTGTGTCTTTCAGCTGCTGTTCTCTACCTTCCCCAACTACATCACTGTTTCGTTTATTTAATCTTTCGTCTTATTCGAGGCTGCCTGTTAATGGGTTCTGCAGAATCATCAGCAACGGGCGCGCTGACACGCGGCTCCGTTTATGCCATCAGTGTTTTAATTTATTCCATTGAATCCACGGCTGCACTTATTGCAATACGGCGTGCCAAAGTACCTTGGACCAGAACAGTCGCTGCCAACTTTCAGAGCTTCTTAAAGTCACAGTGCTCGGTTTCCCTGAATCAATTACATCCATCTTTTCCCTAATTTTAACTATATAATGCAAAAATATTGTTTGACATTGTAGTTGTTTCACGCTGTGTATTTTTACTGCTACACAGCTATGCTACCACAACCGGGGATACAATATAATTCTGCTATAACTGATTCAAATGAAGTAATATGTGACTTAGTTACTTGAGCAAACGTTTGATAAATCGTGTCAGCGTCGTGGCATTGTTAGAAAAGCCAGCACGGGTTTTTGCACACCTTAATAAGTTGGTATCGTTCTGTTTTGTCAAATTTTTGAATTATGATACCGAATGAAGACAATATTAGCAACATAATGTTTTACTCACAGGGTCACAGGTGTAGAAACAAAAATTGTCTTATTCCCTTAAATATTTCGAAGACGAATACTGGGCTATTTAGCCAGTTAAAAATGGATATTAAATGTTTCCTGGGGATTTTTAGCCTGAATTTGTTCATTTTGGAATCTGGGAATAGTGGCAATGGTACGAATTAAACAAATTTTGACAGACAGCGCCTCGAATTAGGTCGACTATTACACGGCCAAGACCTCATCTAGATATGTATGCAATTAAATTTTTGAACGATTATACAGACTGTACTGATACAGAAATAGCGGTATATCCTCCGACTTGCACCCTCTGTTCGACCTCGTCCCTCTGTACGCCTCCATTGTGAGACTAATGGCTACTCACAAGAATTTTATTATTCTTTCTTTGTACATATTATTCCTTCTTTGTGTTCTTCTTGCAATTTCTGTACGTACTAGACTCACTGTTTTTTCACGTTTATGCGAAAATGTTCGTTTTTTCAGTCCACTATATAGTAACATTCAGATTTACTTGGAAGTGGAAATGTACAGTTTCACTCACTGATAATAAATGTCTCAGTTTAAATCAATTTCAAAATCAGACAAACCTTGCTGAAATAAAATACTCGTATTCATGATTACTTTGTAGACGCTGTTACTATCTAAAGCATTTGTGTAATTTGTCTAAAGTGTGGTACGAGTGAGACAGGTAATATATAAACATTAGTAGATTATAACGATTAGTGCTTCTATTGTCATTTTCAGTATTAGACTATTTAATATTTCATATTAAAACCCAGCTTGACTGCAGGCTCTTAAACCCATGAAAACTGACTGCTCAATTGGTTTGTTCTTAGCAAGAAACAATGTTTCACCCATGAATAATCTCTCGAAAATCATTCGACTGTTTGATAATGAATTGAATTCTGTCTTAATACCTAGAATAAACACACTCAGTACATACATATGATTTTTTGCTGTCCTATAGAAGACAGCTAAGAAGATTCTAAAATAAATTCAATTCATTATCGCATAAACATTCATTTTAATGAATTTCATTCTGATATATGCGGGATATCTTTGATTCTGTGTAATACATTTTTACAATGACAATCTTTATGTTGCCAAGGAATTTCTTGCTATAGGGTAAAAACTATTTGCTCTAGTAAGTATAGGCATGGTCTGTCATGGTTTTTATCACTTACTATTATTTAAATACCTTTCCATTTATTATATGATATGCATTATAAATATATTTAAAAAAATTAAAATTATATTCTGTGCTCTATAATTATTATGGTTTCTCGTTTAAAGGTCTGTCATCGTATAATCGCAATGTTGTGGTTGAGGGTTCCTAATCAGTTTATTCATTTTTATTTTTTTAATGTAAAGTACATTATTGAGAAATAGCTGTATTACAGTATTGCTGTCATATTATGGAGATCTACTATTAACTTAAGGTATGAATTAATCTTTCAAATAAATCCCGGTTTATTTAAATGTGATATTCGTGTTATATTTCCAGGATAGGCGCGTTGCCGGTAATAAAATGCTATTAAGATGAGGCCTGTACATCTTTTAATCAGATATTAGTATTATTAATTGTGCGTATCATGCCATGCAATGGAAAATTGTGTTTGTGATTATCGTTGTCTAGTAAAAGTAGAATGCTTTGTAAGCCATTACTGTAACTTTTCGTTACTCTGCGAACTACTTTCCGGAAATACAGCAGCTTGATGTGTGTCGTCTGTTCCGATAGAAATCCCCCAGTGCGCCGGCTGCAGCCAGCATATCCTGGACAAGTTCATCCTGAAGGTGCTGGACCGGCACTGGCACTCGAAGTGCCTGAAGTGCGCCGATTGTCAGGCGCTGCTGGCTGACAAGTGCTTCGCACGCGCGGGAAATGTCTACTGCAAGGAAGATTTCTTCAAGTGAGAGCTAATATGTTTTTTGATATTTTTTGTTACCTATAAAACATGTGAAATATGCCAGATTTCAATCTACCCGCTATTGTTCCAGTACCATAGTGCCATTGTTCTGTCTTTAAACAAGCAGTTACGTCTTATACGCATATATTATATGTTGAGAGAATCATTTGTCCTCGTCTTTCTCAATTTTATATATATTTTTTCCATTCAGTGCGTCTAATTTTTAGGGAATCAGTTTAATTCCACTTTATTGTCATTGTATAGTGCCAGAGTAAGTGTACAAAGAAATCACACGCGACAGCACACCGTATTAGTGTAATAGCTAGACTTTCAAACATTTAATCATCTGAACTATTTATTGCAATTATATTGATTTTAGTTGTGGTATGTTTTATTATGTTGGCAAATAATATATTCGCCTGACTATTAACCTAGAAATACTTTTGCAACATCTGTTTTTTTTTTGCAATATTATAAAGAAGAAGACAAATACCAATATAATTGATGTAAGTAGGTGTATGTTGCAGCTAAATTAAATGAAATTTAGTTGAATTTCATGAATAATGCTTTATTAAAAGTATTGTTTGAAAGCCAGAAACATGTAAACTACCTTCAGACATGCAGGCTGCAGCAGTTGCAGCATCAGGCAGGACAGACTGAGGTCCAGGAAGCCCCTGCTGGCCCTGATAGAGCCCGTGTCCCTGGGCCTTTCACAGCAGGTCATGTGATCTGACAAGCAAACCTCACAATGATTAAGGAGCTGAACTGAGAAGCAAAAGGTGTCAAGCGTACATCCATTGAGGGAATCCAAGGCTGAATCATGGTACTTTACCTAACCTGCACAAATAAAAACACATCCAGGTGTTCAAATAAGTAAACAATAGAAAATTCAGTATATAATAATGATAAAGCACATGCCTTTTACATTCATCAAGAATACAGCAGAACCTATAAATACCCTATTTACCTAGTAAATATGCGTTTGACATCACCCACGTTTCCTGCATTATAAAGTCCCTGGGGAATATATTCATGACCCGCAGCATTTTATGGGTGTCTGGTTGTGGGTGCAGGAATACCGGATACTCTTTGGCTACCTGGTTACTATAAGACATCCTTGTCAGCATTTAACCACAAAATATTTTGTTGCCAAGGAATGCCAATGATATAAGAAGATCAGATATTCTGTCTGAATTGAAGCGGTGGGATATTACCAGTACACTCCCCAGAGCAAGCCAGTGACATTACCTGTCTAAGGTAGCTGCCATTTTTATTCGGCGCTAAGGTGGAACTTTTGTGACGATGTTTGTCCGAGTGTAACAGTGTGCCTAGTCTAGGACTTTCCCCCAAAGCACTGCATGTCCTTGCCACACTCGTGTTCCCATCTACTCACATTGCAGTGTTTTGGAATCATAGCCATTCCAGGGCAACCGCTGCTTGACACAGTTTTATTACATCTCTCAGCACCACCCAGCAATAGAAGTTTGGCTATTAGACATTTGTTTTCTTATTAAATGGAGAAGGAAATGCGCGAGCGGGGACTTTAAAGCGTTTAATTGCACTCTCCTGGGCTGGGGCCGGGCCCTGATGATGGTAACCCGTAATGGATGTGTGAAGGGAGAGGCATCTGTCATGACTCAGCTTTTGGAGAAGCACTGAGAGATTAATCTGGAAGCGCTGTGAGTTTGTCTTGGATCCAACAAGTGATATGCATTACTGGGCAATACAGGCACCGCTGTTTGCTGTTGCTCCACAATGGAGGACATTAAAACACTCCCAGCACTGTTCGCTGGGCACAGAAATGACAACTACGTTCCTTTTCTTCCTTCTCTTCACATCCTCTTCCCCTTTTTTTTGCGATTTAATTTCAGAAGCATTAAAGAAGAAAATTAGGTTTGACTTTTATCCAAAACAGGATCAGTACTGGCTTTTACTAAATCATGTTTGAGAGGTTTTAATGTCAGAGGCTTCAATGAGACCTAAAAAGCTCACAAGTCAGATGCTGGTAGCTAACTTTATTAGGGGGCCCGGGGGGACAGAGAGGGCTGGAGGCAGTTTAATGCTAAAACTGTAGTGGCGGGCGTGCAGGAGGGGGGAATGCCGGGGGATGGAGTAAGGGGAGCTCAGAGGTGGGGGGCGGGTCTCACAGCTTAACCTTGCTTCAGAGGAAGGGGTTTATTTTGCCGTTTACAGTTACTGATTTACAGCCTTCCCCAGTCTCTCCTATAGAGTTTCCCTTCTGCACACTTACTTTGACTGCTTCACTGCATCCCTGGGCAGCTGCTGCATTCACTCTAGCCATTTCACTGCATCCCTGGGCTGCTGCCGCATTCACTCTGGCCACTTCACTGCATCCCTGGGCAGCTGCCCGCATTTACTCTGGCTGCTTCTCTGCATCCCTGGGCAGCTGCTGCATTCACTGTAACTGCTTCTCTGCATCCCTGGACAGCTGCTGCATTCACTCTAGCTGCTTCATTGCATCCCTGGACAGCTGATGCATTCACTCTAGCTGCTTCATTGCATCCCTGGGCAGCTGCTGCATTCACTCTGACTGCTTCACTGCATATCTGTGCAGCTGCTGCATTCACTCTGGCCGCTTCACCGCATCCCTGGGCTGATATTGCATTCACTCTGGCCACTTCAACACATCCCTGGGCAGCTGCTGAATTCACTCTGGATGTTTCACTGCATCCCTGGGCAGCTGTCACATTCACTATGACTGCTTCACTGCATCCCTGAGCATCTGCTGCATTCACTCTGGCTGTTTCACTGTATCCTTGGGCATCTCTCACATTCACTCTGGCTGCTTCACTGCATCCCCGGGTAGCTGATGCATTCACTGCGGCCACTTCACTGCATCCCTGGGCAGCTGCTGCATTCATTCTGGCTGCTTCACTGCATCCCTGGGCTGCTGTCGCATTCACTCTGGCTGCTTCAACACATCCCTGGGCAGCTGCTGCATTTACTCTGGCTGCTACACTGCATCCCTGGGCAGCTGCTGCATTCACTCAGGCTCCTTCACTACGTCCCTGGGCAGCTGCTGCCTTCACTCTGGCTGCTTCACTGCATCCCTGGGCAGTTGCTGCATTTACTCAAGCTGCGAATTAACAAAGAGTTGCCATCGAGCTGCAGTGCCCAGCCCCAAGCACTCTTACATAATGAGGATCCTCCAGGGCACCATCCCCAGTGCCTGGCCACTGCTTTATTTATGGCTCAACGTCTGGTGGTTTTACATGCTGGAATGGCGCCGTCGTCCCACTTGCTTAACCATGCGTCTGCTTGCAGGCGCTTCGGGACCAAGTGCGCCTCCTGCCAGCAAGGCATCCCACCCACCCAGGTGGTGCGCAAGGCGCAGGACTTTGTGTATCACCTGCACTGCTTCGCCTGCGTCATGTGCAGCCGGCAGCTGGCCACCGGTGATGAGTTCTACCTGATGGAGGATGGCAGGCTGGTGTGCAAGGAGGACTACGAGACGGCCAAGCAGAATGGTATGCCAGTCCCACCCCCTCCGCCAGGCCTTTCCTCCTCCACATTGCGGCTTTCTGACATCTATTCATCTCTTCAGAAATCATTACTGTACTCAACCCAAAAGCACATTATGGACAAAATGTCTTTCCCAGTAAGCCAATATAACTTTGACCAGGTATACTGACACTGAGGATTTTAAGCACATGCTACATACTTCCAACATGCATGCAAAACTGTAGTGTTATATTGTGAGTAAAGTGTCCTCTATAGATGATCATTATGATTATTATTACTACTTCACCGATTACAAACATACCAGTGCCGCTTCTGCTTCTACTGATACCAATATTAGTAACAATATGTTAATGAACTAATGGTGATGTTATTATAATTAATAACAAACTCAGATCTGATCATGCTTGCTAGGTGTATGACCTAGGGACAGTAAAACCTGTACCTGGCCATCTGGTCCACTACGCAGGACCCTTTGGTTCCTCTACAGCAGTGTTTCCCAATCTGGCCCTCCGGTGCCCCAGATGGTCCACATTTCTGCTCCCTCCCAGCTCCCTAGGCAGGTGTCTCGAAAGCATGGATCGGATGTTGACCTACCAGGAGCTGGAAGGGAGCGAAAACCGGGACCGTCTGGGGCACCCGAGGACCGGATCGGGAAACGCTGATCTACAGTCATCCTGAACTTGCCGAGGCTGCTAACCAAGGGCAGGCTAATAGAGGCCATTGGGAAGCAGCAGAGTTTAGCATCCAAGAGGGCACACCTGACTGTGTAATATACAGTAACAGAGACACAGAGAGGTGATACGAGAAGGGGAGGGTATCGAAGAAACAAAATCATAATAAAAATATCTCAGGATCTTGGCATCCTGCTCATTAAATCTTGAGTTGACGTGACCTTTTATGGATCGGAATGCTGAAAGCCCTGGCTTCGTGTTTATGGAGATTTCCATGCAATGCCCATTGATTATGCTAAGTGATGTAATGCACATTTATGGTAGGCCCTCAATAACTCCCCATTCCCAGAATCCTCTTGGGAGATTTATGTCCTCTTCAGCTGGAGTGGTACTGACTGAGCATCTCAAAGGCATTGAACTCTGTATCTCCTTCTAACTGCCTTGTCACATTGCAGTAGCTCTTTGTACTAGGCGCACCTCTCACATACTCTTCTTAAAGAGATATTTCCCCTTCCTGAAACATCTGCAGAAACTTTAAGAGCAGCGTTCTTGAAGGGCTATGTTCATTCCTTCCATGCGTCTCCTTGCGTTTGCCGTCGCTCTTCCTTCCGATGACCTTCTTGCTTCTCGTGAAGATGACTCGGAGGCTGGAGCCAAGCGACCACGGACCACCATCACCGCCAAGCAGCTGGAGACCCTCAAGAGCGCCTACAAGAACTCGCCAAAACCGGCGCGCCACGTTCGCGAGCAGCTGTCCTCGGAGACAGGCCTGGACATGCGGGTGGTACAGGTATGTCATTCTTCATGCACTATCGGAGGGAGAGCTCACTGCTGGCTCACGCTGGAGCTGTACCACAGGTCCTCCCATCCTGCGGGGGCAGTGTATGCGATTAATGAGTCCTCGACTCAAACCCGAAACACCAGCTGAGGTGATGACCTACTCGAATAATGACTCAAGGAAATAAACATCAGAGGCCTCATGGGTCTCAGCATGGAGCTTATGTTTACAAGTAAGATCCGCTGGGATCATCATCATCTAGAGAGAAAAACACATTTTGATATCACTCATTTAAACAGTTAGACATTTAGTGAAGATACTGAAATGAACTTCCATAGTAAAGGGAAACCAGATACAGGACTATGTTCTAAACAGCTAAGCTGCCTGCTTAATTATCTTAGCTGCTCATCAATGCACACATAGAGTCCTCATGGTAGATGGATGGTGGGATGTATAATCACGCTACACTGCAGCTTGATAAATGCGTCACTGGCCTGCAGGTTTGGTTCCAGAACCGACGCGCAAAGGAGAAGCGTCTGAAGAAGGACGCCGGGCGGCACCGCTGGGGCCAGTTCTACAAAAACGTGAAACGGAACCGGGCCGGCAAGGCGGAGAAGGAGAGCTCTGCAGAGGACGGGGGACTCAGTGACAGCGAGCTAAGCTTCAGAGGTCAGTGTGGGATCCCCCACCCCCCCGCTTAGGCTCCCCAAGGCCCTCCCCCACAGTCCTCCCAAATTCATTTGCAGTGCACGGGAGGGCCGCAAGCTGGCTGCAGCTTCCTGCTACACGTTTTGGGAGCTCATAAACACTGCTCCTCCGGGCCTCTTTTAAAAGGAAACCTTTTTATTAGAAATGAGAAGGCTGTCTTGAAAACTCTATAAAGCGGGCCAGGCTTTTAGTCGATTAGCGTGAACGCGGTCCAGGGTGTCATTTCCATCCCAACAACACTTGAGGGATTAAGCAGAAGTGTTTTGCGCCCCCTGCAGGGACTTCGGTACATGACACTTGTAAATCACAGCTCCTTCAACTCCTCACCGAAGCGGGTCAGCATCTGCGGATTATGCCTATGAACGCAGCTTCAATAAAATATGCACAATTTGTATCATCACGTGATGCGTTGTGATATCCCATGATGCTCCCTGCTTCAGTTCCACACCCAGCCACCATGCATAAACTTTCAAACGATTGTCTTTCCACTCTCTGCAGAAGATCAGATCCTGCCCGACCTGGGACACTCCAACGGGCTCTATGGGAGCGTGGGTGACGTCGGAAGCACAAGCCTCTTAAACGGGGGCTTCTCTCTGGACGGCGGCGGGCAGCCGTACCATGAGCTACGGGCAGGCAGCCCCTACGGCCTCCCCCAGTCACCGTCCTCCATCGCCTCCCTGCCCGGCCACACCCCCCTGTTAGGCAGCTTGGCCTTCAACATGGACAGCTTGGTAGGGCAGGGAGCCCAAGGCACTACGGGCCAGGCGACACGATCCATGGCGGGGGGGCCTACCTCTGACCTCTCCACAGAGAGCAGCACGGGTTACCCAGACTTCCCCACCAGCCCCGGCTCCTGGCTGGACGAGATGGACCACTCCCAGTTTTAAAGCGCGGGGCCCGGCCGCCTGGTACACGCAGTTTCCGGAGGAGGGGTTGGGGAAACATCAAGCAGCCGTTTTTTCTGTCTCTCAGACCTGACATTTGCTTTTTTTAAAAAAAGGGGGAAGGAAGAGCAGGGTATGGAAACTAAAAGGAACTCCGCCGGCCCAAAGCCCCCCCCTTAGGGCCACTGAGGACTGGAAGAGTGAGACAGCGGTGGGGTTGGGGGTAGGGTGTCCTACGTACAGCAGGATGTCTGCAAACGAGAAACCTGTCAGGTCCAACAAGAGGCCAATCGGCAGGTTTAACGCCTACCCCCAACGAAGTACTGTCTGTCAGTGATTCTGTTTCATTCCGTATGTTTGTTTTATGACCATTTATACATGTATAAATTCCAGCATGGGTTCGTGAGGACAGAACATAGGGTATTTCTCAAACATGTTTCAGCTCTGCTAGAGCACAATCACGACAAGGCTCTCTGCATGCTTCTGGGAAGATCAGTACCGGCGTTAAAGTCTCTATGGCGGCAAGGCACTTTACACTCTTTTTGCACAGTGAGTAAGAGTGAGAGGCGAGTGCACAATGCAGCATACATACAGGGTCACGCTGCATCATGGTAGAGTGTTAAATCACTGGAGAGAGAAAGAGATCTCAGTCCACAAAGGGACCTCACACCCCCAAGAGCCGTGTGACAGTGCTTTCTGTTCTGTTCAGGCTTACGTTCAGTTATTGCTTGAAACCCCAAACGCATCTGGAGATGGTTGTGAGGTCAAAGCGTGTTCTGAGTGAGGAAGTAACTTGTGGTAGACCTGCCAAGGACCACGGTGTTTAGGCATGCAGGCTCTATCGTGGAGCTTAAGCGGTTTCGTTGCACTGGGGCTTCTCCAGCATTCCCAGTCTCAGAGGATTTAGAGGAGTGAGATGATTGAGTATCAGCGCCTAAGAGGCCTGATCTCCAATAAAGCCAAACGGATCACAGGAGCAGAGTGCTGGCCTGGCTCACCTGATTATACCTGAACATGAGAGGGAAGTCTGCTGTGGATTCCTGATACTGCGAGCATTCATCATGCTAACATGTGATCCAGCCTAGCAAAGGGGGTATAGATGCTACCGTGGCTGCCCTGGTAACAAGGAAGTAACAGTTGGTCTCTAAAAAGGGCTTTTCAGCTTACAGGATGTGCTTGCAGCGTGAACTCTGTATGTATGCTTTTCAAATTTCAGGTCCTAAAACTTCTGCTATGTTTTTGGTTGATCTAGGAGTTGATTGAATTAAAATGTAAGGAAAGAAGATTGTCCTTCTCATAAACTGTTACACTTGGCTGTATCTGGACTGCTCTTCCAGAAGCTTTTGTGTCAATAATATCATAATGAATTAATGCAAACAAGATAAAAGGCAGTTAATGTCGTGAATGTGATGTTACTCTAACATTTTGTAATGGTTTCTACAGTCGGTTTCTGAGGACTGCAAGCTGCTTCTGAGTATAATAAGCAAGGTTTTTTTTTAATGAACCCTTGTGTTTTTACTATTTTTGTCAGTATCCACATGACATTTCATAACTTCATGACTTATGTGTACATAGAGGTACCTATAAAAGAACAAAACACTATGAGACGTACTCAGTGTAACATTTAAAAACGGAAACGACGCAAGCGAAGATGAATGGAAACCGAGGATGGTCTGTGAGTTCAGTATTTCTTTGCGTTTGTTTTAATGTCAGCTGCAAACTAATGGACCCGACCTGGAAAGACGAGCCGAAACACAGCAACCCAGCTGTGACATGCAAACGGATATATAATCAAACAAAACAATATACGTATTAAAACACTTTCTGTTCAAACTGTTATTGCCTCTAACCCCTGGGGTTTTGTTGTAAATTTTGTACAGTTTCAAAGGTGTCAAGAGTCTCATTTCATAAGCACTATTTATTGCCATGTGTCTTTGAAAAAGGATTTAAAAAGAAAGCACTGAATCTATTCGCATATGCCTTCTGTGTGACGGCATGAATTGTGTATAGCAAAATCTATATAAAGAAATAAAGTTGAATCGTCTTTGGGTTAAGTAGGCTCCACTTTGCAGTTTCTTTGTTTTTTTTCGATGACTTTAAGACATTCATCTCGAAAATCCAACCTCTGTTGTGATGATTGCGAAAGAGATTTTTAAAATAGATCTGGAAACAAATGAAGCATTATTCTACATTTTAAAATGACAAGGCAGCAGGGTGTCCACTCAGAGCCGCGCATTACTATAGTGTTGCATAGATGTTTTCTTAATCCACTCAGGGCTAAGTAATTGAAAACCGCTGAAATGTGAATAAATGTGCTGTGTAGACACGAAAGAGGGATCTTTGCTTAAAACGGCGGAAACATGTCCGCACAAAATCATGCACAGTAAATAAAATTCTCCGCGCTTGTCTGATGTGTAACGAGTTAAATGGATGGGCAGACGTTACCGACGAACCCAGTTCTAACAAGGAAATAAATCATAACCGGAGACAAAATGCGCGATTGTTAGCACTCAATGAATTGCTTCTTTATGCGAGATTGATTTTAAGATCGTATATACAAACCTAGCAGAAATGTACCTCTGCTGTACAAAAATCTAAAACTGAATTGCGGCTTCCGGCGTGCCCAAATGTGATCTACCCGCTTATAAAATAATGCCGGAAAAACTGGGTGATTTCTTTCTGCCATTGATCAGACAAGCTTTGGCCATTAGCGGGTAACCATTAATAGTACTGCATAACAAAGATAAACTGCGACAAAGACAGTTGGGATAATTTACACGCCACTTACAGCACTAGTATACAAATAAATCTAGGGAATTCCCGCACTGTTGCTTTTGCAAAGATGACAAACACAAACACAAATGGCCATTTTCATCGATCTGCGGCTTTTATTACAAACTTCCCGAATGCAACAGTAGACAATGAATTTATAAACCGATAAAGTATTAAATATAAGATACCACTGTGAAGTAGAAATCTTTTTTCCCCTCAAATTGTTTTTTTTTCGGTCATGCAGTATGACATGACGAATTGAAATTCGTGTAGATCGAGGCTTGCGCAGATTTTATTTTGTCAAGCAAAATTAATTTTATTTAACGTTATTTAGTTATAAGAGCAGATGATTTGAGAATAAAATCTTTGGATGACTTCCCGCGCAGAAGGGAGGCCGTGCGAATCTATGCTGGGTGTAGTTAATGGGTTGCGGACTCTGCAAACACTTCAGACCTTAAGTAACAGCTGGCTGAAATATGGCTTCACCGTGTATAGAAGAGTATTGCTGTGCATTTCCAAACCGAGCACAGTGCCTAATGCCCATATGAGAGGTTTTCACTCTGCTTCAACTGAGGGATTTCGCTTGTCTTTGAGTACTCCGTCTAGGAATAAAGCCTCGCATTAAGCTGTGCCCGATACAATAGTCAACCCTGAGAGAGGGGAGAGAGCGGCCATACTCATCCCGTTTACAAACGTCTGCCATCTGTCTCTAATGGTGTTAGGGAAACAGAGAGTGGGGGAACTTGTAAAAATGCATAAACGTTAAGTAAAGAAGGTTAAGCAATATGGGACATGATTTGAGAGGAGGCAGTGTCAGGAGTGAAGAGCTCAGGGAAAATTGAGAGCCATAATGGAAATATAATGGGCTTAGTGTCACAG
>JAODUD010000033.1:22512625-22525382 GCA_026784285.1 Stomatorhinus walkeri | reverse complement strand
TCACAGGTGGGCAGAACAAAGGCAAACATCCAGGCTGAGGATATCCATCCACAGAACTGTTTTTTAAGCCGTGAAACCAGCAGTTTGGTCATATAGTGAAAGCCCCCCCCCCCCCATAGAAATCTGATTAAGAGAGAGAAGTCAGTCCTCCTCAGCCACACCGCCACCAGCACCAGTGTCACCGTGGTGCCAGGTCACCTGGGACTTCACGGCCATGGGAAGCACGAGGCAGGCAGCCAAGGAGACCAATAGGTCGGATTTCAGAGGTGTGGGGTCGCCGGGGAGCAGTGCATGTGACGTGTGGGAACCAGAGAACCTCGAGGAAAACCGGAATGTGCTCAAGGAGGTGAAGCAAGTCCCACGCGCCGACCTGGAGCCAGGCTCGCTCCCTCAGCTAGGAGGCCATCGACCTGCCAGCTGCCGCTCCAATCCGATTGGTGCCTCGGTATGCAAATTTTAATGAAGGCGGGGCTTTGGGGAAAGGTCACAGGTTGCTTGGCTGCAGGAGGCTCTTAACGACTGCTGCGGGCTGAGTGTGCAGCAAGTCGCTGCAGGAGCTCCCTGCAGGGGCCTCCTCATTGTCTAGCCGCCTGCGAGGCTGCGATGCTGCGAGGCTGCGAGGCTGCCGCCATTGGACTGAGGCCGCCACTCCATCTCTTCTTTCATTCTACCACCGTTTGCCCCCCTCCCATTCGAAATCTGCTTCCCACCCACCCTGCTTCTCCGTTTCTATTGTCTCCCACCTCACGCCACCCAAGAACTTGTTTACAAACAGAACGCCTGGCTCCTCACGCCTCCAGTGGGGGTGGGGCGGGGCTGCTAAGATCTGCGGAGCCACCCGGCCCACGTGTTTACTCCACCCGCTTCCCCTCGCGTTAAGGTCACTGTCAAACTTCACAAAGGTGCGTTTGTATGGGTTGATGCCCCCTGCAGGTCAATAACGGCATCACAGCCCTCTGCAATTTGCATAATCACCCCAGTTATGGCTGGAGACTCAATGTTGCACATTTAAAGTTAATGTTAATTGTGTCATTTAATTCATGTTATAACATCATTAAATGGAAATTAAACTGTGGAAATAGAATGGCAGTTTTTCTTTAGCTTCCAATAATAATGAATACAGTTATCATGCTAATCGCTACAAATTACAGAATTACTGCCATAGCTAAATTAATGCCCATAATAATTTTTTAGACCCCCCCTCCACCCATTTAGATGAAGAAGCTATTCTGTTTGTCCTTCATTCCTTGGGTTTTCACTCATGGGGCATGGAGAGGAGGTAGGCAGAGTATGGTGGGCTTATCGGGAAAGTGGGGCTACAGTCAGTGCTTCCCTTGGCCTGCACTCCCAGAATGTCCTCATTAAAGTTTCAGGAGCTTACTTGGCTGTGTCCCCCCCTAGTGTAAGGAGACCTCCGGTGTTTACATCTCCAACACACAGTCAGGGACCACAAATGAGTGTTTGGTTTCATATGACCCTGAAACTGTGACTCGGTCACGCATTACGGCAGTTAGCATAGCACACTGCAGCACAGTGGCTTCATCCGGACCAAAAGGCCTACTTTATACGCCTATTACACCCCGGTTATGTACACAGTGGTAATCCTTCCTTAGAGCTTGGTATAGGTATAGGTTTTTCACCATTACCAATCAGATTGTAGAGGAGGCGGGTCCAAGCAGCTAGGGGAGGTGGGACCGACCCAGACATCTGATTGGTCGGTTTTGTCTCCTCTAGTTGCTTGGACCCACCTCCTATACAATCTGGTTGGTTGTCTCTCTGAACTAATCATTTTTCCTTCTGCCCTCAGAGCATTTTTGTGTAAGTAAAACTCCCATGAGTGTTTTTTTCTGTTTGCTTCCCTTCCATTGGCACCCTGGCTTTAAGAGTCATTGTGCCATCCATGCCATAAGCCTGTGGCGGTTTGTCAGCAGGGGCAGGTGGCACACATAGGCCATTTAGGCTGTAGAATAGGGCTGTGACAATCATCAGGATAAGTGGAATGGTTAGTGAAATCAGGAAGACCTGAGCGTCCATGCTGATGTCAACCTAGGGTCCGCAGATAAGGTAATCCATGTTTGTCAGTCTCACGCCACCGAAGGCAGGAAGGATGTTCAGGGGTGTCTCAGGCGAGAGCGAGAACAGAGCCGCCGCTCATCAGAAAGCCAGTCTGTCGACACACTAATCTCTGGTTTCCGTATTTCTTGTACTGCTTTGTTGTGAGATAAGAATAATGGCTCCAGTACAATGCTGAGAAGGCACACCCATTCCCTAGAAGATGCCCCCTCCCCAGTTTTTGTCATAAAAGTTTTTGGTCCTCGTCAGTGGGGGGCAGGTAGCAAGACCCAAAGCAGAATGTGTGTGAAGGCGTGTGGTGTCCTGGTAGCCTTCCGCTAACGCTAGCGTGTGTGTTGGCTCCAGTTAGACAGTGGTGACTTTGGCGGTCATGCCAAGTGTACGGCTGAGGTGTCGGGGTGGGGGTGTGGGCGATCAGGGCTGACTCACGCCAGCGGATGCCCTTCAAGTGGCGAGTTCAGTGCCAGCGATGGAATGCACAGGTTTACATAGATGCTGAAGGCTGGATCACTGCCAGTTCAATCTGCCATTAAAATTAGCTTGGCCAATGCGCCAAAATATCCATCCATCTTCCAGCCACTTACCCAGTACAGGGTGATGGGGTAGAGTTGGGGGGTGCTTGGAGCCAATTGCAGGGAGCACAGTAAAACACCCAGGATTGGATGTCAGTCCATCACAGGGCATATATGATCACACACTACAGGAGATTTCAGTATATATACAAATTTGCACCTCTGAATATTTATTATTTATCATAGTGGACCTGTTTGTATTTGCCAGTGAGCCATTTTGCCAGTGAGCCATTTGTTCTAGGATTCATGGAAATTTAAGTATTGAAAACCAGTTTAAAACCAGTTCACATGCAGTATAAATACATGATGTTTTTTTAAACATCGATGGGCACTGAGACTGAGAATATTAATGCTTTGAAAATTACATAGCTTTACTATGCGTGGGCAAATCAGAGTACATGTAATGCATGTCTGATGGGGTAGTGCGGGGGAGGCCTTCAAAAAGCCAATCAGATCCTTTCCGTACATACCTGAGGTAATACTGCATTTTGGGTTCAATAGATGCAATGTCATGTGATTTAGATGTGGCCATTAGAAGACTGTTATGCTCTTATGTTGGCTTCCTGTCCACCTATTAACCACTTATTCTCTCTCTTCCCTGTCTCCCTCTCTCTCTCACTCTCTGCTCCCTCTTGTCCTCTCTTTCGCTCTCCTCCCTCTCTCCCCCTCTCTCTCTTTTCTCTCTCTCTTTCTCTCTGCAGTCACAGATGAAGACACCGTCAAGAGGTATTATGCTAAATTTGAAGAGAAGTTTTTCCAGACATGTGAGAAGGAACTTTCCAAAATCAACACGTTTTATTCAGGTAATTAGTATTGAGTAATGAGTATTCCTCAAAGTGTTTCAAAAATCATTCTTTTGTTTAGTAGATACATCAGTGACGAAACCAGTGGATGGATCTGGATAAAACCTTAACTGGTGGACTTTCTGATATGTATGTGACTAATATGCCCCAGTGGAAATATCACGCTGACAGTTATGACACTGTAATGAGTGTCAATGGGGATGGTTTCAGTTCCCCTTGACAGAAGCAGGTCCACCCAAATCATGGAGGTGATTTTCACCATGTTTGAGGCTAAACTGCCAGGCAGGTGTATTGTATGCAGCCCGAGGTCATTTGATTTTTACGGCGACTGATCAAAAGACATTATTCTGAAGTCGATAGCCCTACTGCTACATTTGGGACACTCTAGAGGTGAACCTGATCTTTATGGAGTTTTAGCAAGCATTGGTGCCCCCTGATCAATGCCCCCCGTACATCAGGCGGGACATGTTGTATGTGTTCGCTGTAATACTGAAGATGGGGGCTAGAAAGTGCATTTTGTTCTCTCTCCCTTAACTTATCCGGCAAAGGCTGTGGTCAGTTGGCCAATGATAGAGCTGAAATCGGTAGTAGATTTGTCCAGTTTCTAGTCCGGGCATTTATTCTGTGTCTACTCTTGACGCACACACACACATGCACACACACATGCACACACGCCCGCACATGCACACTGTCTATCTCATCAACAGCAGTGACGAACGACTGGCCATGTGTGAGATAGCATGTTCAGCTGTTGTCAGAAATCACTGCCGATGTTGCGGTCTGCCCGAGAGGATCGGGCCCCAAGGAAAGGCTTAAACCACCACCCCTCCCGGCTCCTCTTTAGGGGACAGTTTGCTGTGAACTGAGTCTCTGGCTGTTTTAGGTCTCCATGTACTACATGACACCAATAAAGCTCTGCAATAAATCCCGATACCTATTTGTTACCTAGATCACAGACATCAATGTATTAAAATGTCTGGCAATTTACAATTATAGTAATTATATTGCCTGATTTTGCACAATAGCTTCTCCTTTTTGATCCAATTTCAGAGTGAGATTCACGTCCCACAACAAATGGATTTTCAGCAGTTTTTCTGTATCTGAAAGGGGTCGACGACCCCGTTAATCCATCCTCTACAAGTGAAATTTAAATTGTATCCCTGTTTTTTTAAAAGATAAAAATGTATGCCCCCTTGCCGCGTGTGTGATCTGGAAGCCGTTTTATTAATGCTGACGTTTCAAAGAAACTGGAATGACATCCCAGACAGTTAATCCTGTGCCCCTCGCATCTCTGTCTGCATCTCCGTGCCCCAGCCTCCCCTGTCTGAAGCGCTAGGCTGTTGCTGCTCACTCTCTCTCGCTCCACATGCCCCATCTGAAGTTTCTGTACTATTGCCAAGCATATTATCACCCTGTTCTCCTGAGAAGAGTTACTGTCCTGTTTGCTGGTGTATTTTTTATACTAGTGGATTCATTTTGCTCTTGAGATGTCATTTTAAATGTAGGAGGACTTCTAAATTTGCCATTTACTCTAGTCATTCCAGGTTAATCCAGATTATTCAATTTGGATTCACATTGAATTTGGATTAATGCTGAATCTGTTTTCTTGCTGGGCTTTTTCATGTGCTGGGGCGGCACGTCTGTTTCTCTGGTAAATGCGGTGGTCTTCCAGAGAGTTCTCCAACAGGCGACCTATGAATATGGGGGGGAGTGCCGATAGGCTTGCTGAGGCAGCCCTGTGAGTGTCTAGGAATGTGTCACCGGAGACGTGCTGGGGGAGGGGGGGGCTGAAAAAGCCAATATGCCCTTGCTGTTTCCATGTAATAAAGGAGCCCACTGCTGCTTTGCAAGGGGGAACCCATTTGCCCCTGTCAGAAACTCACACCGGGGGCCCATCACCCTGACAGCATGCAGTCCAAGGCACCGTCATTGGCTGGCTGCCCCCCTTCAGCAGTCAAAGTAGAGTAAAACTATACCAATGTCTGTCTCCCTAGTCCCAAAATAGTTAATTTGCTCATGGGAAAAGGACTGTGGGGCTTCACGATTCAAATGCAGTTCTGGTACTTTTGTATTTATGAGTTTGCATAGTTACACTGGTTTTCCACATGAACATTTTGTTTATGGGTTTTTTTTAAAACACTAGATCACATCTGTGAAATTTGTAATCCGAATTTAATTCGGAGATGGGGGTTAGAATCTGTTTAGAATCTGTTTGTGGAGTTTGTGTGTTTTCTGAGTGCTTGTGTGGATGTCTTCTGGGTTTTCTCCCACATTCCTTATAAATTTTGTGCGTTGTGTCTCACCTGATGGGCTGGCATCCCATTCCAGGGTGCCCTGAGCCCTGGGCTCCCTCTGGATGCACTCCAGGCTAACCATGACCCACTTACAGAAAAGCAGGATGGATTTCATCGACATGTTACTGTGTATACGTTTGTCCAGCAGGCATGGTTGGTTAGAACCTTAGCAGTAAACTGAGCAGTGGTTGGTTAATGACATCCATGAACGTGTGGCTGGTTCTGCTTCACAGAGAAGCTGGCGGAAGCCCAGAGGAGGTTTGCCACGCTTCAGAATGAGCTTCAGTCTTCTCTGGACGCCCAGCGGGAAAGTAGTGCACCAGGCCTGCGGCGGCGACGCAAAACCGTGTTCCATCTGTCGCACGATGAGCGCGTCAAGCACCGCAACATCAAGGACCTCCAGCTGGCCTTCAGCGAGTTCTACCTCAGCCTCATCCTCCTGCAGAATTACCAGGTTCGCTCCATGTTCCAGACTTGCACCATCTCCCCTCTTTTCTGTCGGCATATTGTTCCAAGTCTATTCAACTTCTCCTCCAGAACCTGAATTTCACTGGTTTCCGGAAGATCCTGAAGAAGCATGACAAGATCCTGGAGACGCAGCGGGGCGCCGACTGGCGTGTGGTCCACGTGGAGGTGGCCCCCTTCTACACCTGCAAGAAGATCACACAGCTGATCTCAGAGACCGAGGTACTGCTCTGCAGCACTGGAGAGCCCACTAAACTGCTGGTTTAATCATATTCAAAAAACATATGAAATGTACCTTCATCAAATCCCCCACAATAGAAATATGTAGCAGGGCACCCGTGCTGTGTTGTGCTTTGTTGGTCAGATGGCACAGACATCCTGACATTGGCTGAGGTTAGGTGATGAGGCCTCCATCCACCCGCAGGCCCTTCTTCACACAGACCCCAAAACACTGAACTACACACCCCTGCAGCTTACTTTAGCCTTTTTGCAAAGATGGAAAGTTCAGGTTCAGAAAGTAAAAATCCTGACCAATATTTTGTTCCAACCAACCAGTTAAGAGACACAGTCGCAGAGTACTCAACTGGTTGGTTGAAATAAAATCTTGATCTGGATTAGTCTCTGCCTTCTTGTTTTGTAAATATAGCAAAATGCAATGTTTTGGCCAAGCTATGAGGTCATAATCTAACGCCTGCTTTGTTTCTCGGCCTGCAGGCCCTGGTGACCACCGAGCTGGAGGGTGGCGATCGGCAGAAGGCCATGAAGAGGCTGCGTGTCCCCCCACTGGGAGCTGCTCAGGTGGGAGCAATTGAGGGGGCAGACCACCAATTCTGATGAAACCCATTCCTGGGTTTTAAGCCCAGTGAGGGTCTCGCAGGTTCCTCCGCAGTTCCCCCGGGAGGCTCCAAATGGGCCATGGTCTATCTCCTTTCCTGCACATCTCCTCTTTCTCTGTCTGCGGATGGTGCCAACGTCGTATCGATTGTCTAATCAGAGGCTCCTGCAGCCTGCTGAATGTGCACCAGCTAAGCTCAGCGGGGAGCTGGGAGGGGGGGGGTGCTCTACATCACACCAGCATATCTTTCAAACCTACTGCAGCGTCTATATCACTGTCATGCCACCTTTGCTTAGTTACGGGGTCCCTCCGCCAGTAACATTGGCCTATGTTCCTATGCTACTACTAAGCTGTTCATTTTCTGTTAGATTAAGAGGTTAGGGCTATGGGTTCAGGATTTAAACACATCAAAGGGGCATCATTATTGTAAGTGCCCCAGGTAAAAGACATTCCACAAAGTGGGTAAGATTAGGCAAAAAAAAATATCACATAGCCTATCTGTCAGGGACGATTCAAGCAAGGGGCTTGGCCCTGTGAATAAAGAAGGGATCCCACTTAACCCCCCCGCCCCCCCATTTAAATCTGCTGAGTGGGAAGGTCCATCATGATAAAGTTTGCCAAGTAGGGGGTACAAAATGTCGACAAAAATATGGGTCAAGTTGCTAGCTGTTTGTGACTGTAATTACGCTATTGACCGGTGAGGTTAGTGCGAGATTCGCTCTGGGGCACATTTCCCAAAAGTTAGCAACTTACACAGTTCGAAGCATTCATTTGCAAAGTTCCAGCTATGCAAGTTGCTATTGTTGTTAACAACTATGCTTTTGGGAGACGTACCCAATGTTGGGACAGTGAACCAGGACACGTGACATGTGAGGGCCGTTTTCAGGATCAAGGTTTTCCCAAGCTGGTCATCACAATGTAGCTGGTGAGGGGTGGGACACCCCCTGGACCATACCAAGGATCCCTGTGAAGTGCTGCCCCCCTTGAATCTTCCAGGGTATCAGTGCCCCTCTGACGCCACTGGTAACGATGACTAAAAGAGCAGTAATGAGAAGATCTTGACAGAAATATAATCTAGGGTTGGTGTCGGAGGTGTATGTGTCTGGGTCAGATTGGGTTTACTAGGGGACCTGTCAACTTACACATTATCCATAAGGGACATTTGCAATGAATCAAAAACCATATTCACATGATTCCGTTCCAGAGGTAGCTACACCCCGTTCCGCCCAACTGTTGTTCAACCAGAGTACAGCGATTGCATATCTGTTCACAATTATCACCGCTAACTGCCAAATGTTATCCAAACAATTTGGCTCTTTATGTAGTTGGAACTTCTTAGTTGTCCAGCATCATTCCTTGGTTAATAAGTCAGCGTGGAGCAAAATTAGATGTGTATCTAGCCAATGTGCTCGTTCCTCTTCCAGAGACATGACCAATTGTGCTCGTTGTTGCGTTTCAGGCGCTGGATTAATCCTACTTCCTACTTCAGACACGCTCATTCCATTAGAGTTAGAGCCCCACATTTATCCAGATTTATCTGGCTCACTAAGTAGCTTCCCTGGTTGGACATGCTCAGTTTCCGTCTCCCGTCTCCATGATCTTCCTTTAGCTCCGGCTCTCTCTGGTGTCACTTCAGGCAATTTCCTGTGTCCGATGTGTATCTTGAAATCTCTGCATAGGCGTGGCAGTAAATATTCACTTGAGTGCTTAGCCAATTGTTTGGCCTGAAGCTGAGACTGTATCTAAAAGGCTACTTATCATGCAGCCGTTTGTGTTCAAGGTCTGCAGTTAATATTTTTTTCTGGGCCAACATGGAGCTGTTACCTCACGCTCCCTGAGTCGGGGGTTTCCGTGTTGTGCAGGCTTCCTTCTAAAGTCCAAAAATGTTCAGACTCATCTCCAAACTGTCCATAGTGTGTGGATGTGTGTCCTACGATTGCCTGAGTGTGGCCTGCACATCCTGGGATGTGACTTTCCATGGGATGTGCACATTGATGAGGATTGACTGATGAGTAGTAGTGCTCTAACTTCAGGCTGTGGTGTCCCAGTCAGGGTCTATGGCAGCCACATTGCTGGGTCTATGAGTTGTACTTCACTTTCAAAGCTCTGTGAGGATTTCATTGTGTCCAAGATAATGGAGTAGAGGAGCCAGTTGCTGTGGAGATGTTTTTTTCTGCTAGTTCTGTAAGGAGGGACAATAGCTAGCAGTTCTGAGGTTGCCATGGTGTCTTTGTCACATGGGGTCGGACCGTATATCAAAGGGGCGATTGTGAGGCACACCTGGTGCGGGGGGCTGTTACAAACCTTCCATTGATGTTGTTTTCCCTCTCACTCCAAAACTGCAGGTGTGAATCGGGGGGGTCAGGCCTGTACATGTGTTCCTGTTTTTGGTAAAGTACTCAGCTCCGCACTGCAGAATAATAGAACCCTTTGGATATGGGTAAAAATGGGTAGCACCTGTCAGGGAATTTTTTGCAGTGGACAATCTCTATAAATGAAATCATTTTATTTAATTTTATTTATCTCAAGATCACTATCAAAGAAAACAAATTAATCAGATAGTTGCTGTTCCAGTGTAACGATCTTTGTGGGAGCTGCCCTGTTCTGAGCTTTGCGGTGCTTGACCCTCAGGGATGGTCCTCTTACAACCATTTCTGTTGCCCTTCCAGCCGGCACCATCTTGGACTACCTTCCGCGTTGGGCTCTACTGTGGAGTCTTCATCGTCCTGGCGGTGTCCTTCATCCTTACAGGTATGGCTGATCTCTCTCTTTATATCACCTTCAGTGATACGCGGATGCCGACTATGGCCAGGACTGACTGTTGAAATGGTTTTGTTCTCCCTCAGGAGTTGTGCTGATTAAGAACAGTAACATCTGGCCCCTGGTTCGCCTTTATCGCGGCGGCTTCCTGCTTATCGAGTTTCTCTTCCTGCTGGGCATTAACACCTATGGCTGGAGGCAGGCAGGGGTCAACCATGTGCTCATTTTCGAGCTGAACCCCCGCAGCAACTTGTCCCATCAGCATCTCTTTGAGGTAAAAGAAGGCGGCGTCAATCCACAGGTTAGGGATTGGCTGAGTCATCAGTGGACAACTTGAGGTGGTTTGTGGGGAGGTACAGCACAGGGTTTCTTGACAGCACACGGTCAGGCACCACAAATCAGTGCTTAGCTGCTTATGACCCAGAAATTGAGACTCACGCATTACGGCAGTTAGCATAGCACATTGCAGTGCAGTGGGTTCATCCGGACCAAAAGGCCTACTTTATACGCTTATTACACCCCTGTCATGCATACATAGCCCTCTTAAAGTTGTAATCCTTACTTAGAGCTTGGCAGTAAGTTCTTTTTCACTTGTGGGAGTTTTACTTATGCAATAATGTTCTGAGGGCTGAAGGAAAAATGATTGATTCAGAGGGATAACCAATCAGATTGCAGAAGGGGTGGCCAAACAACTAGAGAAGATGGGACCACAGCATCTAATTGGTCGGTCCCACCTGCTCTAGTTGCTTGGACACACCTGGAAACCAGGGGTTTCTCTATTAGCCCAGCAGGAGTCACACCATGTGACCTGTCTGACCTGCTCCCTGCAGATCGCAGGGTTCCTTGGGGTGCTATGGTGCATCAGCATCCTGTCCTGCCTCTACTCGGAGTACACCTCTCTCCCCATGCAAGTCAACCCCCTGATTCTGTACGGCTTCATGCTCCTCTTCCTTGTGAACCCCCTCAAGACCGGTTACTACAAGTCCCGCTTCTGGCTACTGAAGCTGCTGGTGAGTCCTGCCCAGCCGCCCGCTCTTCACTGGTGACACTGCACGTCGCATTGCATTTATTTAGCAGTCACTTTTATCCAAAACAGGTCAGACAATCTCCAGAGCAATTGGGATTAAGGGCCTTATTCAACAGTGAAACAGTGACATCCCTCTGCAAGCCATGGGATTTGAGCCAACAACTTTCTGATCACAGAATCCTAACCCAGATTCAGAGCCACATGCTGCCCCTCTACTGCCTTACCAGTTTATTGTTAACATTGTACCATAATTCCTTGATTTTATGTTTAATGCTCTGGGATAACCATGTTAGGATAGGTGCTCTATAAAAGTAAATTGAATTGGAAGCTGTCCAGTCAGTAGGAGGCAGACTGTAGCATCACTCAGTAGTCAGCCAGTCAGACCCACAGTAATAAGACCTTTCAGCGCAGCCACGTCCCTGGAGGAGAAATCAATTGGATCCAGGATCCACCCTCCGGTCAGCCTTCCGCGCCGGAACAGGACTGAGCTATGGTTGCGAGTCTGCCTTCCTATCTGTAATAATATCCCTGCTAGGCTGCACCTGCCACAGATATTTGGAATTAATCTCAAAACAGAAACCTTTTCTGTTTTGTGCAAAACATTATGCCCAGGATGTAGATCTTTGTCAGGGTATGATAATGCTGTGACTGACTGACTCGCTGGCTGTAAAAACACTGAGTTTGTGGAGTCAAATGAATCGACCTTTGGCTACAGAGTGGCTTTATGTTCCTTATTTCTGTCCTTAAATCAGTCTGTATGTGCTCACATTTTGGAGGAAATCCCCACACTGTCTAGAACATAAGAACATGAGAAATTTACAAACGAGAGGAGGCCATTCGGCCCATCAAAGTCTTTTGGGGAGAACTTAACTAATAGCTCAGAGTTGTTACAATCTTATCTAGCTCTGATTTAAAGGAACCCAGAGTTTTAGCTTGC
The DNA here is from genome assembly GCA_026784285.1 of Stomatorhinus walkeri. Lineage (NCBI taxonomy): Eukaryota > Metazoa > Chordata > Actinopteri > Osteoglossiformes > Mormyridae > Stomatorhinus > Stomatorhinus walkeri. The sequence goes on along the minus strand of JAODUD010000033.1, from coordinate 22,513,616 downwards.
GCTACACTAACAGGAAGACTATTCCCTACTCTAACTACACGCTGTGTAAAGAAGTGCTTCCTCAAATTCATTTTAAAATGTTCTCCCGCTAATTTCCACTTATGGCCATGAGTTCTAGTATTTAAAATAATATTGAAGTAGCCATTTGGCTGAACAGCATCCAGACCTGTTAGAATCTTATAGACCTGGATCATGTTCCCCCTTAGTCTCCTTTGCTCGAGGCTAACCAGATTCAGCTCAGCTAACCTCTCCTCATAAGACATTCCTCTAAGACCAGGAATCATTCCCATAGCCCTCCGTTGCACCATTTCTAAGGCAGCAATGTCCTTCTTAAGGTATGGTGACCAAACCTGCACACAATATTATAGGTGGGGTCTTACCAAGGAATTATATAATCTTAGTATCACCTCCCTTGACTTAAACTCCACACATCTAGGGATGTAACCCAACATTCTATTGGCCTTTTTATTGCTTCCCCACACTGGTGAGAGTTGGGACATGGAAGCATGAACATACACACCAAGGTCTTTCTCGTAATCAGCTACATTTATTTCAGTAGAACCCATAAAATACCTGTACTTTATATTTATGCTCCCTGCATGGAGTACCTTACATTTATCTACGTTAAATTTCATCTGCCAGGTATCAGCCTAATCGTTAATTAAATCCAGATCCCGTTGTAGCCTCTCTGCTGCTAGATCAGTATGTGCTACACCACCCACCTTGGTGTCGTCTCCAAATTTTTGGTGTCAATATTATTAATTACAAATTAGGAACAATAGTGGTCCTAAAATTGAACCTTGCGGTACCCCACTATGAACGCAGGGCCACTGTGATATTGTGCCTCTAGTAACTACTCACTGCTTCCTGTTTGTTAACTAGTTTTCGATCCAAGCTGCTACAGTTCCTAAAATCCCTGCAGCTTTGAGCTTAAGCAAGAGCCGTTTGTGGGGGACATCAAAGGCCTTCTGGAAATCTAAGTAGATCACAT
>JAODUD010000033.1:22481710-22495029 GCA_026784285.1 Stomatorhinus walkeri | reverse complement strand
CCCCCCCCCCCCCCCCCCGAGACATCAGGCCCAATCCCCACTCACTAGTGGTGGGCAAAGCTTCATGAACCAATTGCTGTATTTTGCGGTACCACTAGATGGTGCTCTCCATTCAAAAAAGGGTTCAGTTCATGCCCCAAAGCAAACCAAAAGCAGCATCTAGTGGGGTTAAAAATACAGAAAATGGTTCATTTGGCCATCACTACCATTAATACACCAGTCTCTTCATCCAATAAGCCCCACAATTCTGTGACCAATCACACCCAAATCTACAAGCAGAAATCCCCACCCCCTTTTCGCTTAAAAGAGCCCAATTGTTTTTAACAGCTGTCTTGCCTGCATGCAGTTTTAGATACCATTGTGTAAATAGAAATATTTTTCATTATGTGGGAAAAACAGTCCAAGGTACAATTGTGATAACCATGCTTTTGCTGTTTTTTATTTAGGTGATGCAGAGCAATTTTATTTTTCACAATCCTCCATTTTAACTGTAAAACCTGTCAATTTGTGTGAGTAAAACTTTGAAGTGACAATAAGTAAAATGGATTGTGATTGGTCCTCTTGTAGGTGAAAAACTGATTTTTTATTTGCTCCTTCATCCCCAGGGCTTGTGTCTAAGGCCAATGATGGGAGGGGTTAGAGGCTCATGGTGGGCTCATGGTGGGGTGTGTTGATATAGTTTGTGGTGAGGGGGCAGGCTGGAGAATGGGGAACAATGGGATGCTTCATGAGTAGAATAGCTTAAAAACAGGTGGAATGATTACAGCATAGCTGGCCAGATTAACCCTATGGGGTTATTGTTGGCATAATTCCTCAAGCTTGGAACTTGAGGCTAGTTTTGTAAATGGCTCTTGTTTTGATATTAAGAGATTTGGTCGACACGCAAGTCCTGACCTAACATTTTTATGTGATCAGATTTGTTGCTTTTCTTGCTTGCTAAGTGCTCGATATCTGTTTGCAACCCTCCCCCGCTTTAATTAGTGTGCCCTTTTTACAGTTTCCTTTGGAAGATAGATTACGTGACAGTGTCTGTAGTTTATAGGTGGTTGTACTTTGAAATCTGTATTTAAAGACATTTTAAAAAGCAGATGCTAATTATGTGGTTAGGTGTTTTAAAAGACATGAAGATTAAAAATTGAAACAAAATGTCTTACAAACCCCCCCCTCCCCCCCCCCCCTTTTACAGAGTAGTTTGTAAATGTTGAGTGTTTTGCGCTATGATGGTTTTACTGATGGTCTAATTTGTATTTCTGTAAACACTTTGGTGATCCTGTCATATCTGGGTTTTATAAACCACGCTTATTTTTAAAAGTGTAGACTTGAGTCTGCCTGTTTATTTCCTTTATGTTAAATCATACATAGGCCTATAAGGTGAACATATTTTATAGCATAATTCACGTTGTGTGGTTTTATATAACTGTATGCTTGAAATAAAGCTATAAGCAGTAAAAAAAATCATAGTATTATACATATAGAAGAACAGATTTTTCAGCTCATTTTATATGGTAATAAACAGAATATATAACAATGCAGCTCTTCCAGTTGTTGTAACAGTGCCGATCAATCAGTTAGGTGACATAGGCAGCTGCTTAGGGTGCTATCTTATGAGGAAGCACAGACTTAGACTTGTAGACTTGTATAACTCGATTTCATTTTCTAATTCGATACACTTTTTGAAGTTCTTCACAATATTTGTATTTTCAATACAAATATCATTTTTTAAGAGTAGCTGAATGTAATGTCTACTTGATGTTTCTCTACCTTGTCAACAGTAAGCTATGAAACCCGACGTTTCACAAACATTAATGTCGACTTCCTTTTTCTTACATTTTGCTCAGCAGTGTATTTCGTTTACACTTTTACTGTGGATATTTGTACTTTATGTTAAATTAAAATAAACCAATAATTTAAAGTTGATTTTGGTGCCTTCCACATTTTCAGAAAGTACTCTGAAAGGATTCTATACTGATACAGGATAATCGCTCTTCCTTCATTTTTCATTACAGATTAATGGATTTAAAAATTGAAGCTATTTATGCAAAATTATTAGCCTTTAATAATTAGAAAGACTGATCTGATGGTTTCTCCGCCCAATAATTTCCCATAAATGAGGAAATCAGGATGTATACACTGAGTAGGCTCTATCCAACTGTACGTTCCTCCAAAAACAGTTGGTTAAAAAGATGCAAAGCATTTTATCATTTTACCAAAACAGATTCAGAATTATCTACACCTGCAACAGTGAGAAGTTCGAACCCTTAACCCCCCCCCCCCCCAGATGATTGTTCCAGACCCCTGTAGATTCATTGTCCACCTGACAGATGAGTATGATCTTCACTCTCCTCGATGCTTGAGCATTTCAGCAATGGACTGTCAAACGTTGGTCTCTATATAATATGGTTTATTGGTTTAATCTTTAGTTTACTAACACAATTTTAATGAATCAATATAACATCGATATATTTACTAACAGAAACCACATGGATCTGAAAATGTTAAAGTTGTGCCAATTTAGCTAAATTGCTTGACAAGGCATGACCTTTAAGTTTTGAGAAACTGGCAGAGATACAAATGGGTACTTGTCTAACACTGTGGTTTACTGTTGTTTTTAACAGATAAAGTAATGGATGGTCACCATCATCTGTAGCATGACTGGAACAAACGCTTGTGAATTTTGATCATGCATGATTCTTTCAGCACTGTGTAGCAGACTGTCAAGCACATGTGCAGTGTGTGATAATCCTTGGCCTGTTCCCACTGACAGGCAACTTGGGCCTTGACTTCTCAATGTGCTTTTCCAAAATCCTAATAAAGAATTGCATGATTGTCTCCACTGTAGGTATTTATCCCAATTGAAGGGCCTAGAAAGAGGTGATGATTTTCAAAATGACCACGGACCTACCCATGCTCGTCAGGTAGCCACAATTAGGAGTGGTGATCAAACATGTCCTGTGTGAAATTGTCTAAATCGTTATGGAATCCTTGGAAGGAGGAGAAAGGCATGAAACAGAAGTGGAACCATGACAGATTAGCACCCTCTGCTGGATACAAACGTGTCTGTTCCGTACAACCATCTAGTAGGTTGTTGAGAGAGGGCAACTTGGCCAAAGCTACAGAAGCTATAAGAAAATTCCCCTCAAATCATGTGAGAGGGTAACAGGAACTGGGCACAACCATGGGGCAGATCCAACTACTCCACATACCGCAGATTATCCAGACTTTTCAATGGTTGGCATTACAAGTGCATCAGAAATACCTGTGAAGGTCACTGACAGCATACATGGCCTTTTCGCTAATGAAGAATGGGAATCTGAGCTATTCTGGTGTCACCCCCTCTGACTGCAAAGCCAATCTGTTCCCGCTCATTGATCATCTACTTATTACCTTCAATATAAATCTTACACTTTCCAAGATTTCCACTCCACGTAATATTGCATTTAGGAAAATTAGTAATATTAATCCTGACATCTTTTCATCTGCTGTATATGACCTCCCTTGCACCCATAGCATATCTACCCCTGATGAACTGGTCTTATACTACAATTCCAATCTCCATAACCTACTTAATATATTTGTTCCAGTTAAACTTTGGTCAGTCTCATTCACCCGCTCAGCTCCGTGGTTCACTCCCACCTTGCGCCATCTTAAAGCTAAAGGACACCAACTGGAACGCCTCTTCAAGGAAACCGGACTCACCAAACACAAAGAACTGTACAATAATCATTTTCTGCTTTATAAGAACTGCACTGCCAAATCCACATACTACTCTGGCTTAATCTGCTCTAGTGAAAGTAACTCTAAGTCTCTCTTTTCTCTGTTTAAAAATATCACTAGGTCTCCGGACTTTTTTCCCTCCCATATGTATTAAACTGATTTTTTTAATTCCCTCATGTCTTTTTTTACATCGAAAATTTCTGATATCCACCAGCACCTTAATTCTAATGGAGCTGTAGCTCCTGAAGCAGACGCCCTGAAGCAGACGCCCTGAAGCAGACGCCCTGCTCCCTTTTCAGTTTCCCTGTCAGTCATTTGCAAGTTTCACTCTCCCTTCCATACATGACATATCTGTAATTATTTAAAAATCTAAATCGTCCACCTGTCAGCTCGACCCTCTACACACTACTCTAATTAATAAATAAAATCTTCCCTCCCTGACCCCCCTCATTACCATCGTTATCCACTCTTCCCTTAACACTAGAATTGTCCCTCCATCACTCAAAACTGCTTCCATTACTCCAATTCTTAAAAAACCAGGTGCAGATCCGCCGGATATCAGAAAAATCGATTCTCTTCACTTGTTTAAGTCAAAACTCAAAACCCATCTCTTTAAGTTGGCTTACTCGCTTTAGACCTATTTTTGTCTGATTATGTAAATAACCCTTTTTAATTATTGGTTTTTATTGTTTTTTATGGGCTATGTAAGGTAACCTTGGGTTTTAGAAACGTGCCCACAAATAAAATGCATTATTATTTTTATTATTATTATTATTATTATTATTATACCTACAGCCTTTCAGGTGTGACCTCCATGCAGGTGAGGCCATACCCAATATTACTAAACCTAAAAAGTACCCAAGGCTTCCCGGCCAGGATACTGAGCTTCCAGACGTTGGTGTAGAAAGTGAGGAGCAGATCACTGAGGGGATGAGTAGCTCACATGAAGATGGTGGACCTCCTTTCCTTTTTCTTGCTCTAGTCCAGGCGTCAAAAGAGGGGAAAGAACCCTCATGGCTTCATGGCAAAGTTCTCTAGGAAACGGAAGAGCATAACAAGTGGGAAAAGCCTTGCTATGTGCTACATCCATTAAATATCAGAGTCAGACATGCCTGTGGGTCCATATAGGCTTTGCCCAGCACTGACTGTACAAATTTTGCATTAAACACAAGAATTAAAAATATCTAAGTAAACAAACATGACCATTATGAGAAGAATACACTGAAAGTGTGAGTTAGTCAGTTAGTCATGGACTGCTTTCTAATGATGATCTTCATTAGAGGTACAAATCAAAACAGGGAACCAAAACACGAACATAACTCTGATGCCATGCCAGGCTTGTTTGTCTTGTGATACTCAATCCTAGTGCATTTGTTAGAAGTAATTCGTTGGACATTTCCTTACTATATGGCCAATTAGATATTAACAAGAGGAAAGCAGAAAATGTGGGTAGAAATTAAGCTTATCAATAGATCAATGTCATTTGAAAAATGTGGAAATAAAGTGAGATCATTAACCCTTATGCCTAAAAAAAGAATCCCTGATTGCGTTATCACACTATGTAAAAGGACAGCAGTTACAAATGTAGACCCAAAAAGGAAGTGTGGTAAAATCAAAAGTGAGAACCAAGTTTCACAAAGTAAGTGAAACTAGGGAACCTTACTGTGTAAGAATACCAAAACTTTTTAGAGAATATGGAAATTAGTCATCCACCCTAAAATCACTTAGCCTGTTCAGGAGGCCCACAGTCTGAACATAAGAACATAAGAAATTTACAAACGAGAGGAGGCCATTCGGCCCATCAAGCTCATTTGGGGAGAACTTAACTAATAGCTCAGAGTTGTTACAATCTTATCTAGCTCTGATTTAAAGGAACCCAGGGTTTTAGCTTGCGCTACACTAACAGGAAGACTATTCCCTACTCTAACTACACGCTGTGTAAAGAAGTGCTTTCTAAAATTCAATTTAAAATGTTCTCCCGCTAATTTCCACTTATGGCCATGAGTTCTAGTATTTAAAATAATATTGAAGTAGCCATTTGGCTGAACAGCATCCAGACCTGTTAGAATCTTATAGACCTGGATCATGTTCCCCCTTAGTCTCCTTTGCTCAAAGCTAAACAGATTCAGCTCAGCTAACCTCTCCTCATAAGACATTCCTCTAAGATCAGGAATCATTCCCGTAGCCCTCCGTTGCACCTTTTCTAAAGCAACAATGTCCTTCTTAAGGTATGGTGACCAAACCTGCACACAATATTCTAGGTGGGGTCTTATGAAGGAATTATATAATCTTAGTATCACCTCCCTTAATGTAAACTTGACACACCTAGAGATGTAACCCAACATCCTATTGGCCTTTTTTATTGCTTCTCCACACTGGTGAGAGTAGGACATGGAAGCATCAACATACACACCGAGGACTTTCTCATTATCAGCTACCTAAATTTCAGTAGAACCCATAAAATATCTTTACTTTATATTTCTGCTCCCTGCATGGATTACCTTACATTTATCTACGTTAAATTTCATCTGCCAGGTATCAGTCCAGTCGCTAATTAAATCCAGATCCTGTTGTAGCCTCTCTGCTGCTAGATCAGTATCTGCTACACCACGACCTTGCTGTCATCTGCAAATTTAACCAGTTTACTGTATGTCTTGGTGTCAATACCATTAATCCCACCATTAACCACGTAAATCAGGAACAATACTGGTCGTAAAATTGAACTCTGTGGTACCCCACTACGAACACAGGCCCACTGTGACATTGCGCCTCTAATAACTACTTGCTGTTTCCTGTCAGTTAACCAGTTTTCGATCCAAGCTGCTACAGTTCCTAAAATACCTGTCACTCTGAGCTTAAGCAAGAGCCATTTGTGGGGGACATCAAAGGCGTTCTGGAAATGTAAGTTGATCACATCGTAGACCTTTTTGTGATCACTTTCTCTTAATTGAAGCTTCCTCAAAGAACTCAAGCGGATTAGTTAAACATGATCTACCTCTCCTAAATCCATGTTGGCTATACCTCAGAATGTTATTTGAATCCAGGTAATCTACCATTTTCACTTGGATTATAACTTCGATTACTTTTCCAGTTATGCAAGTTAAACTGATCGGCCTATAGTTTGCTGGATTACTTCTATCCCCTTTTTTGAATATGTGTGTTATATTAGCATGCTTCCAATCAGCTACCGCACCAGCAGATAAGGAACAGTAATCTCATCCTATTTTGTAAGTAAAATGTGGAGTACATGGTGAGAACCCTGTAGCTGGAATTTTGAAAAGCCCTGTATTCAGCAATGCGGTAACAAACACAGAATACACCGAAGCTGCCACCATTTCGATGAATACTGGCAAATGAATTAAGCAATTTAGAGTAATTTAGTTGTCTTTGCGATTCGGCTCCTTAACTACTGTCAACTTGTAATGTACTAAGCGCATTACTTCTAAGTCACTTCAGATAAAGCACCTGCTGAATAAATGTACGTCAATTTCGATTTGCAAGGCGCGAGCATGGAACCTGTCGGACAAGGAAGACGCGCGATGACGTAATTACGTAGGGGGCTCACACGCGCCAGGCCGGTTCTCGGTCTGCCAAGATGGCGCCGGTGAAGGCGGCGGCGGAAAATGTCTTCAACTAGCTTGTTGTGTTAGATAGGTATTTCGGGTTGCGGCTTGTGTTTTACTTAGGTATACATTTCCAGTCCGAGCAGGACATCAGTTGGGATTGTGTAACCTGCTTAGCGAGCTGCTTTATCTTTAACTGACGGATTAGGATGGTAATATGACACAGGGTAAGAAGAAAAAGCGGGTGAATCGCAGTCTCCTGCTAGCGAAAAAAATCATAATCAAGGATGGAGGAACGGTAAGTCCGACACATAGCCTTTTTGTTTAGCTGATTTCCTTATATCATCATTTACGATGTACACTTCATGGGTGGATAGTTGGATGGGTAATGGTCACTCTTTTTTAGCAGCCAGTCGCTGTGTATCACCTAGTGTTTGGGTAGAATGCCCTAAAACATGGATCTGGTTCCACATAAACTCATGTCCGTCAAAGCTCGCCCGACTAATAGGGATCGTGGCGTTTCAGCGTGGAATTTTCCCGTCCAACGCTTAAACATCAGGTCCACAGACACGGCCATCGGCCGGAACCCATATGGTTCCGTTAGTTAATAACCATCCTCCGCCCGGGGAAATGACAGCTGTTTAACCTGCAATCTGCGGTCTCAGTCTACTGCGCTGCCGTCCGTGATCAGGGCCTCAGCAAGCAGTGTAATGATACTAAATACTAAATTGTATACTTATGCCATCTGGTCATACAGTTCACGTTTAAATCAGTTTAAATTATCCGGTATTGATACATAATATGATATATGTAAGGATCCACATAACATGTATGACGGAGCATACACATGTAAAATTGAATAGCAGTAATGTATGAATGGCTGATGTGTTTTCATGCCCATATCTACAGTTTTGGCTGTTAAAATTCATGCCTGCGGTTTGCGGCTTTGGTTTGAGTCTGTTATCACATATGTTTGTATGTTTGTCGTATCTGAACAGTTAAAGCATCTCTGGATATATTTTACCCGGTTACAAAAAATGGCTTTACTCAAAGCAAATGGTCATAGTTTTTCTCAGGAGTTCATAGCCGGAGTACTATTAACGCTTTTAAATAGAACTAGCCAAATTATTGTGGTATGAAGAAATGATATAGAAAAATGTCTGAAACCTGAACAAATCTATTTTTCGTTATGCAAATAATTTCTTGTGAATGGGAATACAATTCATATGGAAAGCGCGTGAAATGAGCCGTGACGCATAGGCATTTGCCTCCCAAGTAAATTGTTGGTTAACTGCCCACAAATATCCGATTTAAAGAAGTCCTTCCTGCTCTTTCATTTTCCTAAACACAACGTGAGTTGCTATGGCAAAAAAAGTTAGTTTTCTGGATGATTCTTATGTATTCGGATTTGGAGCAAAAGCGAAACCTTAGACATTATGCTTTGTGTCAAAGCGAAAGTGATATGCTGATAACGTGTTCGCCCTTAAACTGCAGATCCTGTCTGCTGCCTGTAAACCAGCTCAGATCAAAGTAAAATCAAAACAAAGTTCATTTATCGAATATACAACAGTACAGCAATGAAGACTTTACCGTGAATCACCTTATAGCAAGTCATAGAAATATGTAAAGAAAATAAAATAGTAAGTAATTCTAAAAATTGAAGTGAAATAAAATAGATGTGTGTAAATTGTCCATGCTAATAGCATGATCAGCTGTTGTGTGGCCTCCCTGGCTGAGGGTGGATACCGTCATGGAGCCTGTTTGTCAGTACTCCGATACTGTTTCTCTGATGGCACCTCTTCAAATCGCGGAAAGGAAAGATCTCCTTAAATGTACACATGACACTAAGGGCCGCCCTTTGCCGCAGCTGACCCAGGGACATGGCACACTAGTGTTTTCCAGGACGTTCAGGTGCTTGCGGTCAGTCTCTTTTTCTTCTCCGACTTGGCAGCCGCAAGGCTTTGGCTCTCCCAGCGTTCATCACGCGGTCATTGTGGTCTTCCTGGAGTTCTTTGCCTGGGGCCTGCTCACTGCACCCACCCTGGGGGTAAGCCTCTTTGTTTGCTTATCACATAGGCCATCGTTCAGCCACGTCCGGATTTGTTTCTTGTGCGAAATGGAAGTGTTGGAATAATAGAAAAAATCTGTGAGGGACAGTGTCACATGAAATGCTTACTGTAAAGCTGTAAAATAGCCTTTTCTATTGCATAATTATCCTGCTCTTGCAATGCCTTATGTATGCATGGCCCAAATTTCAAATCTATTGTGCAACTCTCATAGTTATTGCTATAAACACTGTTCTTTGGCTTGGCTTGCATCATAAATCTGATGGGGAAAAGACCTGATAAATTTTAGAGCACAGTTATATCCTCAGCCTAGAGAGATTTTTTAAGTATTTTTTTTATTAATATTTTGCTGAATTACAAACTGTCCTTAGTCACCTTTAATGATACAATGACAATTTCATTGTGGGTAGTTCTGAAGAGTCAGTCCTGACTGTTCCCTCTCTCACCTCTAGGTCCTGCACGAGACGTTCCCTAAGCACACCTTCCTGATGAACGGCCTCATCCAGGGTGTGAAGGTGAGCCACGCCACTCGCTGCGTTCTCTGCTCAGTCTCCCGACTCGGCCCTGCTCACACGTCCACGCCCCCCCCCCCCCCTTTAGGGACTGCTGTCGTTCCTGAGTGCACCGCTGATCGGCGCCCTGTCGGACGTATGGGGGAGGAAGTCCTTCCTCCTGCTGACGGTGTTCTTCACCTGCGTTCCCATCCCCCTGATGAAGATCAGCCCCTGGTAAGTGGGCACGTTATTCATCAGCGTTATAATATGGGGGTAAGTAAAACCTGAAATGGAAGAGATTATCGGTGGCATCTAATCCCTCAGGGGGAACCAGGCTGTCGGGTTTGGTGTACGGTACAAACACGGTGTTTGCTAAACATTATTTCTGCACTGCAGTTAAGATCGTATTAGAAGCAGACCGTAACTTAGGTTAGCTCATGTCGTTTGACGTCATTTTCTGAAATGTGCATCGTGCCATCGCTAATAGGCCATGCTTCCGTTGCAGGTGGTACTTCGCGGTCATCTCAGTGTCAGGAGTGTTTGCTGTGACCTTCTCTGTCGTATTTGCCTATGTGGCTGACATCACAGAGGAGCACGAGCGCAGCATGGCCTACGGACTGGTGCGTGCCACCCTCCCGCTCGTTTGTCCCATGTGAGCTTGTAACATGCGGTGCGTAATGGGAAGCCTGTGGGCGGCCTATACCAGCCCCCCCCCACCACCACCATGCCTCACACTTAGCAGAAGTACAACTGATCCTCCATCAGAATGGCTTTTAGAGAATGAGGAAGCACAATGAAAGCAGGAGTTTTGGGTGGGTTTTTTCTGCTGGTTTTCCTGGTCTTCCGGCAGTTTGTCTTGGTCTGAGTCATTGGGAGACAGGAATCCATCCCAGGCAGCTTGGGGCACTGAGACAGGCACATACCTTTTGGGCATTTTAGAGAGACGGTCAGCCTAACTGCATGTTTTTGGATGCAGGGGGAAACCAGAGTTAAACAGAAGAGCCGCATTGATGTTTAACAATTCAGCTTCGTCATTACAGACGAAGAATTTCCCTCTGGGATCAATAAAGTTCAATTAATCTAATCACTGATCTAATCAGTAGTACACAGAGGTACACGTAACGAGAAGGGAATACCGTAGATCATTGTTTCACAACCCGGTCCTCGATGATCCTCAGGACAATCCACGTTTTTGCTCCTGCATGGAGATGGGAGGGAGAAAAAACAGACCATTTGGAGTTTTTCAAGGGTCGGGTAGGGAAGCACTCGGGGCCGGTTCTAGGCAGGGGCATGGTGGGGGGGGCAATGTTCCACCAAATGCTCTGCTTGCTCTACTAACGCCAAAGATTCTACATAGGTAGAGCTTTAGCTTTGCAAACGCCAAATATCCACCCCTAAAAATCTGATTGGTTGCTTTGTCCATAGTAAAATATAGTGACGCAATCAGAGCAGAGCAGTGCAGTCAGTGTCAGCTCTCGTAGTTGTATGCATGCCATGGTCATTTGAAGAATGTAGTAATGTGGTCACTAATGCAAAAGAGGGAGGCAACTGGGGAAACTATCGCAAGCGGCCCAACCCAATAGAAAAACATGCATGCTACGTCAAAAGCATAGGGGAGGTAGTAAAGTTCCTTTCAGTTAACGAGCTTCCTTTTCATGGAAAAAGAAGAATGGTGATGATGGACAGCATTTGTCTGCTGGCTTCCTCCTGAAGCTTTTTGAAAACACACTGGCAAAGAATCCCAAACTTAATGAAATTGCAAAGCATATTCCTCAAAATGCAAAGTACACATCCAAAAACAATGAAGTAATTGACACTCTAGCCACTTTAGTATTAAAATCAATCATCAAAAAGAAATACAATATTGCAGATCATACAGGGTTTGGGATTAAAAGTGATTCAACTTGAGACAGATGCAATTTGGAAACTCCTTCGATTATAATTAGGTTTGTGAGTGATGGCATTCCTGAGGAACGCCTGATTGGTCATCTTGATCTGAGTTGGCTAGATGCAGAATTTGTTACCTCCCAAATAATAAATCATCCTTCTGACTCGGGTTACAGTAGAGAGCATATTATTAGATGGGGCCTCAGTTATGAGTGTGATCAGGGCTGAGGTCTCAGCCTTGTCGTAACAAAAGACAGGTAAATATATTCCCTATATCCACTGCTATAATCACCAGCTGCATTTAGCAGTGGTTCATGCAGTGAAGGCAGATCCATGTGCAAAACATTTTTTTGAGCTATTAAGATCACTGCACTCCCTGTTCCATCGTCATTACGTGTCACAAAACTATCAAGTCCCCTCCCTTAAACGCCTGCTGGAGATTCAGTGGACAAGTCACCATGATGTGACAGTGTCTTGTGGAAAATCAGGCTGCTGTCCTTAGTATCCTGTCAGAGGACATTGTAGCAGATGTGAGTATTTGCATAGTGGCATTAGGTTTCTTGATGATGCTGAGAACATAAATTTTGATTTGAAAGAGGCAGATTCCTTCTGAAGGTGCTTGGGGCCTTGAAGCCTGCAAATTCTATTTTACAGGCTCCTTCTGTTGACCTTTGCCTTGTTGGTGAAGTAGTCAGTGCATCTCTACAGACTCTGAGGAAGATGAGACGATGACTCACTGAATTATTTTGAGATCGACACCCCTGTTCACGCAACTAAAAGAACAATGAGTTCACAGCTTACACACAGTGTTGTTTTATACACTGTAGGTCACACCGAATGCTCAGAGAGTCCTAGCCAGGCTCTGAAGAGAGCTCTTCTCAACATTATGGACAGAGCCATTGTGGAGATGGAGACCAGGTTCTCCAGAGGCAGTCTTGATCTGAAGATGGCAGTGAATTGCCTTCTCCCTCTTCCTCTTTTCTGGATGCTGCCTTGTTACGCCCCCCTGCAGACGCTGGCCGGTACTGCCTACAGCGACAGCCTTTCTAATGAAATCAGGGTCGCAAAAGTCATGTTAGAAATAAAGTTCAGCTCTACTGTTGCAGACCTGTCCACCATTTGCAAACACCTCCAAGAGGTTAAGGAAACTGTTTCTCAGATCCATCATCCCTGTGTAGCTGCTGTTGTGATTGGAGTATCATCTGTCACATGTGAGATTTCTTTCTCCACTTTGTCACGTGTCCCAACACCCTTCCGACGCACAATGAGAGAAAGAATAACAGCTGGACTAGATATGGCTGAATTTGTTAGGGTTTTTGCACAAAGTTACAGAAGATCCTACAATAGTTATTTTCTTTACATATAATTAGATATGATCAATGAGTCACTGAAAAATGATAGTAGGGGGGAAGAGAACAAACGGGAAACTCATTGGGAATATCATGGGTGTGAGGTCAAAATACTAAGATTATGTGTTAGTTTAAAAATATTAATTATAACTATGGTTTACTTTAGTGTTCTTTAAAAAAAAAAAAACTAATATACTTTATAGCTTAAACTTACAAGTATAACACTAAACATTGGATCTCTTACTG
>JAODUD010000033.1:22455017-22481610 GCA_026784285.1 Stomatorhinus walkeri | reverse complement strand
TACTGCCCCCCCCCCCCCCCCAGAACCGGGCCTGGAAACACTGCTGTGGATTTGAAACCATGAAGCCTAATAAAAAGGCCACAGGTCCCTTCGCGCTCTCCGCTGGCCTGTAATGTCGCTTCGTGTCCTGCTTCAGGTCTCGGCCACTTTTGCTGCCAGTCTGGTCACCAGTCCGGCCATCGGGGCCTACCTGAGCCGCATATACGGGGACAGCCTGGTGGTGGCGCTGGCGTCGGCCATCGCCATGTTGGACATCTGTTTCATCTTGGTGGCCGTGCCGGAGTCCCTGCCGGAGAAGATGCGGCCAGCGACCTGGGGAGCGCCCATCTCCTGGGAGCAGGCCGACCCCTTTGCTGTGAGTAGAGACGGGAGGCCTCACTGACTCAGCGAATGCAAACATGGTCATTTGTGTCACGACTTAGGATTCTGGGATGTGATTTCCTGCAGGCTGCAGGTTGGTATGATTCGTTGCTTTTATTTGGATGGCCTGAGGGAGGCGCTGTATTACACTGTTGATGAGCTGCAGCACGCACTCCAGGCCGCTCTCGTCATCTCGGATGAGCGGCCGTGAGCAAATCTTGGCTCGTTTATTCAGACACGGTATCTCACACCGTTATCTGATCGGGGAGTAGAATGTTGATTCATGCACAAACCACAGAGCAGCGCTTTGCTTTTGTCCTGGTAAGAATGAGCAGGTGTTCTGTCCCTGGGAGCGTTTTGCTTTTTGTTCAGCTGCTGACAGAGTACCTCTCAGCCCTCACTGCCGCTGCTGAGGGCTTTATATGGAACTGAATCCAGGGATACACCAGCCCAGTAGGGCTGGGACTCTAGAGCCCACGGGGCTCATTTCAGCCCCCGTGTGACAGATCATTAACGATGTCAGCCTGTTAAGATGCTAGACTCGCTCCCGTCTGACTTCCCACGGTCTGTAGGTTGCTGGCAGTAGACGTCATGCTGGCTATCTGGTTCTCAGGCCTGTAACCTGCTCTTTAGATGGGGCTTTCCTGTAATAAACCTTGGTTGTTCATCCTTTATTAATAATAATGACGACGACCTTGACTCTAAGCCGTCAGGGAAATCAACTTAACTGCAGCCGCTCCTGGACCTTTTCTCTGAGTCCTCGTCCTGATCACGGGGCAGTGCGTGAGGCTGGCTCTACCCTCGGCCCATTAGCGTAACGCTGCCCATTCTTTTACGCCCCCGGCAGTCCCTGCGGAAAGTGGGCCAGGACTCGACGGTGCTGCTCACCTGCATGACTGTGTTCCTGTCCTTCCTCCCCGAGGCGGGACAGTACTCCAGCTTCTTCCTCTACTTACGGCAGGTGGGTCAGGCCAGCCGCTCCGCAGCTCCTCCTCTGACCTCGCAGGCAGACCTTGTTAATGGCATTTCCCTTAATTCCTTGATGGGTTTTTTTTTTTTTTTTGCGCCTGGCTAATGTGGTCAGCTGCAAAACTCACTTGCCATTGTATGTATTGTTGTTAATGTATATTTTAATTAAATAATCACAAGGAAGAATTATATTTCTTTTTCTGGCCTGATAAAACATCTCCAGTTAGGATTTCTCTGTTCTGGCCTGGCTGCACCAGTCTGACCTGAAATAGCCCTGATGCCTAAATTGCATTGTGTTTCCACTTCTGTTGTGTTCGCCATTTGAGGCAGGTCTTTCTGCTCTGTCTTGCAGATAATGGGATTCTCCCCTGAGAGCGTTGCGGCTTTCATAGCAGTGCTTGGGTTACTCTCGATCATCGCACAGGTACCTACCTGGTCCTGGTCTCTGCAGTTGGGTTAAATTATAACTGGGTGTTTCATCTAACTCATACATCATCTCCTGTGTAGTTCAGGGTTTAATGAAGGGCTCTTTCTGTGGCTAGACGGTGATACTCAGTTTGCTGATGAGGTCCATTGGAAATAAGAATACTATCTTACTGGGCCTGGGCTTCCAGATCCTGCAGCTGGCCTGGTACGGGTTTGGGTCCGAGCCATGGTAAGTAGTGTACTGCACTCAGACGAGCCAGTACCTTGACAGGCATGTCTCAGTGATGAGAAGAGGGGGTAATGGCTGAGTAAATGGAGTTTGAGCAAGGGATTCCCCCCCCCCCCCAGGATGATGTGGGCAGCAGGCACTGTGGCAGCCATGTCCAGCATCACCTTCCCAGCGATCAGTGCACTGGTGTCCCGCACAGCAGACCCTGATCAGCAAGGTAACCACGACTCCCCCCACGTCAGCTTCCGGGGGTTCTGATGGGTTTGTACCTGGTGAATTAGGATGTGTCCGGGCTTCTCTCATACAGGGGTGGGCCAGGGCATGATCACAGGAATCCGGGGGCTCTGCAACGGCCTCGGACCGGCGCTCTACGGCTTCATCTTCTACATTTTCCACGTGGAGCTGGACGAGGTGCCTGGAGGCGGTCACGAGAACCAACACCCTGCTCGTGACATGCAGCCGGTACGGCGCCCCCTTGTGGTCGGAATGCCTTATTTTAACGTGTTCCTTTAGCGTGCTGGTAGCTTTTGATGTTGATTAACAGCTTGCCACACATCCTCCCCCTCCCAGAATTTGGTGGTCCCGGGCCCACCGTTCCTGTTTGGCGCATGCTCCGTGCTGCTCGCCCTCTTGGTGGCGCTGTTCATCCCTGAGCACAGCGGGCACACTACACGCCCTGGCAGCTGGAAGAAACACGCCTCCCCTCCCGGCCACCCGCACAGCCCCCAGCCTGCTGGGGAGGCGAAGGAGCCTCTGCTCCAGGACACCAATGTGTGATGGCGCGCATGGGCCTTAAAGCAACGTCCTATATAAGGTCTGCATGTACATAAGAAGGCCAGGCGCTCGGTTTTACTCTGTGGTCAGGTTTTTATAAAGGGGAGTGGCTCACTCAGGGACACACACCTGGTAACACAGGACCGCACCTGAACACAGTGTGTTCGCCAGAAAAGCTTTCCACCACGTTGTCCGCCGGACCGCGTCTCTGGAACCTGGAGTTCTGGACAGCCCCTTCAGCTTCCTAAAGGACAGCCTTAATCGACGGAGAAGACTACATGGTGACGTTTCTTCCTGATCATGTCGGTCGCCTGACAACTTATTACCCATAATTCTAAATTGATTAAATTATCAAGGTGCGATGGCGAAACGTTCCTTTTAGTTTACCAGTATTCGAGAATACTGTAATGGGACCAGATTCTCACATTGACGTGTTTTTTTTTTTTCAAATGCTTAACATAGGAAGTGTGCAGGACAAGTCCTGTACTTTTTAACCCTGCATATTTTCAGCAAACTGTTTACACATCAGATTGTGTGTGTTGCCTTTTAGCTGTTCCGTTGACAGCGGAGGCCTGAGACTGTAGCTTTGGAAGTGCAAGATCCATCATCAGTGGCCTTCTGTAGGGTGTCATGAAAATGCTAATTTACCAAATACCTGAAATATTACATATGGAATTGTGACTAGTTTTGTGAACCCTTGTTGTATTGAAATGGTATTGTAATATTTCACAATGTTTTTTTGTTTTACCTGAATGGTTTTTGCTGACTTTTAATCCCTTGACTGATGCTGCTGTACATATGTCAAAATGAAACCAAGATTATTGGTTAATTAGCACATTATTTGTATGTTATGAAGAAAATAAAGTGAGAGACAATCTTATCACTTTGGCCAATGAAACACTTCACCGCACCACCACCAAAGGAAATATGGAGTAAAACCGATGCTTTTGTTGCAAAGTATTTAAAAGAATTTTAATGAAAAAATATACATATGCACATCAACTCATCCTCCTATATACAAATTTTTACATTGATAGTCACCCTTCTGCCTTAAAGATAGAAGAATGACCATGGTATACTACATCACGTCCACAGGTCAACCATTCTCTGGTCATAATCACAAAAACAGCAGGTGGCCAGTGAATGATCTCTCCTGCACGGAAGAAACGGTGACTGTGTACAGCACCTGCTCAGTGGCACTGTAGTCTACTGTGATCAAATACATACATCCTGTAATGTTACAAAATGGCATGGCCACTGTGCAAGCATTGAACAAGTGTATATCATGGCCTCAGATTAGGTGGTTTAGCCTGACGAGCACCGCCGGGATCTTTTTGCACGAATACACAGATTGCATGGTGCTGACAGCATACGCTGATTACCAAGGAGACGTGAAACATAATTCACCCACTTCCACATTTGCATGCAAACCAGAGTTTCATTACAGCATGGTAAACTACCGACGACTGGTTCAAAATATTTCCTTTAAAAGCACCATATGCATACATCAGTGTTCATCAACAGCCCAGATCGTTACGGCTCTGAAGGCGCGGCCGGGACCTTGAGGGTAAATCTGTCAGCCGCCATCAGCTCGGAAAATATGCCGAGGGAGCAGAGTGCAGTCCGGGCTTGGAGGGTGGGGGGCCGGCAGTCAGAGGGGGTCTGGGGGCTTCTGCGGAGCAGATCCATTTCAACCAGAAATGAAAAACTGAACAGCTCCCAGAATTCTTTGATTCTGATAGGTCCTGATTTTGGCAGACAGGAATCTCACTGCCCTGACTGTCAACGGGTCACTTTAGGTGAGAAAGGCAGGAAAGGCCAGTGTTTTACCTCTGCTGTTGGTGTTGGGAAGGAGGCCATGCAAGGGAATGCTGTCATCTCGCCTCTCAAAGTACTTGGAGTCCAGTCCTGGGGGCTCCCTGCTACAGGAAGAGAGCAGGGAACTGAGTCAGGGCGGCAAGACGCCAGGGGAGTGGCGAGTAAATGGGGGGGGGGGGCATACTTCTCCTTGTTGGAGGCGGGACCCTGGTGTGCCGTGGGGCCCCCCTGCCTCACATCCATAGGAGACGGGCCTGCTTTACAGCCAATGGGCTTGAACTGCACCTGCTCAAGGGTTAGCAAAACAAGAGCAGAGTAACAGCCTCTGAAAATCACACTTTATTGCCATTTTTCTGGTAGTTCTGTGGCAGAAATCAAATTCATCTGCATAGCCTACAGCTGGGAGACAGAGGGGTTACTATGTACACACTGACAGCGGTAACCATAGTGACCATGGAGGAAATGCTGTCCAATGACTGGGGGTTACAGAGCTAGAATGAGAGAGGCCTGCCTTGGGGCCGGTGTCCTCGTTGTACAGTGCGAAGGTGGGCCGGCTGCCTGAGGATGACAGGGGGAAGGCCTGCTTGGAATTCAGCGTGGAGGTGATGGGGTAGCCTGGGGCGAACGCCCGACTGTCCAGCTGGAGGAGCGACAGAGGAGCACAGGCCAATCAGAGCTGCAGCTATGGAGGCCTCAGAACAAACCCAAACCAGAGATGCAGGACTCACCATCATATGAGAAGAGCCGGTCACTCTGCCACCCACAGCCAGCGACTGGGGGGACGGGGTCTGAAATGCCCCCAAAGGCTCCGGCTTCCGGGCCAACTGGTTCTCATTCAGCTGCTTGTTCAGCCAATTGATGACTTGGGTTTAACAAAATGAAAGAATATAAACTACTGAATATTTCATTGGCAACACTGAATAATTCACAGTGTAATCGCTTAAGGAAACCAGGAGAGGATCGGTAAATCGGGGACAACAGCTGGCATCCTTAACTGCAAACGTATGCAGAACACAAATACAAAATAACCTAACACATAAGTCTTAGGCTATAATTACGCAGAACGACTCCAGAGACGGTCCTCCGCTCACAGACATGGGCATGAACCCTAAGCCCTAACCCTACCATTCTCGTTGGTCTTTAACACCTCTCTGCTCTCATCCAGTTTCTGAGCAGTAGCTTCCAGTTGTTCTTTCAGTTTTGATACCTGAGTCAGGAAATTACAGATAAAAAGATCACATTCTACAGTAACAGTAAATGTACTTAATGCACATTTAATGTACATGTTTATCCAATAGACTGTTATATGAATAGACTGAATGTCATGTATATAGTGATCACCCACGACACCCAATCAGCCGCACGCACGTGTGTGTGTATATATGTGTGCGTGTACATTTGTGTGCGTGTTTGTGAGCCCCGACCTCCTCGTCTCTGCGCCTCAGCTGCTGCCTCGTCTCCTCCAGCTCCTTCTGCTCCCTGTGGAGCCTCTCTGTGGTCTCCTGCAGCACCTTCTCCTGAGACACAGTCACTGTGTTCTTCACCTTGATCTTCCCCACCAACGCCCTCGTCTCCGCCTGCAGCTTCTTGATGATGCCGTTGGCCTGGAGACAGGAGGAGCCGCAGACACGAGTGAGGCGCCTTCGCGTCCATTGGGGTGCCGAGAGTGTTACTCTAGGCGAGGGGAGACGCACCTTGATCAGCTCCTCGGATAAGGACTTCACAGTGGCCTCCAGTTTTCCGATGTGAAGCTGCTTATTCTCGACATTCCCTTCCACGGATGTCTGCGAGAATTTGAAGGCGTCACCATCTGTCGGAGCTCCCGTTCACTCCCAAATAGATGGACAGCCTACCTTCTGCTGCTGCGTGGCCTCCAGCACCTCCTTGGTGCGCAGCACCAGCTGCTCCTTGTCCTTGATCTCCTGCTCCAGGACGGCCACTCGCGTCTGCAGCTGGTTGACCTGCCGCTCCTTCTCGTGGCACTCCTGGTCCAGCGAGCTGTTCTCCCGCCGTAGTGACATGGCCTGCTGCTTCGCCCGCTGGCACTCCTGCCGACAAACGTGGAGGGTGTGGTGTGTATGAGGAGGTGGGCGGAGCTCCTCATCGCCATGAAGGCTCACTCGAAGCATGCTCACCTCCTCCAGTCCTGCCAGCTTGGCCTTCATGTCACGGATGGTCGAGTCGGCCTTGTACTTCTTTTCCGTCAGGTCTCGACTGGAGGCTTCCAACTCGCTCAGCCGGCTCTGGAGGTGCTGCGTGCTTTGGAGGTGCGTGGCCTCCAGCTCCCTACGCAGATGCTCGCTCTGCTGCTGGAGTTTCGTTTGGGTCTGTTTGGGACCGACAGTTCGCGGGGGGGATGTGAAGCCAGCCTGAGGCTGCAGTTCAGTGCGACTTTCAGGACCCTTAAAAGTTACAAGTCTGCTGATGCACAAAAGTGCTCATGAAGACCCATTTAGAGATGAAGCTCTAAATGGGCTTAGAAAGGGTGGAACATGGAAGCACACGGCACAGAACATCAGCCCCTGTGGGCTCACCTCCAACGCCTTCTCCCGCTCGGCCGTGAGGTCCTGGGTGTGCCGGCTCGACAGGGAGGTGGTGTGGGACGTCCACTCCGCCCGCAGTTTATCCAGCTCCCGGCTCTTCTCCGACAGCGTCTGGGGCAGACAGAGGTGGAGGATTACGAGGCTGCTGTCGACCTGCATGGTGCATGATGGGCGGGTGGATCTCCCAGCACCTGCTGTGTATAGCTGAGCTGCCTGGTCAGATCCTCCTCTGTTCTCCTCAGCTTCTGTTCCAGCTGCTGCTTCTCCTCCTGTCACAATAGAAGGACTCACCTGTCATTGTATGTCTGTTTGTGTTTACGAAGCTCAGAAGCTGCATATTCTAAATAACCCTGTCAGTCCAATTAAACCACTAAAATCCACATATACATAAAATTTGGTCTGCTATGTAACTGCTAAAGGAGGTTACTTTGATGAATAGAAGATATGACATGTTCTTGCTAAAAAAGATGCTGAATATACTATAGATTTATTTGTTAGCAAAGAATAGTGAGTATTTGTAGTAAATGGTAACATGCAACTGTATTAAATATCATTGTGTGCAAAAACTTTTGACTGGAAGTGTATATAATAGTGAAATGAGTCCTGCATGGATTTAGAAACCACTATATTCCAGACATGGTCAAAGATCCCTAAAAAGTCAGCTAAAGTTAATAATGTAGACAGTTTTCCATGGGACTCGCACGGCACTTAGGAAGCAGCAGAAAAACAGTGAAACCCTCCTTCCACAGACCTTCAACTGGGAGAGGCAGTTGGCCAGGTACTTTTTGATATCGACATCCGTCCCATGCAGGAGCTTCAGAGATAGGTGTGTGAGGTGCTTGAATGCGTTGGTTTCCACAATGTTCAGGCTCGCGTGGCTGTGCTCCAGCAGCTGAGATGAAGAGGACAACTGGAGAAGAAATCTACCACAGAAGATAATGACAAAGAGTGAAGAACCAAGGGTACGGAGTTCAAGCAAAGAAAACAAAGGCAAGTATCAGGTTTTGTCACAAAATGCAAACATACTTCTATGCGCTTTTTCCAAATGCTCACCTTGGACTGTCTTTGTCTTGTTCAGATATACACAGGTTTAACAAATCGATAAATTTCTGTGGAAAGGCAGAGAAGTCCACCAGCAGGCCCTGCTGCACTTTTAAACTGTTAACAACAACACAGGATCTGTATTAACGTCAAATTCTTTCAGGAAGAGCGCATGAGTCACTACAGGGGTCATACAATTACAAAAACTAGGTTAGTTGGTCTGAGCATTTCTTAAAGCACATATCAACAACATATGGTTTTGTAGGTAAAATGCATTACGCTGCAATTTCATAATAAGCTTTAAAATATCCCTGAATTCCTTATATGCGATCGTAGTTCAGTACTCTCGTTTAACGTTTAAGATAAATCTGTAATATAGGCAACTTACTAGCGATGACAATTAAATGAAAGAACGGGTAATTTTGATATGGTTCATACCTTTGAAAATCCTCCTCAGAAATGGTAAGGTTGTAGAGAAAGTAGGGGTCAGCATCATCTGTCAACCGCACTACCAAATCCTGTCAACCAAAAAGGGACAGGCCGTGCTTGGGGACAAGGACAAACATTTTTCATAATATACGTTCTTAGCAGTAATTTCGGGTAGGTAGTAATTTATAAATATATATATGAATTGTATTGTTCTTGCAAAAACCCCTAAAATAAAATTATGTTTCAGTACTATTAATTTGTTTTAAAAATTAAGTGCGATTACTCACTCTCTTGTGCACTGGATTTGTAGTCAGCTGAAGCTCAACGATGATCCGTATGGTGCTACGTCTGTAGAGAGAGAAGAAAAACATATTAGTCAAAAGTGCAAAGCGTCGTGTATAAATCAAATGTACATATACCTTAATATTCTGTGTTTGGTGATTCTTATATTTGATTTAGCCTTTAGATATTTAAAGCAACAGGCCGGTCGGCTGAAGTGGCCAAACCAGCTTACCGGTCTTCGCAGTCTTTACATTTGATGTGTACTTCTAACACCTTATTGAAAAGTTTCTCCGACATATTTGTCTCATATTCCAGAGCGCCTCGTGTAAAATCCGATATATTCTCTCGAGCTGGATTTAAATCCCTTTTATTTGTTGATTTGAGTTATTTTGAGTTTGGCGCTCCCCTGCCGCGAATGGCAGTTACGGACCAGGACCGGAAACCGGAAGTCGGGTGCAGGGCGCGTTTTGCGCGGTTACTGTGGCGACGCAGACGCTTCCCTGCTGCGGGAAGTATGACAAACCTATCGGGCAAATGTATCTGAAGTATGGTGGGACTGCATAAAGTTTTAACTTGGTGGATTTTTTTTAGCTAATTGCTGGAAGTATTCGGAAAACTGAAAATCTATTAACAGTAAACACATTTTATGTTAATGGGATTTTAATAATGTCTATAAATCTATAAAAATTATATATACTTGTATTCTGTAAAAAAAAACCTGAAACATGTATTTCCACTACTTGGTAGCTAGCTAGGCACGTCAGCCCCAACATAATGGTTCAACTACTTCTATCCATCCTTCCATCCTGTTTCTGAACCCGCTTGTGCTAAGCGGGGGGTCCGGAGCCTAGACGATGGCTACGCAGGAGGAGGCATCAACCGATCGCCGGGGGCTCAGCTATTTGACTTAATTCAATTAGTGTACGGTTTTAATAAGACGCTCCTCTCAGTCTATCAATGAATTAACCATTTAAGTTATATTTTTGTATCATTTAGTATTATTTCTCGTAGTTACCCTTATATTAATGACATTATCTTTCAGCCATACCTATTCTCAGTTTAACCAGATAAGCCAAAATAGATCAATAAAAAAACTCTTTATTATTAGAAGGGCTGCAGTCGCACTCCACTGCAGCGGGGGGCGCTAAAGGTTTAAAGGTTATCCTCACACACCAGCCACTGTAGGACCACTGAAGAAGAGATTTGCTCAGTGTATGGCCACTAACATGGAGGGAGATGGTGTGTTGGCTCCTTTACCGGGGAGATGTGGCTTTTACGTCATGAAGAAAAGGCGTTATTGTAAAATGATAGTGGGACGTGGAAAGGCGTTTTGTGGAGAACATGCGAATGTGGTGTGTATAACGGACCAGCGCAGGGACGAGTCCCATATTCACCTCACATTGACGCGACCTGCTGTGCGCAGCTCCACAACTGTGGCTGAAACTTGCAGTGGGCTTTCACATCATTTTGCGGAATTTAAATATATTAAGTATGTAAACCCATTAATTTAATATCAACGTAAAATGGAGGTTGCTGTCAATGTAGGTAAATCGAATTACTCAATAATGTTGTGTGGACTTATCTATACGTACGAGCTACTGGCTGACACATCCAAGACTTTACAGTAATCTGCAGTTCAGATCGCCAAGCAACAACTGTTCCTCAGAATATGAAACAAACCATTTTGGAAGACAATGAATAAAATAAAAATTGTCCCTGAGGTTTTTGTGTAAATCCTGCTAAAGTTATTCTTCTTTCTGTCTTCTGCTAATTTGAGTGACTTAAAAAAAAAATGTGTAAATCATCATTTATAGGGTATGTCCCATTACACCAGTCACATAATGAATTTACGTGTCATTATATTACTTGATTCTAAAATGATCTACTCATTGAAATTGTCGAAGTACTGTAGGTGGTTTTGATACATGTTTTCTTAAATACTACAGCCCTGCTCACTGGAAGTGCTGGGGTGACATTTCACTCCGTCATTCAATGCTACTGAATCTGACACAATAAGTAGCTTTGTTTCATGCTTTCTGCATACTTGTGTTTTTCCTTTGTAAGGAGCACGATGCTGAGAGGATAAGAGTCCCGTGTCCCCTGGATCCTAAGCAGTGAGTCATCAGAGGGTGATACTGGGGGGTGTCAGATGGAGGTGGGACCAAGCCAATCACATGCTGCTTTTTCCCTTTATGCAGTACAGTGTATCAGGACAATTTGGAAAAGCATCTGAAAAAGTGTAACTCAAGGGAGAAACTAAAACCGGTGAGTCTCTTAATGCAGTTAATTTCAGGAGCCTTTTATCTGAGACATTTAACTCTTGTCATTTTAACATGATTGTTGTTATTATTAAAACATACAGTAATGTCCCAAATATGTTAACCTGTTAATACACTGCATTCAGAAAGTACTCAGATGCCTTCAGTTTTTTCAAATGTTGTCATGTTGCAGCCTTAGGCTAAACTCGTTTAATTTTTTTTCCTTATTAATCTTCATTTAATACTCAATAGTACCTAAACAAAAACAGGATTTTAGAAATTTTTGCAAATTTATTAAACATAAAAACCAGAAACATCACATTGACATAAGTATTCAGACCTGTTACTCAGCACTTGGTGGAAGCGATTACAGCCTTGAATCTTCTTAGTCATGCTGACCTAAGTATTCAGGCCTGCTACTCAGCATTTGGTCAAAGCGATTA
Source organism: Stomatorhinus walkeri (assembly GCA_026784285.1). Lineage (NCBI taxonomy): Eukaryota > Metazoa > Chordata > Actinopteri > Osteoglossiformes > Mormyridae > Stomatorhinus > Stomatorhinus walkeri. The sequence continues at coordinate 22,470,038 of JAODUD010000033.1, read as the reverse complement.
CAGCCTTGAGTCTCCTTGGATATGACACAACAGCTTTGCACATCTAGACTTGGGGATTTTCAGCTGTTCTTCACTGCAAAGCCTCTCCTGCTTTGTCATGTTGGATGGGGACTGTCGGTGGACAGGTATTTTCAGGTCATTCTAGAGATGTGCAATTGGGTTCAAGTCTGGGCTCCAGCTGGGCCACTCAAAGACATTCACAGAGTTGTCCCTGAACCACTCAGACACTGCATTGTCTTTGCTCTGTGCTAAGGCTCATTGTCCTGTTGGAAGGGGAACCTTTGGCCCAGTCTGAGGTCCAGAGCGCCCTGGAAGCGCCCTGGATCAGGTTTGCTCTGCTCAGCTTTTCTTTGTCCTTGACTTGTCACCCAGTCCCTGTCGCTGATGAAACACCCCCCACAGCGTGATGCTGTCACCACCTTGCATCACCACTGGGATGGTCTTGCACAGGGTCCCGGCTCGGTTTCTGCTCTGATATCCATTGCATGACACCATTATATTGACAGTTGTGTGCTTTTTCACTTAAAATGTGAAAATCGTGAAGTAGTCTGAGTACTTTCTGAATGCGTTATACGTTACATCTTAGCAACAGAGTGAGCGAATAGTAAGCACATATAAACAGGCCAGATGCAGAGCGAAAGCTATCAGTATCTCAGCATACAGAATTTGATTATGCAGGAAAGTATAATTATAGTGCAGTTAAGAAGTACAGAGAAATCTCGATGTCAAAGATGGAAGATTTCATGTCTGTCTTTCATAGATAGTTTTATTTGCGACATTTGATAATCATTCTCTACTTTTCAAATCTAGGTATATTACATTCAGGATGTCAACGCTGGCCCACAGGAAGATGAGGGTCTTCTGTTGGATGAGGTGATGCCTGGATGATTCATTATTGGTGAGATCTCTTCTCTAATCTGTGTCTTTGTTTGGTTATTAAGATGTTGTCCTTTTGATAGGTACCACTTGGAGAACGTTCCAAAGAAGAGCTGAACTTACTGATTCAAAAACTAAACAGTGCAGTGAGTGGTAAGTAAAGGAGACAGTTCATTGTCATATCAGTCAGCACAATGTCTATCACAGCTTCCATGCATCTTCTACAATGTTTCTGGTGGTCACTGCACTATGTATGAAACTCAAAACTGGATTGAGACATGCTTCCTTCTGTTACTGATTGATAAATACTTGTAGGGCTCAATCTTGAACATGAAGAGAGAATTCTGTCCCATCCAGCTCTCAGTGATGCTCTCGACGATCCAAAAAATGGCGATTCTGCATCCAAACACCTAAAGCAACAGGTATGTGACGGCAGCCTTCGTGTCTATTTTTATGGCACCTGTTTGATCTAAAGGAATTTCCGCTTGCTGTGCTGTCGGTTCACAAGGCGTCTCTCCTGGGGAACATGGATGCGTTGGGGCTGCTGGGACCAGAACGGTGCTTTATTGAGTTTGGGGCAGGGAAAGGGAAGCTGTCCCACTGGATCCATGTGGCCCTGCAGGCTTCTTGCAGTGTCCATTTCGTGCTGGTGGAGCGATCCTGCACACGTTTCAAGGTGCGTGACGTGATGGCTGAGCTATACCTATGGCTTCTGGGTTACTGATGTGCCTGCAATGTTCTTCCAGCAGATTTACTGTTACGGTCGTACCTTTAGGTAGACGGCAAACACAAAAATGCAGACGTCACATTTGACAGACTGCAAGTGGACATTCAGCACCTCTGTCTGCGTAAGTATGGTGTATGAAACACACACTACAGTGCAGTTTTATTAATTAAAAATTGTTTTTCTGCAAGTTACAGTTTCTTATACCCAGTAAATCATTGATTCTTAATCCAGTCTTCAACCTCCGTTCTCTGAACTGAGCACAGGGTTGAATAACACTGGTGTAAATCATTCATTCATTGTTTCATTCAGGTTTGTAATAATTTTGTTTTTGGTTTAAAGGTAAAGTTCCTTTTCTACAAGAACAGAAAGTCCCAGTCGTCGGAGTTGGCAAGCATCTGTGTGGGGCGGCGACAGGTAAAAGCCGCCTGCAGTTTGACTCCAGTAACCACGTGAAATTGCAGAAATAATATTAGGTGCTGGGGTGGCCCCGTTTTTTCTTACCCTTCAGGGTTGGAGGTTCGAAAAAATGAAAAACTATAACTGAACCACGACTACGTACATAGCTTCCAAAATAAAAATAAACGTCAAATACTTTCTGTTATTGTTTTTGCTATTTAGTAAAAACTAATTAGCTAAAGCAATGATTTGTTTTTCTTTAATTACCATTAATAATACCTGGAACATTTTTTTGCCTATTTGACGACATTAGTCAGGGGTGTATTTTTGTCTCATATCACCAATACTGATTAGCGGAACGATCATTTTTTATTCTGTGAAAAATGGAAGATCAGTCTCCAGGTCAAATTTAATAATCCATTAAAAACAAGTTGCAGGCCGTACAAAACCGTCTCACCGTACTTCGAAACTTCTTGTAACTAGAGTTCCCTCCTGTCCCATATTTTACAGGATTCATATTGTGAAATAAAATGTATTTTGAACCGATTTGAGATGGAATTAGCTGATAAAATCCCTCATCCATCACTTTGGAAAATGGCTGGTTGTCCAACGCAATCATCTACATTGTTGTAGTAGTTATGTCTTTAGTCCTAGTGCTGCTAACTTTCGATATTTATAAAGTTCAAATATCGGTCAGCAATACTGGTCTAAATTGACACATCGGACCAACACATCTCTAACATTAGTAAATGCATAATGTGCACTGTGTATTCAGGTAAGATTCTCTAAAAACTAGTCACATTCAAATTTCAATCTATCCCTAGAAATAAAATTACTAAAAGTTAAACTGAAAGTAAAATATATAAGACCGAATAGTAATATATCTTTAAAAACAAAACCACACTGAAAGCTAAAACCAAACTGGATTTCAAATGAAAATTGAGAATCATATAAAAGTAAGAATTAAATTTAAAAAATCAAACCTGTAAAAATACTGCCCCAGCCTTGTGCCCTGTGCTACCTGCCATAGACTCCAGGGCCCCGTGGCCCCCTCCCAGGGGAAGTCAGATCAAAGGCACATGCCAGGTCCTCCCTGCCTTGTTGACAGTTTACATCAGGGCTCTGTCTCATTCCTTGTCCTCAGATCTGGCACTGAGGTGTCTGCTGGATAGTGTCGAGGACGATGAGGAGAGTGGAGAGCCCCCCAGGAAGCGCGTGAAGCAGGAGGGGGGGGCTAAGCGTGACCATGCGGCCGCCGGCCAGGTCTCTGGGCTGGCCATCGCTCTCTGCTGCCACCACCGCTGCGACTGGAGGCACTACGTGGGGAAGGAGTTCTTCCGGGAGCGGGGGCTGGGCGCCTCCGAGTTCGCTGCCTTCCAGCGCATGTCCAGCTGGGCCACATGTGGCCTGAGAAAGGTGGCCGGCGTGGAGGGCCGACCTTCGGCTGGAGAGTGGGGGGCTGAGGAGCACGATCAGGGGGAGGATGCCGTACCCAGCACCCTGAACGAGTGAGTGTGCTTTACTTATGACTGGCAGATTCCATAATCCAACCCAAGAACCAGCGCTGTAATTCCGAAGGATCGACACATCTGTTATGCTACTGGTCTGCAAAACGGGTGTCCAGATTCACTTTAAGACCAAACAATAAAAGTGCCAAGCAGAGAGGTGGGAGAAATCACACTAAAATCCAAAGAGTACACAGACAGCAATCTCGTGTTTTCAGACTTGCACTGTTTTTCATGATAAGGACAATGCAAGAGGCAAAGTTGTGGGTATTTTAATGTTGTTTCACTGAAGTTAGCTTTTAGAGTATTTACCAAAGTCGTCACTATTTCAAGTCTCATTTCCATCCTCTGTTTGTGATGTATTAACGCCGTAACAACGAAGTAAGGTTATTTTTTAGTACCGATTCATGTCATTCTTCTCTGTCCCTGTGTCCACCTGCAGGCTCGTGTCTGCAGAGGACCGCGAGCGAGTCGGGCGCCTCTGCAAGCTGCTGATCGACTACGGAAGGGTCCACTTCCTCCGTGGCAAAGGGTTTGCCTCCGACCTCCGCTACTACACCAGCAAAGACGTCTCACTGGAGAATGTACTCCTAACTGCAGTTCCAATCAGCATCAGTAGTTGAAGAACCGAAAAAAAGACGGCCGAAAAGAATTTGGACCAGAGAGCATTGACACCAACATGGAGCTTAGCGGCACCGACTGGAAGCACGGCCCGGACGGCCTTGACAGGAAGCGATAGGCGGAACAACTTTGACAGACGGGACAGCACTGGCAGGAAACAGCCTCAGGCACCGGCAGATACGGGGCGCTCACAGCGTGTTACAGTGCAGGAGCCGCGTCAGGCCCAGGGCTGATGGTCACCTTTAATACCGAGGTGTATTTTGTCTGGGTCTCTGTAAACAGAAGAATAAATTCACAGCTTAAGGGTTTTGCTCAGAATTCTGTATTCCAGACAGTCAACAAAGTCCACAATTCTAGCTCCAGGGCAAACAGTGAACGTTAATAACAGCGTAACCTCTCTTGCGAGCCTCCTTGATGTAGGCGTGCATGAAGTCTTTTCCGAACATCTCCTGGTCATCCTCCTCCTCGTCTACCACGGCTGCGTCCTGTTTGGCAAGTGACACATCTAGTGTCAGTGGGTTGTCTCTGAAGTTCACGAACCTGAAGGTACACCCCAAAATAAAAGAATGTTTTCGTTATTTTAATTCCTTGCCTTAAACTGAAGCAGAAGAGAAAAAGCCTTTATTTGTCAGTATGTGGTCCCTTAATGTGTATTTGTATTTTAAAATAAAATGTAATCACGAGTCTTGTTGAGTGTTGTCAAAGTCAAACCCACAACGGTTTGATTGTGATAACTATTTAGCATGGCCTGTAGGTGGCGCCATTCCTCACCTGAGGTTGTTCATGCCCTCCATCAAGGCAGGAATGTCCCTCAGCTTGTTGCTGCTCAGCACCAGCGTCTCGAGGCTGTGCATGTAACCGATGTTGTCAGGCAGGACCTCCAGTTCGTTCCTCTGCAGCCACAGTGTGTGCAGCTTCTCCATCCTGTCCAGGATGCAGAGGCCGAGGTCACCGGATGCCGGGCCAGTCATCGAGGGGGGGGTCACAGGGCCGCGTCCCTGACCGGCTTACTTGTGGATGTCCTCCGGCAGGTGATCCAGCCGGTTTCCGCCCATGTCCAGCCACTCCAGGGCTGGCAGGTCCACCACGCTGTCAGGAATGCTGGTGAACTGGTTCATGGAGAGGTCCAGGTGGTACAGCTTGGTCAGTTTACTCAACTGAAGGAAAAAAACATTAACAAGTGGTAGGCTCCAGCCATTCTCAAATTTTATTTTAGTACTCATCAGTATCTAGTATTTAAATTTTAGTATTTACTTAGTATTCGGTTGTGTTAGGACTTCCTGAGAAAGCAGAGAATCTGACTTCATTGTGAACGTGTACATAATTCTGTTTTTCATTCTGGTGCCCATAGTATTTGAGAATGATCCTTTTCTGTTATATATTGAAGATCATTTCTGAAGCAGAGTTAATCCAACCAGTGATTAGTCTGTAAGTGTAACACCACTTACAATGATCTAGATCGTGAAGTCGGCCCTCTTTGGTGGATTGAGTTTCAAACACCCAGCGCCTGTGTCATAAACTCTTCCAGTGACTGCAATCAGGCAGGTGCCACTGGAGCCTTGTGGCTGGAACTGAGAGGCTGAGAAGTTTCTACCTCCAGGCCATTAGGGTCTTTAACACCACCCATTAAATACTAAACTTAGCTATAACTGCAACCTGCATTTTGAATATTTTCTCATTTTCTCTTTACTTTTGTATACTTTGAATATTTTAATAGTGCCTATTTTATATTATTTTTCTTTGGTTATGCTACCTCATTTATTACACAGCCTGGATTTGTATCAATTTCATTTCACAGCAGGTACCCCACTATATTCATGCAGGGCCCAAATAAAAATCTTGAATTTCATTTTTTATGGTGCTGATAATAAACTGAAAATAATTTATGAAGCATTGGGAGAATCGCAGAGGTGTCTGATTCGAGGAAAGCTTTGACGGATTCAGGAACGGGGCTGTGGAGATGTTGGTGGGAATATCCCATGTCTGTGTGGCTGAAGGAGGTGACGAGCCCAAGAGGAGAGCTGGTGCAGCGAGTGGGACCTGTGTGGGCAGCTCATCCAGGTTCCTGTTGACAGCCAACTCCAGCTTCTCCAGATTCTCGCAGCAGCAGAGCTCCTCAGGGATGAAGTTCAGCCGGTTGTAGCTCAGTAGCAGTTCTCTCAACCTGGTCATCTTGCCTACGGGTCAGGAGCACCGGCTACCTTACCGACGAACGACAATGACGCGAAAAGCCTCTTGAACCCTGAGTCGTGCTGGGGACACTGACCGATCTCTTTGGGGATCTCCGTGATGGCGTTGCGGGACAGGTCGAGGACGATGAGGTGCTGGAAGCTGGAGATGAAGGGTGGGATGTTCTGCAGGCTGGTCCGGTGCAGCTGCCACTCCTGGACCTGAGAGAGCTGCACTAGCACTGGAGGCAGGGTCTGCCAGGTGGAGGTGAGAGGTGGCACAGCCTTTAGGCTCTGTGGAACAAGCTGCCCACTCTCAAAAGCTGCTTTATTAGTTGCATCCCAATCCGGTCCGCGGAGAACCCTCAGACAGACCACGGTTTTGCTCCTACACGAGTAAAAATATGGACTTTGTGGCAGGGAGCAACAAATATGGAATGTCTAGGGGTTCCCCAAGACCGAGTCGGGAAACTCTGTATTAGAAAACAACAGCCGCATCAACTTCCCATTAATTGTAAACTTATTTGGCATTTGCTCCTTTTGGCTGATACTGAATGTCTTTAGAACCACACCTTCCATTCTTCTTTCTCTATCCTTAAGATCACTCTCCCATCCTCCGTTACCACTTTGTCCTTCAGCTTGGCCAAGGAGATCCGATCCTCCCAGGCATGTGCCAGTCTGCAGTAAAAAACAAGACATGACAAATGACTGCCTCCCATTGACTGACTCAGGTAAGTTCTGAAGTGTTTATCGATATGCGTACTTGACTGTACTAGTGTTCTCACTTACCCATTTGACGTGTTCCTTGCTGAAGTACAGTTCCAATACTCAAATACAGAAATAACCATGACGGAAAAATAACCATTTGCTGCATCCCAAATATCAAGGATGCATCAGTTGCATCCTCATCAAAGAGAACAATCGCATGATTCATTGCAACCGAGTTTGTTCTTGGGTTTGTTCTTGCTCTTTGCATTCTTGGTATAGAGAAACACCCCTGGACTGGATAAGGTCATAAGAACACATGGTCCGTCCCGAAAAACAATCCTACCTGCCCACCGCTGCCCTCTCCTTCAGATCCTGCTGCTTCTGCTGATCCTCCCTGCATTTCTTTATCCTGGTCTCCCAGAGGACTTTGATGGAGTTCACCGTACCGAAACACACCGTCAACCCTGTCATGGTGACTCCACCACCTCCCAGTCAGAGGAGGGACAACAGGCTGGCCTTGCTCAACAAGGACACACACGGTGGAAACAGGCTACGCGTGTGTCAACTGAGAGATGAGGACAGACGTGCTCATCTGTGGAAAAAAATCTAAATGGCACATACATGCACATACATATCCTTGAAAGTGTCAATAGTACATATTTACTTTATAAAACCATCAGTCAGTAAACAATTCACATCCAGTTACTCTAAACAATCCAGACATCCTAATATATAGCATTGTGTGGTCTTTGAGAAAGAAAGAAAGCTCTGAAATTACATTGTAGCATTGCTCTCTAGCAGGCACTCACCCGTTTCATGATACAAGATGGTCATCTGTGGCTGTCATTGTCACAAGCCTCACGTGGTACACAAGTCAGGTCCCTACTCTTTCATGCTATTTCCTGAGATCGAATCGTGAACAAATCACTCTTCCGTCTGAGAATTATTATGCACTGGCCCCCAACCTTCGCGATTCTTTCAGCGTTACTGTTTAATAAAACGAAACCCCAGAGTGTGTCTATTTTTAGGGGCAAGACCGGGAATAGTGCAGGTCACATGGGAGGGTTTGCCTGAGGGTCGGCTGTCTGCTGAAACGCAGTGTTCTAGTTCGGAGCGATAAAAGGGCCGCATTGTGATCGCTTGTCTTTAACGGACAGAGTGTCTCGGCGCGTCAGTGGACTACACTCGGGAGATCGTCTGTCGGCAAAAAATGCACCACACGGCTACTACACTGTCAGTGTGCTATATTAAGTGCACCCGAGTGCCCTGTTGCATCTGTCATGGGTTTGTTATTTTATCCTAGATGTTGCTGGAAATTATGAAACTGAAATAATAAACGGCCGTCTCCACGTAGCTGACACGTGTTAATGTTTACATTTTCTTTATACTAGTGTGTTCACTTACGTCTCTTCTATGGCAAGCTGTTTTCGCTTTAATTCATTTCTAGAGGATATCATAAATTCATTCTAACTAGTTAGAATGGCAGTTCTTGCTTTCAGAAATTCAGTTGTGAATACTTATGGCAGTTCTTGATATTGAAAATGATATCTATTCAAACCGTTCTCTGATTAATTTCAATGGAATTTGGAATTTGAACTAGTTAAAATTCCAAATTCTGATATCAGGAATTCAGTTGTCACTATTTAAAATTTCATTTTCACTAGTTAAAATGTCAGTTTCTGATACCAGGAATTCAGATGTAACTAGTTATAATTGAAATTGAATTATAACTATTTACAGTTGAATTCCTGAATCAGAAGTCAGGATTTTCATAAAATATTTCATAAAATAAAATATTTAGTTAATATTTTAATTTTGATACCAACAATTGACATTTCAACTAGTTAAAACTGAATTCTTGATATCAGAAATTGCAATTTTAACAATTATACTTACTTGCAATCTAATTTCCGATATCAGAAATTGTCATTTTAAATAGCCTAGTTGAACTTCCAAATCCCATTGAAATGAATGACAAAACCGTTTTGAATCTCTCTAGATGAAATTGAATTCCCCATATCAAGAACTAAAGTTTAATTTCCGATATCAATAATATGAGTTTCAGCTAAAGTCGATTTCTTTAACATCAGAAATACACACAAGTCACAACTGAATTTCTGATATTAAGAATTTGTATTCTAGCTAGTTAGAACTGAATCTGTGATGTCCTCTAGAAATAAAAGCTAAAACGGCTTGCCATATTCATACAGGTTTTCCGGCTTTTATTAATGATCGGTGTTTTCCATTGACTATGGTCTCGAGAGGAACGTGTGAGTAAATGTGTGTATGTTTGTGAGTGTCACAATATGGATTGCCTTGGGGGGGAGGAGGGATTCCCGTTAGATAAAATTTGCCGACCCAGGGAGGAGAGGCTCCCCCTGCCGTGATACTCCTCCGCCCCCCTCGCAGTTTGTCCTCCATTCATCCGTCTCTTCCTCTGCAGCTGTGGCGCAGGAATTTCACTGTGTTCCTCAGAGCACATGAAACAATAACACGTGAAACTTGAATGCATGTCACATATTATTGACTTGAGTCCAGGATAACCATCTTTATTCTTTTTCTGGATTACTTACCTATACTGTATACAGTATGCTATAGATTCTTTTTAAGAGGGTAGGCTTTCCTCCCTCACCGAAAGCATCTCAACAAATTTAGAAAAATAAAACATAAAAAATAGGAGATGGTGTCAAAATAAGGCAAATCATCATGTAACACAGAACCAATATAGCATTATATATTTTTATGTCACTACTCAGGTAGTGTTAAATCAGTGTTAAATATAAACGAATACGTGATAGCGATTCTTGCCGCAGGTGAAGGTATAGGCTACAGAAATGGGTAAGATTCTAAGTAAGCTACAGCGAGATAATCGGTGTTTTGTCTGAAAAAATAAAAACTGACAATATTAATCTGATTGTTGTTTGGATACCAGCTATATAGCCATACTGCAAATTGTATTTAGGCTATTATTGACTTAAAGGGACAGCATTTTCCGACAAAGTCATCGGCAGCTGCAGCCCAATAAGTAACTTACAGTATTAGTGAAGCTATTCTTTATATACAGCATAAAGTATAAAAATAGCATAAAGTGAGCCGTTTCTAAAGCAGTACTCGGCAAAGGTGTCCGAGGCAGGACACCACATGCCTCTGCTGGAGCTCGATATGTCACAGTCTTTAACCTTTCCCCTGGCTACGAAGCAGATCAGTTTATATCGGGCACACATTACCTTTTCAACTGATAACTTAATATCAACCGCGAGCTAATATGGGACACGAGCTGTCGTACACAGCATTTCTTAACCTGCTGTCCATTATGGTCTTCATCAACGTTTGAGCATCCAAGGACGGAAAGCGTGGCGCTGGCTGAGGCTCGTAGCGGTCCTGGTCAGAAAGACTGAATGGGGTACGTGGGATTTTATTAAATACAAAGGTTTTCGAAATTCCCCGTCCGTTTTGAGCCACCGATGCCCCGTCCTTACTGCGGCTCTCCCGATTCAGCCCCATGTCACTGATTTGTTTCTGTAGCCGAGACTCCCCGCACCTGTTGGCCTTGTGGTCTGCGTCGTTTCGACGGCTTTCCGACTCCATCAGAGCGGTCGGCTCCCATGATTTCTCAGTGAACCTGGACAGCTTTTTCATTTTGCTGTTATTCACTTAGACCTAAATTCTATGGAAAAAAAAGCTTGATCATTAATTTCAGCGATCAATACAAAAATTAGATAGACTAGTTGACCTTTCTAAATGATTTAAATATGCATCATCAAAACATGAAAATCAACACGCATTTCGAAATTGTATTTTACAAAGAAACTTTAAATAAGGTACGGAAATTACACCCACTGACACCCGTCTTGTAATCTCCTGATTGAGGGATCCTCAGTGTTGCCCTGAGCTCTAGATTTCATGCTGAAACAAGCGCTTTGTACTTTTACTCTCTCCTGCCATCTGCAGTGTAGACAGATGAATTGCACTCCCCTCATCGAGACACGCATATTCAGCAACATCGCCTGACTCCTTATGCCGTCCTGAACATCGCGTTTTTTAGATTAAAGTCATACCAATTCTTTCAGTTTTTCCAAGCTTTCTTTTTGATTGCTATTAACGATACAGGCCGATTTGTATAGAGATTATTTTTGAAAACTAAAAGGCTAAACCAGGGGGTGGGGAATTGCTAGAAATTTTGGGTCCCGTGAAAGCATATCATATCGGCCCACTAGTCCAGGCCAATCAGGTTATTTTCCAAATTTTTAGGGCCCCTGCCATAAATCATCCTGACTACCCTCACCCCCACTGAAAACAACGTCCCTGCCAGGGCTGTTTGACAATGCAGGATTTCTTTCTTAGCCGGATACCTTGTTGCATTTAAGGCAGTCTGACCTACATGTAAGTGAACAAAGATAAACTATCTAGATCAGGCCACCTTAAATCCAACAAGTTATCCTGCTAAGCAAGAAATCCTGCTTCTTCAAACGCCCCCCAGGGGCATAGCTAAATGAAAATTATCACCGTAATCAGTATACTATCGCGGTATTGTTAATATGCTGAAAATGTTCAAAAAGTATTGACAGGTCACAAACATTTCACCAAGGTTTAAAAATACAAATTAGCAGCACCACACACTATTTCTTTGCATAAATAAAAAATTAAATAATAATAAAGATCAAGACATGTTACAGAAGTATTAAGGTGATTTACTTTTGTGATAAATGAAATTTATTTTTAATTACTCACCTTAATTCTTATTAAAATTCTGTTTGGTCCTTTAAATACTATAGGAAATTCTCCTGAATGTACATATCATTAATGTAATTTTCATAATTAATAAAATTCCATACTGTGCTATACATTGACAGCAATCTGCATCTCAGCTGTTCATACATTACAGCATGTAATCATGGTATTGTTACAGTATATCATGTATGGGCACTTGCTATTATGTTTACTTAACATTACAGTGTACAATTAAAAACACACAAACACAACATGCACAGATCTGACACCACAATTTTATTAAAACCTTATCCCCACTCGCCTAGCATTACACATTCAGTCTATAATACATCAGAATCTAAACGGTGGCTACAGATGGTTAGGGCTGGGAACCACAACAGTACTAGTCTCTGGAAGTCATGTGTCCATTATTCCCCAGTAATTAATGATGTAATGAGAACAGCAACTACTAGAAATAAAATCAAAAAAGCAGCACCTTGGGGAGGGGGGAAACTAGCAAATAGAGTAATACCATGATTATTAAACAGGGGAAAGCAATGAATATTCCCTGTTGCAAAAGCTTTTTTTCTGGCATTCACTCAGTAGAATCTGAGGCATCTAGCAGCCAATAATATAATCATTTTAATACATTGATGATGGTTATTAATGGCTGCTACACCAGCCAATAATGTCATACCCAGTCAATAATGTAATTACTTTTTGTGCATACCGTAAAGTTATTACTTTTCTAATTTAGAAATGTTATTATTGGCAGTTATTACATTATTGGCTGTACAAGGCATGTGCCCTGAAGGTCCGGCCTTCTGATTGCTTGTGTGCTATATCACTTGGCTTTTACCCAAAGAAATTCACCGTGATTATCACTCCAGGTTCATATAATCAGATATTAACTAGAGTGATTGAGGTTAAAAAAAAATCTCATGGTCACCCAGCCATGTCCCTTCTGGGACACGAACCAGCAACCTTCACATTGCACATCTGTGTGTTGAACAATTGTGCTACTTACTGCCCCATAGGGTAGAGAACTTATTGACCTCATACTGACGAGCATGCCATAGACATACAGCGGTTCCAATATAACATAACATAGAACTCATGACTCTGCACGCAAGACAACAGGAAGGCATGTCGAGTCAAACCAAAAGGCAAAGGGGACCCTACAATGGGATTAGCGTTAAAAATGTCGCAAATGCATCTCATGTGTTGTGACCCCATGAACAGCAGTGGGTGTGGGGGGGGTGATTAGGACAGAAACACTGGGGTCGAACCCCGAATAAAGTCAATCTATACCATTAGACGACACGGGTCACTTCAGTTCAAGTGGCTACAAGTGCGACACGATCACTTGAGGTCTAAAACCATGGTGGCTGGGTTCTCCAGGTAGGATTTCCAAAGGTTCGAGAAGCGGCACATGGTGGCTCCGTCGATGATGCGGTGGTCAGCAGACCAGCTGACATTCATGATGTGCGCTTTCACCACCTCGCCTTTGGAGTTGAACCGAGGCAGGACCTACGGGGACAAGACTGTTTACCGCCAATCCCTGCACCTTCCCCGAGTGATGTTTGCCAAGATATGCAGCCGCAGGATGCTGCCATTCATGTACCCCCATGATGGGGATTCCCCGACTCTAAAGGGCACAAACCTGGACTTTCCCCAGTGCTCCAATGGCCACTTCAGGAGGCAGGATAACTGGCTTTGCATAGGTACCCCCGATCTGACCACACACACACACACACACACACACACACACACACCAGAGAGATGTTACCAGGGAAACCAACATCATCAAAGTCATACAATGGGCACCTCAGGTTCCTGCCCTCACCGAGCCGATGTTAGAGACAGTGAAGGTGCCTCCGGTGAGGTCACCGGTTCCAAGCTGCCCCGACGTGCCAAGGGACAGTAGACGGTTGAGCTCAACAGCAATGTCAAAGATGCTCAGCACTTGTACGTTCTTCACGTTGGGCACAAGAAGGCCTTGTGGTGTGTCCATGGCCAGGCCGATGTTGTGCGCTGCCTGGAGAAGAGCAGAGGACCAGTGCTTAGGTGGTCATATCAGGGTGTACTGGCAACCATGTCAGCTTGCCCGCCAATTGGGGTCAAATCATCTTAGCGAATGGAATTTCATATGAGAAGCCATCATAAGCATGTTGACATGTTTAAACTGAATGGGCTGACAGGAGCTGTGTTTCCTGGATGGAGGGGTTACCTTGTAGGTGATGTTATGGCAGCCGTCGTCCAGGGAGGCGTTAAGGATGGGGTACTGTAGAAGGCCTAAGGAGGCTGCCTGTTCTCACACACACACACACACACACACACACAAAATCATGTAGATATCAGATCAGTGTGGCATAAGGCAACCAACGCAACCAACCAACCCACCACACACATGCACACGCACACAGCAAGTGCTTAAGGCACCAGTGGTTACCTTCATGAAAAACGGCATGTAGGTCAGCTTGATGCCCCGTGACTCGGCCAAGTCCTTCAGCTCGGAGCGCAGACACACCAGCTTGCTCATGTCCACCTCGTCACAGTAACCGAAGTGCGGAATCTTCAGCGCCGCAGTCATCGTTTTCACCATCGCTTTGTGGAACCCTATCAAGAGACGGGTTCAGCCAAGAGATCAAACTACACTGGCCTGGGGGGGGAACAGATCACAGAAATCATCCTGAAATCGGGTGGATATCAAACCCCCGGCGTATAATGATAGTGGGGGTGGTCAGTAAGATAGTCTGGCATTTACATTTGATGTATTACTGATAGGAGAGGCTGGAAATTCCACGTCACCTTTGAGGGGCTCTGTGTAGTCCTTTCCCGTGAACACTGGTCTATGGGAATCTGGCCGAGTGACCCCAGGGGGGGCCCTGTCCTTCTGCTTTGCCGCTGAAGGGGCCGCTGTGGGTGGCGGCGGCTGGATCTCCTGGTAAGGAGTGGGGGGCAGGATGGCCCCGGTCTGCTTGGACAGGTAGTTGAGGATGTCCTCTTTCAAGATGCGTCCATCTTTTCCCGTCCCCACTACCTCGCTCAGCTTAATCTGCAAGTCATATGGACAAGACCGGTGAAGGAGCGGAGACGGCCATCGCCGGGAGGAAAGGTCAGCGAAAAGGTTAAAGTACACTGTGTGCAGAAGTATTAGGCAAGTACTATTTCTGGACATATTTTTTTAGCAAAAGTTGGGCAGACTTGTAAAAATAAATTCTGAAGTTTTATTTTGCTCCAAGTAAATATATTTAGAGAGAAAATGTTACATTAGACTTTCACAAACAAAGATAAATGAAAAGCTCTT
>JAODUD010000033.1:22410882-22433306 GCA_026784285.1 Stomatorhinus walkeri | reverse complement strand
AGATAGATAGATAGATAGATAGATAGATAGATATGCATTGCACTCGTACGGTTCATGATTATCAGTGTTTTTGAGCAACCGAATTCAGTGCTACTACAAACCATGAATGCTTTGTTTGTTTAAACTTGTTTTATATAGTAGTAGGGAAATTTTACTTTTAGTTTCAAATTTTCTGTATAACTCCTGTTAAAAAACTACAATTCAGTCTCAAAGGTTTCAAAAGTAATTTTCATGTAACATATTAATTTACTGTACATGGCACTCAACATATTAGTTACACATCTTACATTTTACAAGAACTAACACATCGTGGGAAAGTGACAGTACTTTTGGATATCGAATAGATTATCAATAAATTAACTATTCATTCAAATTTGTTTTCTGCCTACCGGTAGAGCCAGTGGAAAATCTCGCCTGATGTTTATATTACTCGCGGGTTCTGATTGGCCAAAGGCGCTCAAGACTTCGGAACGCGCCTCCGTGTGCTGATTGGGCGCCGGCTCACCACGTGACGCCCCTTTAAGAAACACCTAGTAGTGGAGTATTGTTGTACGCGGCCATGGCAGAGAGCAGATTTTTTCTGAGGACTTTACCTCGGACGGAGCGGAAGGGGTAGAGGCGTCCTGTCGCGCCGCTGGAGCCATGAGGGAGTAGTCCGATCAAACTCTCGCAGTTCGAAAGACGGAGTCAGAAATCGTCTTCGTTGCACTTGTTCACTTTTTTCCTGTCATTTTTTCTCCCAGCGGGACATGGAAGTTGTTGTTGAACGGACGGCTGCCTAGCTGCCTGGCCGGTGCCTTTGTCGGGCGGTGGGCTGGGGGTGTAGCGCTGCCCGCGGTGTAGCCTCGACGCTTAGCGCTCCGTTTAAATCCCTGCTGATTTCTCGGGACGTTCGAGGAGGTTGTAAACCGGTTCCTCGGTTACTTTTATTCCGTCTTCGCTTTCGCCCTCACTTTAACATTGTAAGTTCATGTGACTTTTTTATACGTTTTTTTTTTTTACATTTAATTCCCGTGTCGATGAGTCTCGATAACGTTAAATACCCGACGATCCTGTCAGCTTTGTTTAAAATGGCAGACGACAGTGAGCTGATGGGAGCCTCCGAGTTCATAAAAGGTGAGCTTTACCAGTGATTTAATACTTGTTGGACGACCGTCCAGCTGTTTAAGCAGCATCATTCACTTTTGGGTGTTTCTGGGGCCAACTAACGGGTAGGCTTAACTCGCCCTGGGCGCAGACGGACAGCTAGTGAAGAGCTGCTCAACTCGGTCGCACGCTGGAGGCGGGCTGTCTGCGCCCGGCCGCTTATTCCTGTGGTAGCGACGTATCATCTTTTTAAGATTAAATTTATTCAGTGTTACTTTTATTCGTAGATTTCCCAGTCTGGCGAATAAATGTGATTTTGGGGTCGCAAAATGTGCGTGTTCTGCGATGGGGGAGCCTTATTAGACGTGTTAATGTTGGCTGCTACACAGTCTATGCAGTTCCACGGGCGTCCTAACTGGGTGTGCGGGATGAGCGCATCGCATCACCGGCAAAGTGATCTTGCGCTTTATTTTCAGATCGCCTGTATTTTGCGACGTTACGGAGCAAGCCGAAGAGTACAGCGAACACGCACTATTTCTGCACGGATGAGGAGTTCGTGTATGAAAAGTAAGTGCCGTCTTCATCCCCCCCCCCCCCGACCAAGCTTTTTTTGCACCCCGGCTGCAACAAGTACGTAGTTGTTCGGACCCTGTCTTACGTAACACCCTGCATTGATGCTTTTCCAACCTCCTTTTAAAATGTACTTAGCTCCCTCTCCATTTTATTTGCTAGCTTTTCCACAAAAGGTATTTGATAGTAAAAAAAGTTTAACTTTAACTTTAAACTTTAAAAAGTTTGCGATATTACATTTCAGTTACGCATTCATTGGCTATTGTTGACTTTGCTGTCTGTGCGGTGACTGTTTAAGTGTAGCCATCGCAATGGGTGTCCTATGCACTGTTTCTGTCCCGTTTCCTCAGCTTTTATGCAGATTTTGGACCCCTCAATTTGGCGATGCTGTACAGGTACTGCTGTAAACTCAACAAGAAACTAAAGGCAAGTCACCTGTCTTATCACTGATTGTACAGAATGGGTCTCACACTTCTGAAGAACTGACTTATTTACATATGTTCACCTGCATTGAGGAGGGAAATGTCATTATGTGTTTTTAAAGTGTTTGTTTTTGGGGCTTGGCCTATGTTGTCACTTCTTGTCAGTAATTTCAAAGGCTGCTTCTGAAATGTGTTGGTGCTATTTGAGTATTTATTCTGAATATAGAATATAGTTAATGTGCCGTAATGTGGTAGACAATTCCAGTATTAATTCTCACTTGTATTTTACACCAAGTGGCAAGTATGGTATGTGAGTCAGATTTGTCTTCTGTTACATAGAAAGAATGCATTGGATACATTTTGAATAGTTTACTTTAGTCATCATTGGTAAGTGGTGGTAACACTTACTATATAATCTGTGCATTGCATTTTTGCATTTACTTGCCTGCAGTATAAAATGTTAGTGATTACAGCTCTCGATTTGGTCTTTTCTGAACTGTGGTTTGCTTATTTTGTTTTGTTAAATTAGTTTGCTTTTCAGGGCAAACAACATATTTAAATAGTGTTTAAATAGTAAACATATTTCATAGTGTTTCTGTCTCAGGGTTCGTGTCAGACTGTCGATGAATCACTATAGTACTGTGCAATGTGTTGAGCATTATAATATTAACTGGCTTTATTCAAAGCGGCATATTGTTCCATTGTGTAGCCAGAAGCATTTCTCCGGGCTGTAATCGCCTTTCGCTTTCGGGCTTCTGACTTGCATGCGTCCAAGCCGGATGTGCCCCGGTGGCTGCATTGGGTAATCTTAGGACTTTACACTGTCCTCAGTTCTATTTGCTTAACAGTGTCAAAGACTGTCACTCACACTATGCGTGGGTGCCCTTTAATCGAATGTTTGTCTTTATTCCTCAATTTATATTTTAAGTGCAGTATTGGGTGGACACCCTCTGGCCAATGATTTTTGGCACCACAGTGGGGATTTAGGCATGGAAGACACTTCTCCATCCAACAGGCTATTTTAACCATGAACGTAGTGCGGAAATGTCGACTCCCTTTCTTAGAGAAATGTAGCGTTTTTACCTTGTTTGGCTGAGTCTAGGATTTATGATTTGCCCTGCAGCTGAGGCATTAGATCGGTGCCTGAGTGTAACTAGAGTCATGTTGGTCATGGAAGTGGGTGACGGTTGCTCTGTACACTAAAGGATAATACTGAGGCCGACGAAGGCTGCGGGTTTTTATATGGATTTACCCTCAAAGTGTGTGAATGGTTAATTTTAAGACTGGGCTTCCTCTGTGTTTCTGAAACAGTTTTAGTTGGATTCTTAATATTCATGGGCAGTTAAAGTCCATATTAAATAAATTCCTGGTCTGTTACCTGCATTCTCTTGTTTCTGGAATGTGGCTACAGGGTGCATGCCTGAGTATTCACATATTGTATTTCAAATATTTATCAACCTGCATGTCTTCAGGTATGCAGCTTTCTGCAGTAAGGTGCATCAGTAAGTGTACTGTGTGCTTAACATACTGACAATGATGTTCAGTTTTTTAGATAATATTATAGCAATTAATGGTAGCCTACCTAAATGTGAAGACTGTTTCGTTGTCTCAGTTTGACTGTTCGGTTACTCTAGGTCAGGGGTGGGCAGTCTTGTCTGCAAAGGGTCAGCGTGTATGTGGGTTTTCGCTGCAGCTCTCTAATTAGAGTGGGCTAGCACGCTGTAAAAATGGTACCTTGCAATTTCGTCACCTTGCCAAGTTCAGCAGTGGTGTTTGACTAATAGAGGTCTTCTGTTCTTGTTGTCATGTCTTGTCCTCTGTCATTTTTCTGAAGCAGACAAGGTGTAGTTCTGTGGTATGTACATGTATACAAATGTTGAAGGTAAAGACCAAAAACAGCATGAGACTTTTAATTTTTGTTGTCGCCACAGACCGCCCTCCTCCCTCTACTCCCACCCCCCACATCTGCATTGTTTACTCTCCATCGCCATAGAAACGGCATTCCTGAACCTCCCTTGCTTTAGGTCTGCATGTCAAGCTTTAATTTGGACCAACACGCGGAGGGAGGGACAACAATATTACACTGCAATAAACCAAGTTTTGTGATTTGTGAGACATCGGTTTCTGTATGTGTTGGTAAAACAATGTTTTATTCTGTGAATGAAGCCCTCCTTACTTAGTAGGACATGCAGGCCCAAGCTTGTGTTTTTTAAACAGATTAAATCAACGCTGTAACCTTCAGTTTTTGGGTAGTCACCGTTTCCCCATAAGAATCCTCCTCCCTCCCCTGCTATTTCTACATCCTTGCACATACTTTTTGTTTATTGCTTTACAGACCTTAATATTCCACTCCAGGATTAATATTCTTTTTATTAGCATCTCCCCTAGTGCTTAATTTGCTGTAGCCTTGGTTTGGCAGGAGGGAAGTGGGATTGAAGATATCTGAAATTCTCTACAAGATGACATGTATGGGGGGCATAGATGCACTGTATTTGTTCTGTGGAACTGGATAAATGCTTTGAAAGTGTTATTAAGGTTCTATTTTGCCCCTTCCTACTCTCCTTCGAAATGTATTCGGCCTCTTTAGGTTTTCTAGACTGAAATCTAGTAGCAATTTACATCCACAGTTAATGGCTATATAAGTGAAAATACTGCAGCCACTGTTTTGGCTGCCCAAATGAGACAAGTGCAGGTACAGATTAATCTTGCCCCAAATGTCACCCTACCCGCCTGGCACTGGATACAGCCTGTTTTTTTTTTTTTTCTTGAGTGCCTTGAGTCCCTGCCAATATTGAGGTTGGTTTGGTTTGTTTTGTGGGAGCATGTTTAATCTCGGCTTACTAATCGGTGAGGATCAGGATAAAGACGTGCAACTGAGCTGCATGAACGCTGCCCTCTACATAACTGAAGAGCCTCTTCTTCATCTAGGTAGTTGTTTTGGAGCCTGTTACGGCTGTCTGGGACTGGATTGGGCCAAGCACTGGGCTGGGGGTGGGGGGCTCCTTATATAGTCACTTGACCCTGTTTGTGGATTTGGTTGTAAATGCACAAACTTGAATGTCACTTGCGGGTGAAGCCTTATGGGTCACCCGTCCCTCAGAAAGGTTTCAGCTTCTGTTTGCATGCCAGAACAGGAGAGGAGCCACTATGAGGTTACTTCAAAGCATCAATCTTGCTTCTTTACTTTATGACACGCCACACCGCATATGCCTTTACATGCTGCTCGCGTAAAGCTGCGGTGTCTGATCCCCCCCCACCCCCTTGCAGAAGCACATCTGGCTGCGGGGATCCAGAGCGCATCCCCAAGCTCGCATGCCACAACGTGTGCTGAGCAGATGTTCCCATTAAATTGGCACCAAAGGTGACAGCTGAAAGAGATGGAGCGATGCTTCTGTTCGGCTGAACGCCGTGCCTTACTTTGCTGAGCAGATGTCCTTCTCTCTTTCTCCTGGGGGGGTGGGGGGAGTTCATTTAACCCCGGATGCCCTACAACAGCTTCGACCCAAGCCAGGACAACCCTGCTACAGTTACATCAGCCTAACCACTGTCATTAACAGATTTTACCTGGTTTTAATGCTAACGGTTCTGTGGAATATGTGTGAAAACGGCAGCTGTCATTCATGTATGCAGGTCTTATTACCTTAATGCTTTTTCTTTTAATTTCCACCCACAGTCCTTCACTTTGACCAGAAAGAGGATTGTTCACTACACCAGCTTTGATCAGCGGAAGAGGGCTAATGCTGCTGTTTTAATCGGCGCCTATGCTGTGAGTATCTGCTATTCCACACCCTTTCATGTCCGATCTGACCACCACCCGACAGCTTGGGGATTCTGGTCCCTCTGGGTCTGCAGTGGAAGTGGGGCTCTCTGTTGTATTTCTGCAGAATTGCATCACACTTGGTGAAACCTTAGCCCCCGCACTGCCTGCAGGACCTTTGCTGCCTCTTACAGGCAGGGGCTGGAAGAATGTACTGTGACAGACTGCTCTCTTGTGCAGCAGCTGACTGTGAAAATGAAACCTTCATTATTTGAAAGTTGTGCTTTTGGGACACTGCCTGTATGCCTTTCTTTAATGACCGAAGCATTTCTGAAAGGCTGTATGTAACTGCCTTTCCCACCTGGCCAGCAGCACCCGGTTTAGCTTATGCAGGTGTAATTACAACATAACACCCTCTGTCTCCTGGCTCGCCTGTTTTTTGGCAGTAGCGTCATCCAAGTCTTCCTCTCCTGGGGGTTTCCTGTCAGGACCAGTTGACCTGGCGCCTAAGGGCTTTATCTCGGTTGCTGACGCCGGCCGTTGATGGGAGCGGCTCACTGAGGTGGACCTTTGAACAGCAAGGCCGATTTTTGACAATGATCCTGGCTTGCGCTTGTAACAGGAATGATTGGTCCCTTCTTCTCCACCATGTGGTAAAGACCATTTTTTGTGCACATGGCTCTGTCTGGTTGCATTTTTATAAATATTTGGGTCCCCTGTGTGTTATTTTAAAGTTTGAGTTATAGTATAGTTGCCCGTTTGTCATCCTTAATGCAGATGTGGGTCACCTGTATTTATCAGGTGGAACTTTTAAGATTAGTAGAGATTTCACTGGCTAGTGTTCCCTGTTCTCTTCCCAGCTCCAAGAGGAAGTGGGAGTCTGTGATGGGAAGCACTCTTCCATGGGGGGGGTATGATTTTTTTTTTTTGGTTCATTTTTCCTCTTGCTAGCTGATTTACCCCCGGAGCAGCAGGTCCTGTCCTAATAAGGACGGAAATAGAGTGAAAACCAGTACACCCTGCACCCTGCAGACTGGGCTTTCGCGCACTCTCAGCCAGGAAGACAAGTTGGCAGATCTGGTACTCTTGATGCTGTCTGGTCTTTCCACTGTAATCTTAGGGGCTTTTTATTTGAATTAAAAACTACGATTGATCTGACTGTGGAAGATGGGGGTGGTAGGTTGGGCTGAAGTGTACGGAACGTTAATATTGAACCTCGTCATATTTAGGTGCTTCTGACTGTTTGTTTCAGGATGGGGGGGTGGAATTTTATTTGGCTTTGTGCCTTTTGCCTCATCTTAGCTTCGTGTTTGATATTATGTTGCGTATTGGTTTGTTGGTCTGGCTATGCCAAACATGCTTTTGGTGGCGTCTTCCTAGGCACGGTCATGGAAAGCTGAAGGTGAACAGCCGAACGATCGTGAACTTTGCAGCTATGCCAATCCCGCACTGTATGTGGCCATCGACGGAAATGAGGCTAATGGCCCACTGTCGTTCTCTCGCACAAAGCGATGCCTCGTCTCTGAGGTGCTGCTGTTGACGGGTTAATGCTGTAGTGATGCTGTGTCAGCTGATGAGTTTCCATGAGAGCTTGGCTGGCTGGGCTGTTGGCAAACCTGTGACGGATTCATCGCTCTCTGGTGATTTTGTTCTTCCAGGTGTGAAAGCTAATCTCTCCCACGTCAGTCTCATTTACATGAAACTGATTAGTCGGGTTGGTTTGTATTTGCCTGAGGCTGGTCAGAGCATTTTCTAGCACATGGTCCCTCCAGTTGACAGACTTGCCTACTCTGTCTCCTATAGCTTGACCTTTCCTGGCTTATGCTGTTGCATCACCAATTGGGTTTGTGATGTCACTTCCTGCTGCGTATGCTTCCATCGGCCGGGTTGTGGCTGAACTTTGTGTTTTGTGTGCCTGCCTGTGTTTATATACTGTTCAAACAATGATGACCATGTAGTCTTCACGTGTTGGGTCCTGAGGATGTCAGCACCTGTAGTTATCCTTTAGATTCAGTGAAATCTACGTTTGATTTATAGTGTTTATATTATGATAATTGCTTTTCTAAGTTTGCACTTGACCAGTGGCAATGAATTGTCAAGATGACAAATCAGGAATTAGGGTTAAATAAATAAATAATAATTTACATTTGATGGGCAGATGCTGTATGTCTGCAGACTGTCATTTGGATGGACCAAACCGTACAGAGGTTTTATGTCCCTTTGAAATCGTGTCTACCGCAGAGCCCTGAAACCTTGCACTTCAGGGTAGGTGTGGCTTAGGACAGGATCGGTCCTGATGGGTTTTGGGACGGCACTATCAAATGGGAACCCTTGTAAATGGAGCAGCACAAGCGTAACCGGTCTCCTAGTGCCATCAGTATGGTGCTGATTTAGTCTAAAATTATCCTGCACCCTGAACCAAGATCTAAATTTATCTCTTAACTAAATGGTAGTGTGAGCTCTCCATTTAAATCAGGCTGTATGGTGATCTGCTGCTGCATCTTATCAGTTATTTTAAAGCCAAGGAGAAAAGGGTGCCTTGGACTTGTTTTCGGAAGTCAAAAGCGCAGAGCTCTTGTCTCATGTTTTAATTAAAACTGCTAGGGTGATTGATCTTTACCCGCTGAGTCTGCGATTGGTGCTTCGATCTGTGCCGGCCGAGCTTAATGAACTGACATCGTAGCATAGAATTAAGTTTGCAGCAGGTAATTTATTGTGTCTTCTCAGGTATTATTTTGGGATTTCATTTAAACCGAGTGAGCTGATTGGCACGGGAGGATCTGTGAAGCGTCTCGCTACTCCTCTTCTTAGGGAAGTGCTGATGAAGCTCGGTCTGGTGGTGACATTCCTGAGTCCTGCTTTTAAGACACACAGCCTGCTTTTATCCCCAGAATGTGGGAATCAGACTGGTCTTTGGGATTCTGCCTCCTCTGTGTTGTTGCTTGTACCCTTCCAGTGGCAGAACTTAATCCGCCTTTCTTTCAGTCGGCTCTAATGCATGCATAGTGAATATTTCACGAGGTCGACAAGGAGACACAAAGCCGGGCCCTCTCACTGAAGAGGTGTGTGGGTGATTCACACACTGCTTCTCACGCTTGAACTTGACTTTTATGGGCCTTGCTGCTTGGTGTCCTAGCTGGGGTGACATTGGCACGGGAGTCGTTTTGGACTAAGAGCAAAGCCAGGCAGGTGTCCTGACAGCTCCTGAACTGCCAGTGAGATGGTACCGTCCGTGCTGAGACACTCTGAAGAAATGCTAATGGACTGACTTTGCTGGTTTCTAGTGCTGAAGTCAACATGCTGGAACTGACTTAATGTTGGCAGGAGGTTTAATATGTGGGCAGTGTGCGACCTGATTCCTATCACTGCCCCTTCAGACCAGGTGACACTGACGTCTCTGTCGGTGCTCCGGTCATGGTGACACTCTCACAGCTGAGGGTCAAACGTTCCTGGGCTTTGACATGCACGGTCCTCATTGTCTAGCTGTTCTTGGGGGATGAATGTCTGTTTCTAAGATGGATTTGTGACCAGTCATGCCAGTTGTTGGGATAATCAGGGATAATCACTGCCCATGAACATGGCTAGTTTTCCCTCTGATTTTCTACCCGCCTCTCTTAGATTCAGGGGAGGGGGGGGAGTTTCTCTGGCTGGCAAGTAATGTGAGCATAGCAGCAGCACCTGAGATGGGAACCTTAAGGCTGCCATCTCCTTGACCCCATCAGAGATTCATGAACATGGGGGTGACTGGCCGCTTACAGTGCCATTTCTGTGCTACTGTCGTCATGGCAGCAAGACTGATGGGATCAGCCATTGTGTTGCTGGGTGGATAAACTGTTGGCGGTTCGTTTAAGCTGTGGAGAACCTAACACTGTATCCTCACACTCGTCTCTTTCCAGGTCCTCTACCTGAAGAAGACCCCCGAGGAGGCCTACAGGGCGCTCGTCTCTGGCTTCAATGCGCCATACCTACCATTCAGGTAAAACGCCACGTTCTCTGCAGCTGCGCTGTGGATTATGCTGCTGCTAGATTTGAAAGTGTTTTAGCTGGGATGGGCTGTCAGTGTGATTATTAGCATGGTGGCTGTGACCGTCAGGATGTCTGAGGTGCTGCTCCTCTTGGGTTTATGTGGGAAGTGTGAGAGGGGATTGGGAAGGAGAGAACCTCGGTTTTCTTCCAGTGACTTGCAGTGAGATGAATTTCAGCTCTTGTAAATGTCATGCTTGGCAAGTAGTGACACAGAAACAGTCCAGCAACCTGTTATACCCACTTTTGTTCCCTTAAAGACTTAACCTCACACTAGGGGTGTAACAATACATCAATTTGTATAGATATATCGATTCAACGTCAAACGATCTGACGCATCGATGTGACTGCATAAATATCGATACATGAGTTTTTATTTTCTGGCCTGTTACAGTATTGTTTTCATGATCCACTCTGACGTATACGTGGTCTACGCCAGGGGTGTCCAATAGCTCGATTGTGATCTCCTTGCCGATTGCAAAGGTTGATCTCATGGCATAAAAAATAGAGGATGGATGATGCGTTCAACCTCGCCAGCTGCTGCAAATCTCAAGCAAGCGACCAAGTCGCTTAGTTAGCCTCCATTTTATTTCTACTAAACTTAAGTAAGGGTAAAAAAAATGAATGGGGGAGCTGGACCAAGTAAGAAGCCAACAACCTACCACTTCCATACGCAATGGGGGGAGGACTGTGTCATTCACCATGTCATATTCGTAGTGCATTTTCCTCATCTGTCAGTCTACCACTGATATTCCGAAGAAGGGCAATGTGGAGCAGCATTTTCACACTGTTCATAAAGACTACGGCATTAACTTCCTTCCAAAAAGCGAGCTGAGAAATAGAAAGGTGAGGGAACTAAAATCCCAGTTCAATTCAAAAACACTTTACCCCTAAGGGAAAATAACAATATTAAACACTACTCAATATTTTCATATATAAATATGTTTTACATTTTTATAGTAGGTAGATCATTTTGACTTGGCCATTTATATGTAGCTCGCAAAGCTTCAGAGCGTGCGTTTAGTACGACGGATGACAGGACGCTTCACTAAGAGCACACAATCTCCTGAACATATTGACCATTATGGGGGGGGGGTATTGCAAGCACAGCACATAACATGGGGAAAACTTCAATGACATGGACTTGCATACACAGGCCTAGACAAAACAATAATATACAGCTGGGAACAATCGGGATTGTATATGAAGTTAATGAGCGGTAGCACATGAGAGGGTCATGTGAGCAGGCCTTGGCCGTTGTAGACATGCTTTCATACTTTTTGTTACAGTTTTATATTTTTCTGGAGAAGACTTGATTCACAATAAGAATTAGTCACCATGCTAATCTACATCCATGCAGTTTTTTTTTTTTTTTTTTACCTTATTGCACTTTATTTTTATTTGATTTTAAGGGACATACTTTACAATAGATTTTGTTTACAGTTTCCAATAAAATGATAAAATGCTAATTATATTTGCCCTTTTTTAATCCATCGAAATGTAAAGGATTGTGTGAAATTTCGGCTACCATCCCGAGTATCAAACTGAATCGTATCGTGGGAATTTCTGAGGTATCAAAAAAAATGTAATCGTTGTCTTAAGGAATCAATACTGTATCGTTCCATGATGAAAGCTGTGATTTACACCCCTACCTCACACACATACTGGGGAGAAAATATTCTTGTGGTTTTACTGTGGTCCATTTAATTAAAGATTGCCCAATAAAAGAGCCTGCAAAAACTGAACTTTGTTGCCTGCCTCTCGATGTCTTTAACACTTGAGTGCCACTAATGTGAGTACTTGAGCATGTTGTTTCACTGCTGGTATCGGGGATATTAGACAAAACATTATTGATTATTGATTGAATTTCCTTGCTGTGTGGAGGATTTGGATGCGGTAGCCGGTCCCACTTTCTCTAATGTTACAGATCCAAAACCTGAAACCAGATTTTCTGTGGTGCCATGCTGGATCAATTTTTTTTGGACTAGGGATAGTTTTTTTTTTTTTTTTTTTTGTGGTGGAAATGCACGGAACCAGTTCCAGAGGGGGAAAAGGCTTGGCAGATTCCAACACCGTATTGGTGGAGGGGGAGATATCACAGGCCCTCTAAAATGCCCCCCTTTAAGGTTATGTTAACAGTAAAGGTGACGGTAAGATGGTATAATTCAGAGTGAATTCAGTCAAACTATTGGGATACGTTTTCAAAGGGCCCTGGTATGTGTGAGGGCTTCTGCATGTGAGGTGATTGGTGTATGTCGGGTGTTTCACTACTTGGACGTTTAAAAGGATTAAAACACATGAAACTGTCTAACCAATAAGGCAAGTGAGGGAAAAGGGGGGATGGTGTCATTTAAACGGTGTACTCCTCGTCAGTCACTAGTGCCCATTCCCTCCACCTCCGCAGCGGCAGCAGGTTGAACAGGAGCCGCGTCGTGTGTCGGAGACTGCGGCTCGGCACAGATGGAGGCGAAGAGCAATTTTACACCTGGTTATGAGGGTGCTGTGTGTCTGTGTGTAATCTCACTATGGGAAGCCCTTCTCTATTGAAGATGGCAGATTAACTTTGCTAGTGCATGAGCTCGGACTGTCATGCTGTTAATCTTTTTTTTTTAGCTAAAGTTTTAGATCCTGTACAGATTCATAGTGCTGGTACCATTTCCTTAAATTGCCTCCAAATAGCCCCTAATATGTAATGTCATGATGCATTTCCTGAGGTGTGTACAGGGAGTGTTATTCGACGGACCCCTATAAATAAGATTTTTTTCCTTAGTAAGACCCAGCTGTTAAATGCTGTGCAGTTTTCCCTTTGGTACAGCTGTTCAGGATGGTCTCATTCCCCAAGGAGATGCTGAGGGAATTTCTGTCCCGTGCCACTTGTACAGATGCCTTGGGAAGGGGGGGGCCCTGAAAGGACAAACCTTCCAGTCAGTTTCCTCACTGTCTGAATGATATAGAGGGAAGAGACTGGGCGTTCCTCGAGCTGGCACGGTTTCTAATTATTATGCATTTGGATGCTTTGTAAAGTATTGCCCGTCTTGTGTAGTGAAAATTATACACACAAAATAATTAGGACCATGAGAGACCCAAATGGAATCAATCAAGGTTTGGGCATTTGCTTTCTCGCTGGGCTGGCTGATTGCAGATGGTACAATGAGAGAAGCCGGTGAACCAGAGACCAATTGGATAGAGAACTGATGGAAAGTTCTCAAAGCTCCTTACGGGCAGCCTGGAAGAATGGCTCTGATATAAGTCTGCTCATCCGCTTATCCTAGCATTGGTACCAGTGCTCAGACGCCTGTCCCTGGAAGCACAGGCTGCATGGCAGGGCTTTGCCTGGAGGGGATCCCAGGCTGCCGTCGCTCTGGCCCACGCGTGTGTGCAGTTAGGCGTTTGACAGGAGCTGGTGTGGGCCACTCACGGCTATTATGGAAGATGATTGTTTAATGAATGGAATTATAACAGCGGCCATGGCCAAATCACCCAGTGAGATCAGTTGTGGTTCAGTGCGTTCTCAGCACCTGTGGTGGGGGCATCTGGCTGCTGTCGTGTCGGCGCCAGTACCGTCTAGTTGTTAGTGTTTTCTGGTTCTGTGCAAACCAGGCATCTGTTTACAAAATGACGCTGGATTGCTGTCGATGTTGCCATGGCCACCCCGGTAGTGTGTCTCGCACAGACCAGACGGTATTGAAAATTTTCATGGTTGGATCTCGTCTTGGCTAAAACTTCCAGTTCATGATGTGCTTGCCAGTAATGGTCATGTAAGCAGTCAGAACCAGCAAATGCTTTTTCTAAGCTTAATCACTGGGGTCTGGCACCCTGGTTCTGAGCCAGTGTCTTTATAGTTATATGCAATTATAGTTGGGGCTACTTTAACCCTTTAATAACTTCCTGGCTCCACGGTTTATGTGAAGCCAACTGAACTACATGTAATTATAATCATGTAGTTATCTGGAGTGATTGTGTAGCACTGTATAATATGTGCAGAATAATGTTTTAATTGAATTTAAGTGCTTCACCCAAAGATCTAAAAGCAGTATCCTGGTCAGTAACAGTAGCCCTGTTGGGTGCCATGGGCAACCAAGGGGACAGGTGGCTAGTTTATCTGAGCTGTGAAGAAGCTGAGATTATCAGTTAGAACTGGGTCAGAATGACAGTCAGACAAAAGATCTGGTGTAGTGTGGGTGGCTGCTGCCCCGTGTGCCAGCCTTCAGCGCCAGTTTCCATGGCCGTGTGAATTTGTTACGGGCTGACGTCCTCGTTGCTGTGGCTCTGAGTATGTTTTCAGGAAAAGCATCGTCGGATGAGTGATGGGGGCGTTCTGGGTCTGAAGTTTCATAACAAGCCAAATGACCAACTCTAGTGCAGCGTTTACAGCCGCAATTTTCACGTGTAATTATGTAATTACGTGTACCCTATGATTTTTTTACTTGTTACTTTGTGCTAATTGCAAACTAAAGATATTTGTGCTGGTTGTCTGCACTTATTTTTGAAAGCACAGGCATCATCAGTTGTCAAAAAAACAGTAGGGTGGAGGTATCCCTCAACAGGAATCTGTTCACCTGTACTGCTGACATTTAGTTTAATACCCTTCACTGAGTTGTGCCCAAAGACATGGCCTCATTTCCTTTCCCTTCATGCTCATGAGTAACAAGGGTTGAGCACAGGGGTATTTTTAAAGTTCACGCCTCATTCTCTAGCGGCATGATCACTTATCCGCAGTAACTGTCTCCACGCCTTTGTTTTGTTTGCGTTTAGTGATCCTCGTGCACTTCTGAGCTCATCCCCAGGTTTAGGCTGTTTATTAGGGGTTTACTTTTTGTAACTAACACTTTTTGTAAACAATCACATGCTAGTTTTTTTTGCATGTATCCACATAGTATCTGATGTGGACCAAGAGCGTGACTGTATTTTAAGCAGTTGAATTTCGTAAAGCGCTCTTATTCATAGTCTGATTCCCCTCGCCGGCATGCCGTCATGTCGTTGTCATCACCACCACCACAGAGGTGGCGTTAGTCTTTGCAGTCACTAACAAAATGAAATCCCCGAGTTGTCCTAACACCTATTTTGACTTGATGCACTGGGAGGTTGCGGTACAGAGGGCCGCCTGATTGGGCGGAGGGGCAAACACATGGCCGTCACACCCAGCACTGCTGCCTTTAATTAGACACCTCTGTCATCGCTCAGATGGCTTTTATAATAATCACTCTGGCCCTTGCTGCTGCTCGGATGTGATGCCCAGAGGATGCAGGTGTGTACAGAATGCAGGTAGGGCATGAGTGCGTCCGTGTGGAAATGCTTTGTTCTCTTCTTGGTCCCCAGAGGGGATCCCACAGTGTGTTCCAGGACGTCCTACAGGCGTGTGTGTGTTGTGGTCTCCTCACTACCATTCCATAAGCCGTGGGTGTTGTATGAAAATGGGCTCCATTATTCAGTCCATTCATTGGGGGCTGTTGATGTACACAGAATACAGTGACTTATGAATGATGGTCATCCTGTTGAGCTCATTTGGAAAATATGTGGTTTTCTTGGTTTTGTGTGCTTAAGTGTTGGTAAGAAAAGAATATGGAAACTGTCCCCTCTCCAGCACGCTGCCCTCTGGGCTTAGGAAGGTATTTTAATCCATGCAGTATTGAGGTTTAGATGGCTGACCCTCTCAGGAAGCTGGTGGGTCAGCCTGTCAAAGGGTGTTTCAGTACCTCTCCCAGGGAAAAAAACCCTTGAGGGTTTCATCTGACCAGTCAGGATTCCTGTGGTGTGCCTTGTACTCATGTGAGTGATGAGGAGGTGAACTGGAGATGGACAACATGTAGCAAGAGGGGCTTGCATCACCACAGCCCCTGGTTTAATCTTTTGGGGGAGTGCTTGCTCCCTTTCTCTGAACTCACTGACCCTCTCTCCTTGCCAGCTGCCTTTCTGCTATTCATAGATGTAAATAGACTGTGTTATGGCAGTGCGTTCCCGGCCTATGCATTCAGGGGAAGTGTTCGTGCTTCAGTGACGGGCAATAAACACTCTGGTGACAGTTCAGCCATTATTATCCTGGGTGTTAATCAGATATAAATATCACCTCCAGACGACCGGGCCACTCCCAGGAACATGTGACAGCGAGGGGGTGGAAACGCGAACGGCATTTGCTCTTGCTTAGCAGTGGCTACATGCCCTGCTCATCCAGCCCTGAGCCCAGAGTACAGCTCTGCAGCCCAGGAGTACTGCTGAGGGTCTGCTGCACATGCACTTCGTCCCTTATAGGTCCCAGTACGTTTTGTGTCTGTTTGATTTATGCTAATTGTTGTACATATTTGTAACAGAAGGTCCCATTCATTGGTGAGTTTCACTCCAATTCAAAAGGTCCCCTGTTGCCCAGGGCGATCCTGTAGGAGTATGGACTCGTGAGGGCTTTCTTTGAGATCCTTTCAGCACAGAGCCCTAATGGCTGTGGTGAGTTGTTGAATATAAGTGGTTGTGTAGGTTTGGCATCTTCTAGCAAACTCCATCTGCTTTTATGTGGTTGTATGGCTGTATGTGTTTATATCCTGGTACCATGCTGCTGAAACGATTCACGGAAATGCAACTTTCCTTGCTGTGTATGGGGCCGCTTGGCCTGCTGCCTGTGGAGACGTGGTTATCGGCTCTCTGGGGAGTGTTTATCAGAGATTATGACCCTTGCGCTGTCAGATTGCGTGGCGGCATGTTGTCAGCATTACCACCCAAAATATTGCAGCTGAAGTTGGCGACCAGGTCAGGTTTGGTTTTCAAGTTCAGAGTTGCATGATCCATGTAGCTCCTTAGGAGAATCTGTGCATTTGCACGAGGTGAGAGCTACTGTCCACAGCAGGCCTATCCCCACTAGGTTTAGGAGCTGTCCACAGCAGGCCTATCCCCACTGGGTTTAGGAGCTGTCCACAGCAGGCCTATCCCCACTGGGTTTAGGAGCTGTCCACAGCAGGCCTATCCCCACTGGGTTTAGGAGCTGTCCACAGTACCGCCAGGTTAATGTGATTAACCCTGCGCCTGCTCGCCTCCCTCCTGCTTTTTCTTGTGTAGTAATAGGGATCTCTTTCTGGTGATGTCATTGGCTTATAATTGCCATTTGTTTGCTTGTAGACATTTCCGTCCCTGTATCCTTTGTGCCTTTGTTTTCTCCTGCTGTGTCCAGGGCACACGACGGTCTGTCTGTTCTACCCACAGGTCCCAGTGGACCCAGTAATGAATGAGGTAGTGTGTAGGAGAGGCAGACAGTGCACAAAGACCTTCTGCTGGGGGGGGGGCTTTCTGGCTTTTCTGTTTCTGTGCCCACTTATATTCCTCTGTGGCCATAATGGATTTTTGGTCTTTTTGGTTGGTTATGCGTTCCTTGGGGCATAGCCAGGGTCACGACGCTGACTGTGTCAGCTTGGAGTCAAGTCTTGACACTCATTTTAATTTTATTTATTGCATAATAAAATATTTTTCTTTTACTGGCTTATCCCGTTGGTGGATTTTCCAGACAAATGGAAAACGTAGAAGAAAAAAAAAGGTTTTGTTGTCTCTGTAAAATAGTGTCTTGGGATGAAGAAACCGCATATTTGTGTTTTTATGTGGGGAGGCCCTGAATGTCCCTCTGAGCCCCATTCACATCGTGGTCGCACTCAGACGGGAGCCGAGCCAAGCCGAGGAAGAGAGGCCCGGCAAACTGTAAGCCGACCCGTTTCTTCACCCTTTGCCTGTAAAGTCCCAGCCGGAGCGGCGGATGGGGCTGTGCGGCTGCGGCAATGAGACTTGGGGGCGCGGTGCAGCGATGCCGCGTCGGCGGGGTCCGGCCCACCTCCGCGGCTGTGACTCAGGCAGCACGAAGAGCATCACCCACATGGCGCCACCGCCACCCTTTCAGGGGCCTTTCGGTTTTGGTGATTAGCATGCCAAGAGTGAATGGCCCTGTCCTGGCCGCTTCCCCTCCAGCTCTCGGTTGGCCCTGAACGCTATGCGGCACACGTGAGAGTCCGTGTGAGATGCCTGGCAGCTCCGTCCCCACCCATGTGGTATATGCCATGAGCTTGCTTACTGCCCAGCGCCTCCATTCTGTGTCACCGCGAAATCGGATTGACGATGGGGTGTTTATGACATCATCATGCGCATAACATCTGACCATCAGCTGTCAAGAGTGGTATTTTTTATTTAGCCTGTATGTGAAAAGGAGTGTCCCAGGCATTCTAGCTATACTTCAAAGACTGAGATGATCCCACCAGCTTGTAGAAATCGAGGGAAAGATGACCTTAGGCCAGAGAGGTGTGAGAATTTATCTGGTTGGAAACATTGGACACTTGAGTGGCCAAAGTATTTAGGTGGACTCAGAAAATGTCCTTCACTTAACCATTGCTCTGTGGTTTATACAGGAGTGTGTGAGTCTGAGTGATGGTTAACCTCAGACAGAAGCTGCTCCTCCGTAACACCCTCATAGCTGTCAGGTTTCTCCACGGTCAATTTGACCTGTCGGTTGTCAGCCAGTGGTAGGATTCCAGCCTCAATTCCACTTGTCGAGGCTGTGGACATGTAACTCTACTCTGCTCCAGCCTGACGGCAGCACCTTGCCCTTTGTTTTCTTAGGGAAATGGGATTCCGGCAGGTTCTGCCAGGTTCCACAGGAGCGGTTCCTGTTCTGTGGGATGCTTGGCTCATCTCCGTTGTGTCCGATCAGCCAAACTTCATGCAACCTCCTCTCCTCTCTTCTAGGGACGCCTCTTTTGGGAATTGCACATACAGCCTGACCATTCTCGACTGTTTGCAAGGTATCCACAAGGTAAGAGATGCTTTTGCTGTTTCAGAGTGAGACGGCACGTTTCAGCAGGGCCCTGTGCTCCGAGCTCCATGTGGCCCCCCCGACAGGCTTGCCTTTCCTATCCCCATCCTGGCTGTGCCACAGTGGTTTGCACGAGAACAGTTATGTAAGGGCGCGCCGTCTTTGCATGGCTCCTTGGTGACGACATGAAGCATCTCGGCTGGGAGAGGGGTGGGTTTGGCTCCGAAGGAAGGAGGAACCCCCCCCCCTCCACAGTGCACAGACACCCATGCTTCTAAACACTGCGCCCTCCTGAAGTAGCGAGTGTCAGTCTACCTCAGTTTCCGGCCCTACAGCTGTTTTCTTTCCCTCCTGCCGGTAAATGGTGAACCTTGCTTTACTGATGGGGGGAAGGGGGTCTGTCAGCTGGTGGGCCTAGGGGACCATCGGGGTGGGGGTGGTGAGGGTATGTTCCAGTCAGTGGTTTACAAGGAAACCTAATAAAAACCATTCCATACTGTGTGAGAGCTGGCATCATTACAGCTCTGTCTATCCAAGCAGATGGGTGTTATTGGGGTACGGCTATATGGCAGGGTGTCTGCGGTGTAGCCTCGCTCCTTGGTCGGGTCCCGCGCCGCTGCGGTGTTGGCGGCGGCCTGCTGAATCTCCCACTCTATTTTCGGACCGTCTGAGTCAGCATTCCTGCCTGCTCTAGGGTGCAGCCGCTGGTAGGACTCTCTGTTCCCTCGTCACTGTGGGTGCGTGTGCGCCTCCAGGACCTGAGGCCGGCCACATCTGTGCAGACACCTGACACAGGCCCGGCCCCCAATGCCTCTGGACGGAGCTATTTTCTTTAGCGGATCTGCACTTTCACATACTCGGGGAGCTGCAAGAGCCTCAAGACTGAAACCGGAGCTTGCAAGCAGAGTCCAGGCATGACAGGAGGGCCGTCCGTCCCATTAGGGAGTGGACTGTCAGGCCTCGAGTGAGG
Organism: Stomatorhinus walkeri; assembly: GCA_026784285.1. NCBI lineage: Eukaryota > Metazoa > Chordata > Actinopteri > Osteoglossiformes > Mormyridae > Stomatorhinus > Stomatorhinus walkeri. Next base: position 22,413,702 of record JAODUD010000033.1, on the reverse strand, counting down.
CGTCCGCTGTCACATGCATGCCTCTCTATGACCGGCTCTCTACCTCCAAGTCATGTGACGAATGGGACCAATCTGTTTACGCGGTCGAGTGATTATCCCCAGCTGATCACTTAGCCAAGCTGCCGCTCAGTCGTTCTGGTTTGGGCCCTTAAGGAAGCTTCTGGTGAAGACAGCTGCCAGATTAATCACTTCAGAGAAACAGGGCAGAAGATGGTGATTAAGAGGTTGGAATGGGAAGAGGGTGGGGGGGGGGGGGCTTACCCAGGATGTGCATGCCCCCCCTCAGCTATTATCCTCTTGTTAATCGCACAGTTGATGCTGCCTGTTCAGAGGGAGATGGGGGAGGGTGTTAACTTGATTAAAGGAGTGCAAGAAAGAGAGCTGTTATGTAACTGTGGAGATCTCTGCCCTTCCTGTGCCCAGTATACTGCTGTCAGCACCGGGGAGGGGGGGTGAGGAGGAGGAGGAGGAGGTGAATAAGGCCTCGTTTGTTTGGTCTCCATGCCGAATGGGCAGTGTGGTCTGCCTGTCTGTCTGTCTCTGCCTGCCTGCCTGCCTGCCTGCCTGTCTGTCTGCCTGCCTGTCTGTCTCTGCCTGCCTGCCTGCCTGTCTGTCTCTGCCTGCCTGTCTGTCTGCCTGTGTCTGTCTGCGTGTGTCTTGCTTGCTTTTCCATCTGTGCAGCCTCTGGCCCCAGCTGGCAGCTTGTGTTTCATGTCTACTAGACTTTTGGCAGGTAGAGCAAGACTAATTGGTTAAGCGGGGTGACATGGTAGCTTCCCCCCTGCCAGCATTTAAGTCCTGGGCACGGTCGTGAGGGTCTCCTGTGGGAAGGTGTGGACATGTGTCACGGTGAAACTTTCCCACTGGGTTCGGCTTCTGTCACCATGTCCCAGCTCATCCTCAAACTGTTTCTTCTGTCCAGGCCCTTCAACACGGATTTTTTGACTTTGAGACGTTTGATGTGGACGAATATGAGCATTATGAGGAAAACCCCCCCCCCCCCCCCCCAAATCTGAATGTGCTGTTTGTAAGGCCCAAAGACGACAAAGTCATAGTACAGCTGAGGAGATTACATAAGCTTAAGCAAGCAACTCGCAGAGCAGTTTTCCTTCGTATTGTGCAAGTGTCTCATTACTCGCATCTTAGTAAAACCGTAGATTGTGATCCAGCCTGATCTCAGCCGCTTATGTCAGCATTTCTGCACACACAGAGGGCTGCTGTCTGAGAAACCAAAAAAAAAATTATTTTAACCTCTTTCAGGTTAAATATTACATTAAATATCATCTGCAATCCCACCTAATTTATACCATTTATATTAAACTACATTCAAAACGCAAAGCTAGGTTAGGATTTTTTTAAGAGATTGTGCCTAAGCGGTTATGCCACAATCCCACCAGGGGGCAGCAGTCTTGGAAACGTATGGGAATCCAGAGGCCCTCAGAACTGCAGTGCTGCGTATCCGTGGTGCTTTAACTGCAGCCGGCTTCCTGTGAGATCGGAGTGAATTAAATGCTTCTCAGTGTGTGGGTGACTTTCAAAGCTCATTTCACAAAGGAGGAAACGACAGCTGTGGTCCCCAGGCTTTGTGGTTTCCTTTGAACTATGATGGTACCAGGAAAGTTCTGCTTTTTATATAGCGTGAAGACCACTCTGCCTTCGCCTGTCCGCGGCTCTCGCTGGGTCTGCTTCTGTGCTCATGTACCTCTTCACCCTCCCCGGCAGCGTGTAGAGAATGGCGACTTCAACTGGATAATCCCGGGGAAGTTGCTGGCCTTCAGTGGACCGCACCCCAAGACCAAAATAGAGAACGGTAGGTTGCCTGGTCACCCATGTGCTGTAATGCATTCATTGAACAGAAGATGGCACTGTTGCTTTTGTTGCAGCCATATGTAATGGAAGTGAAATTGCAGGCTGAAGGCCCGGGTAGTTTTCCTTTCTGTGGGAGTTGTGTGTGTGTGTGTGTGTGTGTGTGGTGTATCACTACGTTAACTGGCCGTCACACTGCACCTACCGAGATACACAGCAGGCTGTGCTTGGCCGTCTGACTCTCAAAGCATGGAACTTTGCTGGTTAAACAGGAGTGTAATTCCCATAGTATGCATCATTGTTATATTTCAGGTGTTTTAATGCTCAGAGTGTGCTGTATGTGACCATAAGCTGGTCAGTGAGCCGCATCCCTGCCTTCCCCTCCTGGCTCCGCAGGCTACCCTCTCCATGCCCCTGAAGCCTACTTGCCCTACTTCCGCAAGCACAACGTGATGACGGTGGTGCGCCTCAATAAGAAGATCTACGATTCCCGGCGCTTCACTGACGCCGGCTTCGACCACTATGACCTGTTCTTTGCCGACGGCAGCACGCCCAGTGACGCCATCACCCAGCGCTTCCTGCACATATGCGAGAGCACCAACGGTGCCGTCGCGGTCCACTGCAAGGGTGTGTGTCAGAAGGGCTACAGTTTGACAAGTGTGCCAAAAGGGGGCAGTGTCTGCTCAAAGACTATTTCTAGTTGTCAAATCCCCCAGTCTTTCTAAGTATTACACTTTAAGTATTATATCAAAGTTTTTAGTATTATTTACGTATATTAAACCAGTAATGTTTATTTTGAGTAATTATTGGTATTGTGATATTTTCTCTTTGAGGACTGATGTGCATAAGCATTAGTTACCTTTCTGTGGTGTTTCTTCACGCATTATTTTGCTTTAAGTGCATCTGTCTGTGGGGTGACTTCCGAGGCACAGGGCCTCTTCAGCGTGTTAGTGGTACACGGTTGTCTCCCCCCCCCCCCCCAGTTCCCAGATGCTCTGCTTACTCTGTTCTCTG